>CM059796.1:31745000-32140000 GCA_030435695.1 Brachymystax lenok tsinlingensis
GTCAGTCTGTCTGTCAGTCAGTCAGTCATTTAGTGTCAGTCAGTCAGTCAGAGTCAGTCAGTCAGAGTCAGTCTGTCAGTCTGTCAGTCTGTCAGTCAGTCAGTCAGTCAGTCAGAGTCAGTCAGTCAGTCAGTCAGAGTCAGTCAGTCAGTCAGTCAGTCAGAGTCAGTCAGTCAGTCAGTCAGAGTCAATCAGAGTCAGTCTGTCAGTCAGTCAGTCAGTCAGTCAGTCAGAGTCAGTCAGTCAGTCAGTCAGTCAGTCAGAGTCAGTCAGTCAGTCAGTCAATCACTTAGTCAGTCAGTCTGTCAGAGTCAGTCAGTCAGTCAGTCAGAGCCAAGCTGATGGATGAGGAGAGGGGGGGATGTGTAGGTCTGATGTTTGATGTCCAAGGGGAACAGTTGTTAGTTGCTGACTGGATGCTGAGTTCTGTAGCTTCAGTCATGGCATCCAGATGCCAAGGAGGCCTTGGGGACTTTAGCAGGCAAGCATTAAAACCGTTACCGAGGTGCTAAATGAGAGACCACTGTGCCAGAGTGGGAGGATGGGCAGATGGATGGAAGAAGAGGAGGAGTGGGAATTCTAGAGCTGGCATGCTCTTAAAGAATGAATCCAACCAACAACTACAGAGTACTATTGTTCTGCCTTGTCTCCACTCAAAAAGATCCCTCACATAGCCCTTGCCACATGTCTGGCTTCTCTACCCCTTTTAAGAAAGAGGAGGGAGAGAGAGCAAGCAAGGGGCGCGAGACAGGCAAGCAAACAAAAGGCCTTCAAAGAGGCTTGGTAGAGGGGGGTTGGCCTGGGAGGTGGTGGGGGGTTAGGCTAGGGAGAGGTGGCGGTATTGCTGGGGTGAAGTAGTGGGTTGGCTTGTTAGTAGTGGGGGCTGGGGGTGCCAAGACAGAGGAGGAGTTTCTTGTGGATCCTGCTGTCAGTGTAATTGCATTTTTGAGTTTGAGTGAGTTTGAGTCTGGTGACACACCCCCTCTCCTCTTGGGGATAACTAGCTCTACACACACACATCTAAAGTTGAGCTTTCTTAACCTGGAGAGATGGAGGAATGCATACCGCATAGGCCTAGCCTATAAGCGTTAAAACACCAATGGATGATTTTGCCTAAAGAATGGATTCTTTACATGCAACTTCTTTTCCAGACCTCTGTTTGCTGGGATGGGTTATTAAAGATCTTTGCTGGGATGGGTTATTAAAGATCTTTGCTGGGATGGGTTATTAAAGATCTTTGCTGGGATGGGTTATTACCAACTAGACTTCCGGCGCAGACAGAGATGGCAGCCTCGCTTCACGTTCTCAGGAAACCATGCAGTATTTTGTTTTTTTATGTATTACTTCTTACATTGTTACCCCGGGAAATATAAAGTTTTATTACATTCAACCGGGAGGAACTATTGGATATAAGAGCAACGTCAACTTACTAACATTACGACCAGGAATCGACTTTCCCGAAGAGGATTCTCTGTTTGTTACCCCAACTAGGACAATAGACTGGATAGCACCCGGCGACTCAAAACAACGGCGGCGCCGGAGAAGAGGGAAACGTGCCGGTCTTTGGGTCAAGCTACGTCGACGGGCGCATCGTGCACCTCTCCCGAGTATTTTAATCGCCAATGTACAGTCTCTGGACAACAAAGTAGACGAAATCAGATCAAGGGTTGCCTTTCAGAGAGACATCCGAGACTGCAACGTTCTTTGCTTCACAGAAACATGGCTCACTCAGGACACGTTATCAGAGTCGGTTTCTGGTTTCTCCACGCATCGCGCCGACAGAAACAAACATCTATCTGGTAAGAAGAAGGGTGGGGGTGTGTGTCTTATGATTAACGAGACGTGGTGTGATCATAACAACATACAGGAACTCAAGTCCTTTTGTTCACCTGACATAGAATTCCTTACAATCAAATGCAGACCGCATTATCTACCAAGAGAATTCTCCTCGATTATAATCACAGCCGTGTACATCCCCCCCCCTCAAGCTGACACATCGACGGCACTGAAAGAAATTCATTTCACTCTAGGTAAATTGGAAACGACATATCCTGAGGCTGCATTTATTGTGGCTGGGGATTTTAATAAGGCTAATTTGAAAACAAGGCTCCCGAAATTTTACCAGCATATCGAATGTGCCACACGGGCTGGTAAAATCCTGGATCATTGTTATTCCAACTTCCGTGATGCATACAAGGCTATTCTCCGCCCTCCTTTCGGCAAGTCTGACCATGACTCCATTTTGTTGCTCCCAGCCTACAAACAGAAACTAAAACAGTCAGCAAAACAGCAATCAAACAAGCTAAGCGTCAATATAGAGACAAAGTAGAGTCACAATTCAGCGGCTCAGACACAAGAGGAATGTGTCAGGGTCTACAGTCAATCACGGACTACAAAAAGAAAACCAGCCCCCGTTGCGGACCATGACGTCCTGCTCCCAGACAAACTAAACAACTTCTTTGCTCGCTTTGAGGACAATACAGTGCCACCGACACGGCCTGCTACCAAAACCTGCGGGCTCTCCTTCACCGCAGCCAATGTGAGAAAAACATTTAAATGTGTTAACCCTCGCAAGGCTGCCGGCCCAGATGGCATCCCTGGCTGTGTCCTCAGAGCATGCGCAGACCAGCTGGCTGGTGTGTTTACGGACATATTCAATCAGTCCCTATCCCAGTCTGCTGTTCCCACATGCTTCAAGAGGGCCACCATTGTTCCTGTTCCCAAGAAAGCTAAGGTAACTGAGCTAAATGACTATCGCCCGTAGCACTCACTTCCGTCATCATGAAGTGCTTTGAGAGATTAGTCAAGGATCATATCACCTCCATCCTGCCAGACACCCTGGACCCACTCCAATTTGCTTACCGTCCCAATAGGTCCACAGACGACGCAATCGCAATCACACTGCATACTGCCCTAACCCATCTGGACAAGAGGAATACTTATGTAAGAATGCTGTTCATCGACTACAGCTCAGCATTTAACACCATAGTTCCCTCCAAGCTCGTCATTAAGCTCGAGACCCTGGGTCTCGACCCAGCCCTGTGCAACTGGGTCCTGGACTTCCTGACGGGCCAGCCCCAGGTGGTGAGGGTAGGAAACAACATCTCCACCCCGCTGATCCTCAACACTGGGGCCCCACAAGGTGTGCGTTCTCAGCCCTCTCCTGTACTCCCTGTTTACCCATGACTGCGTGGCCAAGCACGCATCCAACTCAATCATCAAGTTTGCTGACGACACTACAGTGGTAGGCTTGATTACCAACAACGACGAGACGGCCTACAGGGAGGAGGTGAGGGCCCTCAGAGTGTGGTGTCAGGAAAATAACCTCTCACTCAATGTCAACAAAACAAAGGAGATGATTGTGGACTTCAGGAAACAGGAGAGGGAGCACCCCCCTATCCACATCGAGGGGACAGTAGTGGAGAAGGTGGAAAGTTTTAAGTTCCTCGGCGTACACATCACGGACAAACTGAATTGGTCCATCCACACAGACAGCGTGGTGAAGAAGGCGCAACAGCGCCTCTTCAACCTCAGGAGGCTGAAGAAATTCGGCTTGTCACCAAGATCACTCACAAACTTCTACAGATGCACAATCGAGAGCATCCTGTCGGGCTGTATCACCGCCTGGTACGGCAACTCCTCCGCCCACAACCGTAAGGCTCTCCAGAGGGTAGTGAGGACTGCACAACGCATCACCGGGGGTAAACTACCTGCCCTTCAGGACACCTACACCACCCGATGTCACAGGAAGGCCAAAAAGGTAATCAAGGACAACAACCACCCGAGCCACTGCCTGTTCACCCCGCTATCATCCAGAAGGCGAGGTCAGTACAGGTGCATCAAAGCTGGGACCGAGAGACTGAAAAACAGCTTCTACCTCAAGGCCATCAGACTGTTAAACAGCCATCACTAACATTGAGTGGCTGCTGCCAACATACTGACTTAAATCTCTAGCCACTTTAAACATAGGAATTGGATGTAACAATGTCTCACTAGCCACTTTAAACAATTTTGTATATAATGTTTACGTATCCGACATACTCATATCAAATGTATACACTGTACTCTAAACCATCTACTGTATCTTGCCTATGCCGTTCGGCCATCGACCCAACTCTCTAGCCACTTTAATAATTATAATTGGATGAAATAATGTATCACTAGCCACTTTAAACAATGCCATATATATAATGTTTACATATCCTACATTACTCATCTCATATATATATATGTGTATATACTGTACTCCATACCATCTACTGCATCTTGCCTATGCCGGTCAGCCATCGCTCATCCATATATTTATATGTACATACTCGTATTCATTCCTTTACTCTTGTGTGTATAAGGTAGTTGTTGTGAATTTGTTAGATTACTTGTTAGATACTACTGCATGGTCGGAACTAGAAGCACAAGCATTTCGCTACACTCGCATTAACATCTGCTAACCATGTGTATGTGACAAATAAAATTTGATTTGATTTGATTTATTAAAGATCTTTGCTGGGATGGGTTATTAAAGATCTTTGATGGGATGGGTTATTAAAGACCTTTGATGGGATGTGTTATTAAAGATCTTTGATGGGATGTGTTATTAAAGATCTTTGCTGGGATGGGCTATTAAAGATCTTTGATGGAATGGATTATTAAAGATATTTGATGGAATGGGTTATTAAAGATCTTTGATGGAATGGGTTATTAAAGATCTTTGATGGAATGGGTTATTAAAGATCTTTGATGGGATGGGCTATTAAAGATATTTGATGGAATGGGTTATTAAAGAGCATTGATTGATTGAAGCCTGAACTAAAACTATGCCTGAAACTATATTGCCTGTACATTGCGTGTCCCTATGTATACAACCGTGTGTGACTTTTGTTTTATGTCCAGGAGTCAGTGCCTGCATTAGGCTACCCTTCCATCCATATAGGCTACATGCTGATTTCAGTGCGTTCTGGCTAGGTTCGGTGATGACACCGAGCACTGATTGGAGCCTGATCAGAAACTATGTAGCCTATAGGCATGTTATATTGCGTGTCTCTGTGTGTATAGTACAGCAGTCACTTATGTTCTATTTCCAGGAGCCATTGTCTGCATTCACTTATAATTTTGGTGGTACGGAATCTGGAATCTGGAATGGGATTCCACCCAAGGCTCTGAAATATGATGCAGTTGAGTTGCACATGTACAGTAAGACTTGCATTGCATTGTGGTGACTTGACTTTGTGTGTGCGTGTCTGTGTGCGTACGTGTGTGTGTGTGTCTACAGTTCTGTCCTGAGGTCTGGTTTGTGTTTTTCCAGGCTCCAGACCTGATGAGACCAATGCATTTCTCTAAGCCTGTCTGTCTCTGTGTCTCAGTGCTGCTGGGTTGAAATAGCACAGATATGCAAATAAGGATGGTTCCTTCACAGGCCACGCCTCCTGACTAGGACTGTGCGAAATTGACAAAATATCATAACACGATATTTGTCACATATTTGACAGTATTTAACAGTAATTGATGTTTCTAAGTAATACATGTCTTAAATATGCTTTCTGGGTGGTTCATGACCCTAGGGTGGTTCATGACCCTAGGGTGGTTCATGACCCTAGGTTGTCAACATAAATTATGAGTGATTTCAATGGGAATTTGTCCATTTACACCGTTCAATCCGACTACAAACTAAAATAATTTTCAGCATTTACATACATTTCTGCATTTCCTGCACAATTATTAAAAAAAATAGTGAGCAACACCTAGAATACATTGTTGTTTGACATGACAACAAATGAATAAGCCAGTGAGGAATTATTGCCAGGGTAGGAATCAAAGTGTTGGTCACTGTTTCCAGGTGACCCTAATTAGATGTTACGTTAAATGTTTTTTTTCTTCATGTAGCTAGCTAGCTAACATATTAATGTTTTGCCTATTCCTCTCTGATAAGATACTGTTTTACAAACACGCTTATCTAGGTCTACATCAGCACTGATACCAGGCAGTATTAGCTAACTAGCTACGTCTGCTCTGACTCTTAGTACATTTAGCAAGCTAGCCAGCTAACTAACGATTAGCATTAGTTGCTAACACAATTGTTTTTGCAACACTTGCTCTTGGTCAAACAACTGCTCTCTCCTTGAGTGACAGGGGGCAGGGCTTGGTGTGGTTAGTGGCATGCAGCAGCAGGAGGAGAGGGAGAGAGATGACTCAAGTAGCAAATTGAGTAAACTCTAATAATGGGCAAACCAAACATTGAAATACCGCTATAGAAGGTAAAGTAAAAACTCCGGTCCGTGCATCAATACCGGTATATAGTAAAATAAGGTATACCACTCAGCCCTATTCCTGACCCTACACAGACCTCTCAGTTCTCTCAGTTCTCGCTCAATTCATTTCAATTTAAGGGCTTTATTGGCATGGCAACAGTAAACATTACACTCACAGAAGTTCCACAAGAATAAAGACATTTCAAATGTAATATTATGTCTATATACAGTGTTGTAACGATGTGCAAATAGTTATTAAAGTACAAAAGGGAAAATAAATATACATGGGTTGTATTTACAATGGTGTTTGTTCTTCACTGGTTGCCCTTCTTTTATTTAACTAGGTAAGTCAGTTAAGAACAAATTCTTATTTTCAATAACAGCCTAGGAACAGTGGGTTAACTGCCTTGCTCAGGGGAAGAACGACAGAGTTTCACCTTGTCAGCTCGGGGATTCAATCTTGCAACCTTTTGGTTACTAGTCCAATGCTCTAACCACTAGGCTACCTGCCGCCCCTTTTCTTGTGGCGTAAGGTCACACATCTTGCTGCTGTGATGGCACACTGTGGTATTTCACCCAGTAGATATGGGAGTTTATCAAAATTGGGTTTGTTTTTAAATTCTTTGTGGATCTGTGTAATCTGAGGGAAATATGTGTCTCTAATATAGTTATACATTTGGCAGGAGGTTAGGAAGTGCAGCTCAGTTTCCACCTCATATTGTGGGCAGTGTGCACATAGCCTGTCTTCTTTTGAGAGCCAGGTTTGCCTACGGCGGCTTTTCTCAATAGAAAGGCTATGCTCACTGAGTCTGTACGTAGTCAAAGCTTTCCTTAAGTTTTGGTCAGTCACAGTGGTCAGGTATTCTAACAGCTCTTTTCTGGATGTTGATAATTAGCGGGTATCGGCCTAATTCTGCTCTGCATGCATTATTTGGTGTTTTACGTTGTACACTGAGGATTTTTTTGCAGAATTCGGCATGAGTCTCAATTTGGTGTTTGTTCCATTTCTTGAATTCTTGGTTGGTGAGCGGACCACAGACCACACAACCGTAAAGGGCAATGGGTTCTAGAACTGATTTAAGTATTTTTTGCCAGATCCTAATTGGGGTGTCAAATTTGATGTTCCTTTTGATGCCATAGAAGGCCCTTCTTGCCTTGTCTCTCAGCTCGTTCACAGCTTTGTGGAAGTTACCTGTGGCGATGATGTTTAGGCCGAGGTATGTATCGTTTTTTGTGGGCTCTAGAGCAACGGTGTCTAGATGGAATTTGTATTTGTGGTCCTGGCAACTGGACCTTTTTTGGAACACCGTTATTTTTGTCTTACAGAGATTCACTGTCAGGGCCCAGGTCTGACACCATTTGTGCAGAAGATCTAGGTGCTGCTGTAGGCCTTCTTTGGTTGGGGACAGAAGCATCAGATCATCAGCAAACAGTAGACTGTCTCTCTCCCTCCGTCACCCTATTTCCCTCTCTCACTCTCCCTTTCTCCCTCTCTCTTTCATTACATTGCTGCCGGTACATGAGAGTCAGTGTTGCACAAAGTATAGGCCTAAGTGCAAATGTTGGTGCACTTTATCTACTATGCAGAAGTCTGATTTCCATTAAAGTAAATAAGACAGTGCTAGATATATTCTCGAGTATATCAGTCTAAATCACACCGTTGTTGTTGATGGTGTAATTGGGTCCGTTATTAATGGGGATTAGACAGCCATAAACCAGTTTTAAAGTGTTGATTCAGTAAACAGTTCTAGGCCAGCTGTGGCAAGTTTATTCCCCCAAGTCTATTAGCTATATATGCTAATTAGAGACAGACCCGCTCTGCTCTGGTCCTAGCAGCAGATGACCCCTCAAGGGTTAATCCAACTCACAGGCTGTGTTTGGTTTTAGTGTGTGTGTGTGTGTGCGTGTGTGTGTGTGTGTGCATGTGTGTGTGTGTGTGTGTGTGTATGTGTGTCAGTTTTTAGGGAATGCAGCACCGGAATTAAACTCTGTTGAGAGTTAAAGGCCATGATTTAGAACAGTGGGCCACAGACATTGATAAATGATCCGTCGTCTGTATCCATTATGTCTTTTCAGGAGTTAGCGCTGGTTACCATGGTGTTATTCAGTTAGCAACTGGCTTCTCCAGAGAATGACAATGCTGTGAAAGTGTTTTGACTTTGTAACTAGACCTAGGCTATATTTCTATTTCTTAACTATATGGTGAAGATAAACCATTTTGATGTTTCATTAAGTTGATTTAAATGTTATTTTTAGAGGAACACTAACTCTGAGTAATAATTTAGTCACACCATAAAACTCAAGCTCTTGGACTAAATTAGGCTCAAATTAGACTCTGTTAGTCACACACAGAAAATCTATGAAATAGAATGCCTTTTTAAACTGTGACTTTTAACACCTACACACATAATGGCTTTAATTGCGTCATTACTGGGCCCGGTGTGCGTGTGAATGTGTTTGTGTATTCGACCTCTTTTCTGTCTGATTTTATCACCAGGTCATCATTCTGTCTGTGCTGGAATCTCTCTCCTCCCCTTTCTCTCTCTCTCTCTGGTGGGCAGAGAATACCAAGGAGCGCCCTAATCTGGATGGTGATGAAGGCTAGATTCAGTAGAACCAGCCTTCCTAGTTCATCAAATCAAATTTTATTTGACCCACGCACCGAATACAACAGGTGTAGACCTTATTGTGAAATGCTTACTTACAAGCCCCTTAACCAACAATGCAGAGTTTAAACAAATACAATAATCTGAAGTAAACAAAAGTAGCACAATAAAATAACAATAATGAAGCTATATACAGGGTACAGGTTAGTCGAGGTAATTGAGGTAGTTTGTACATGTAGTTAGGGGTAAAGTGACTATGCGTAGATAATAAACAGCAAGTAGCAACAGCGTAAAAAAGGGGATCAATGCAAATAGTCCGGGTGGCCATTTGATTAACTGGTTAGCAGTCTTATGGCTTGGGTGTAGAAGCTGTTAAGGAGCCTTTTGGACCTAGACTTGGCGCTCCGGTACCGCTTGCCATGCGATAGCAGAGAGAACAGTCTATGACTTGAGTGACTGGAGTCTTTTTTGGGCCTTCTTCTGACACCGCCTGGTATAGATGTCCTGGATGGCAGGAATCTTGGCCCCAGTGGTTTACTGGGCCATACGCACTACCCTCAGATGACAAGCAGTTGCCATACCAAGCGGTGATGCAACCAATCAGGATGCTCTCGATGGTGCAGCTGTAGAACTTTTTGCGGTTCTGAGGACCCATGCCAAATCTTTTCAGTCTCCTGAGGGGAAGTAGGCGTTGTCGTGCCCTCTTCACGACTGTCTTGGTGTTTGGACCATGATAGTTTTATAGTGATGTGGACACCAAGGAACTTGAAGCTCTCGACCCGCTCCACTACAGCCCATTGATGTGAATGGGGGCTTGTTCAGCCCTCTTTTTTCCTGTAGTCCACAATCAGCTCCTTTATCTTGCACACGTTGAGGGAGAGGTTGTTGTCCTGGCACCACACTGCCAGCTCTCTGACCTTCTCCCTATAGGCTGTCTCATTGTTGTCGGTGATCAGGCCTACCACTGTTGTGTCGTAGGCAAACTTAATGATGGTGTTGGAGTCGTGCATGGCCACGCAGTAATGGGTGAACAGGGAGTACAGGAGGGGACTAAACACGCACCCCTGAAGGGCCTCCATGTTGAGGATCAGCGTGGCAGATGTGCTGTTGCCTACCCTTACCACCTGGGAGTGGCCCGTCAGGAAGTCCAGGATCAAGGTGCAGAGGGAGGTGTTTAGTCCCAGGGTCCTTAGCTTAGTGATGAGCTTTGAGGGCACTATGGTGTTGAATGCTGATCTGTAGTCAACATACAGCACATAGTTGTTCCTTTTGTCCAGGTAGGGAAGGGCAGTGTGGAGTGTAATATAAATTGCATCATCTGTGGATCTGTTGGGGTGGTATGTGAATTGTAGTTTGTCTAGGGTTTCTGGGATGACGGTGTTGATGTGAGCCATGACCAGCCTTTCAAAGTACTTCATGGGTACAGACGTGAGTGCTACAGGGCGGTAGTTATTTAGGCATTCTTGGGCACAGGGACTATGGTGGTCTGCTTGAAACATGTACAGTTGAAGTTGGATGTTTACATTCATCTTAGCCAAATACATTTAAACTCAGTTTTTCACAATTCCTGACATTTAATCAGAGTAAAAAATTCCTGTCTTAGGTCAGTTAGGATCACCACTTTATTTTAAGAATGTGAAATGACAGAATAATACTAGAGTGAATGATTTAGTTCAACTTTTATTTCTTTCATCACATTCCCAGTGGGTAAGAAGTTTACAAACACTCAATTAGTTTTTGGTAGCATTGTCTTTAAATTATTTAACTTTGGTCAAACATTTCAGATAGCCTTCCACAAGCTTTCCTCAATAAGTTGGGTGAATTTTGGCCCATTCCTCCTGACAGAGCTGGTGTAACTGAGTCAGGTTTGTAGGCCTCCTTGCTCGCACATGCTTTTTCAGGTCTGCCCACACATTTCTATGGGATTGAGGTCAGGGGTTTGTGGTGTCCACTCCAATGCCTTGACTTCGTTGTCCTTAAGCCATTTTTCCACAACTTTGGAAGTATGCTTGGGGTCATTGTCCATTTGGAAGACCCATTTGCGACCAAGCTTTAACTTCCTGACTGATGTCTTGAGATGTTGCTTCAATATATAATATTCCTACCTCATGATGCCATCTATTTTGTGAAGTGCACCAGTCCCTCTTGCAGCAAAGCACCCCCACAACATGATGTTGCTTCACAGTTGGGATGGTGTTCTTCGGCTTGCAAGCCTCCCCCTTTTTCCTCCAAACAAAACGATGGTCATTATGGCTAGTTGCAAACCGTAGTCTGTTTTTTTATGGCGGTTTTGGAGCAGTGGCTTCTTCCTTGCTGAGCGGCCTTTCAGGTTATGTCGATATAGGACTAGTTTTACTGTGGATATAGATACTTTTGTACCTGTTTCCTCCAGCATATTCACAAGGTCCTTTGTTGTTGTTCTGGGATTGATTTGCACTTTTCGAACCAAAGTATGTTAATCTCTAGGAGACAAAACGCGTCTCCTTACTGAGTGGTATTACGGCTGCGTGGTCCCATGGTGTTTATACTTGCGTACTATTGTTTGTACAGATGAACGTGGTACCTTCAGGCGTTTGGAAATTGCTCCCAAGGATGAACCAGACTTGTGGATGTCTACAATTTTTTGGCTGATTTCTTTTGATTTCCCCATGATGTCAAGCAAAGAGGCACTGAGTTTGAAGGTAGGCCTTGAAATACATTCACAGGTACACCTCCAATTGACTCAAATGATGTCAATTAGCTTATCAGAAGCTTCTAAAGCTGTGACATAATTTTCTGGAATTTTCCAAGCTGTTTCAAGGCACAGTCAACTTAGTGTATGTAAACTTCTGACCCACTGGAATTGTGATACCGTGAATTATAAGTGAAATAATCTGTCTGTAAACAATTGTTGGAAAAATAACTTGTGTCATGCACAAAGTAGATGTCCTGACCGACTTGCCAAAACTATAGTTTGTTAACAAGAAATTTGTGGAGTGGTTGAAAAACAAGTTTTAATGACTCCTACCTAAGTGTATGTAAACTTCCGACTTCAACTGTAGGTATTACAGACTCGGTCAGGGAGAGGTTGAAAATGTCAGTGAATACATTTACCAGTTGGTCAGCGCATGCTCTGAGTACGCGTCCTGGTAATCCGTCTGGCCCTGCTGCCTTGTGACTGTTGACCTGTTTAAAGTTCTTACTCTCATCGGCTACGGAGAGCGTGATCACACAGTCGTCCGGAACAGCTGGTGCTCTCATGCCTGGTTCAGTGTTGCTTGCCTCGAAGCTACCATAGAAGGCATTTTTTTTAAGCTTCCGGATTAGTGTCCAACTCCTTGAAAGCAAAAGCGGCAGCTCTAGCCTTTAGCTCAGTGCGGATGTTGCCTGTAATCCATGGCTTCTGGTTGGGATATGTACATACGGTCAATGTGGGGAAGACGTCGTCGATGCACGTATTGATGAATCCGGTGAATGATGTGGTATACTCCTCAATGCCATCGGATGAATCCCGGAGTGTATTCCAGTCTGTGCTAGCAAAACAGTCCTGTAGCTTAGCATCCGCGTCATCTGACCACTTCCGTATTGAGCGAGTCACTGGTACTTCCTGCTTGAGTTTTTGCTTGTAAGCAGGAATCAGGAGGATAGAATTATGGTCAGATTTGCCAAATGGAGGGCGATGGAGAGCTTTGTACGTGTCTCTGAGTGTTGAGTAAAGGTGGTCTCAAGTTTTTTCCCACTCTGGTTGCACATGTGACATGCTATTAAAAGTATCCTGCATTAAAGTCTCCAGCCACTAGGAGCGCCGCTTCTGGATGAGCATTCTCTTGCTTATGGCCTTATACAGCTCGGTCTTAGTGCCTGCATCGGTTTGTGGTGGTAAATAGATGGCCATGAAAAATATAGATTGCTTCCTTAATATTAGATATCGCGCACCATCTGTTATTGACAAATAGACACAGACCACCTCTTGTCTTACCGAAGGTTTGCTGATATTTCTTGCCGATGCACGGAAAACTCAGCAAACTTTAAATTATCCATGTCATCGTTCAGCCATAACTCGGTGAAACATAAGATACTATAGTTTTTAATGTCCCGTTGGTAGGATAGTCTCGAATGGAGCTCATCCAGTTTATTCTCCAGTGATTGCACGTTCGCCAGTAGGACGGATGGTAAAGGCGGATTATCCACTCGCCGACAAATCCTCATGAAGCACCCGTATCTGCGCCCCCTGTATCGGCGTTTCCTCTTCATGCGAATGACATGGATTTGGGCCTGGTCCGGGAGGTGAGTAATCGCTGTTCTGATGTACAGAAGCTATTTTCGGTCATAAGAAACGGTGGCATAAAAATGATATGTACAAAAAAAGTTACAACGCCCGCGAAACGGCAGCCATCCCCTCCGGCGCCACTCTCAAGACTAAATAGGTTTAGCTTACCTCCTGAATCCTTTCTGTCTGTCTGTCTCGGGCTCCCGAGTGGTGCAGCGGTCTAAGGCACTGCATCTCAGTGCTAGAGGTGTCACTACAGATTCTCTGGTTCAAATCCAGGCTGTATCACAACTGGCTGTGATTGGGAGTCCCATAGGGCGGCACACAATTGGCCCAGCGTTGTCTGTGTTTGGCCGTTGTAGGCCGTCATTGTAAATAAGAATTTGCTCTTAACTGACTTGCCTGGTTAAATATATATTTTAAGTCTGTCACTGTATTCACCTCAGGACATGAGTCAGCATCTCACATTCATCTGTCTCACCTAATGCTTCTAGCTTCCCTCCACAGTCATTCAGTCTATGTTAGTTGAACTATGTTGTTGTGTAATGCCTCACCTTGAGAAGGTGAGGCTACTCACTCACCTGGCTCAGCTGTGTGGCAACTCTCTTGTTAGCCTAGCCTACCTGAATGGGCTTCTCTCCAGTTAAAACAAGTCATTAAGTCAGCAAAGACAAGTGGCAGTGATTCATTGAGAAGTAGGGAGTTTATAGAGACACTCAGTCTGTGTACATGTTCTGTTGAACAAATAGGCCTGAAGGAAAGAGAATGGAGATGGAGTAACTAAATATGTTAAAAGCACTGCTCAAAGTATTAATGGTTTATTACAGCACTACAAATTCTGGTTAAATTCTGGTTAACGTTTAAAAAAAAAAAAAGCTGCCTATTTAGTTTTCAATATCCCCATTAGACTATTACTACTAGGCTTATAAGACAAACATTTGGAAGATATCAAACATCACCAGTCGAACAAAACCTTAAGTTTCATTGTGTACTTTTTTCTATGGACTTCACAGCAGTGTTGTTTTCCATTCTGCTCTCTGTCTTCTAGGCAACTAGTTCTGATTGGTTGGGGCTAAAACAGAAATAGACAGGAATGGGATGTTTCTACTGATGTTTCTATCCTGTTTATCCAGCCTTGGACACATTATTCTGCCTTCAGTATTCGTAGACTCTGATTTAGTTTAATAACATCTGATAAATATGTGTATGTGACCAATACAATTTGATTTGATTTGTAGTGGCCCTCTTGTCATGGTAATGTACTGCCCCACACTACATCACTGACTAGGCCTCACCTCACCTCAAGGCTGGTACAGTACACTACATCACTGACTAGGCCTCACCTCACCTCAAGGCTGGTACAGAACACTACATCACTGACTAGGCCTTACCTCACCTCAAGGCTGGTACAGAACACTACATCACTGACTAGGCCTCACCTCACCTCAAGGCTGGTATAGTACACTACATCACTGACTAGGCCTCACCTCAAGGCTGGTACAGTACACTACATCACTGACTAGGCCTCGCCTCAAGGCTGGTACAGAATACTACATCACTGACTAGGCCTCGCCCCACCTCAAGGCTGGTACACTACACTACATCACTGACTAGGCCTCACCCCACCTCAAGGCTGGTATAGTACACTACATCACTGACAGGCCTCATCTCAAGGCTGGTATAGTACATCACTGACTAGGCCTCGCCTCAAGGCTGGTACAGTACACTACATCACTGACTAGGCCTCACCTCACCTCAAGGCTGGTACAGAACACTACATCACTGACTAGGCCTTACCTCACCTCAAGGCTGGTACAGAACACTACATCACTGACTAGGCCTCGCCTCAAGGCTGGTACAGTACACTACATTACTGACTAGGCCTCGCCTCACCTCAAGGCTGGTATAGTACACTACATCACTGACTAGACCTCGCCTCAAGGCTGGTACAGAACACTACATCACTGACTAGGCCTCGCCTCAAGGCTGGTACAGTACACTACATCACTGACTAGGCCTCACCTCACCTTAAGGCTGGTACAGTACACTACATCACTGACTAGGCCTCGCCTCAAGGCTGGTACAGAACACTACACCACTGACTAGGCCTCACCTCACCTTAAGGCTGGTACAGTACACTACATCACTGACTAGGCCTCACCTCACCTCAAGGCTGGTATAGTACACTACATCACTGACAGGCCTCATCTCAAGGCTGGTATAGTACATCACTGACTAGGCCTCACCTCAAGGCTGGTACAGTACACTACATCACTGACTAGGCCTCACCCCACCTCAAGGCTGGTACAGTACACTACATCACTGACTAGGCCTCGCCCCACCTCAAGGCTGGTATAGTACACTACATCACTGACTAGGCCTCACCCCACCTCAAGGCTGGTATAGTACACTACATCACTGACTAGGCCTCGCCCCACTTCAAGGCTGGTACAGTACACTACATCACTGACTAGGCCTCACCCCACCTCAAGGCTGGTATAGTACACTACATCACTGACTAGGCCTCACCTCAAGGCTGGTACAGAACACTACATCACTGACTAGGCCTCGCCCCACCTCAAGGCTGGTACAGTACACTACATCACTGACTAGGCCTCACCTCAAGGCTGGTACAGTACACTACATCACTGACTAGGCCTCGCCCCACCTCAAGGCTGGTATAGTACACTACATCACTGACTAGGCTTCGCCCCACCTCAAGGCTGGTACAGTACACTACATCACTGACTAGGCCTCACCTCAAGGCTGGTACAGAACACTACATCACTGACTAGGCCTCACCTCACCTCACCTCAAGGCTGGTACAGTACACTACATCACTGACTAGGCCTCACCTCACCTCAAGGCTGGTACAGTACACTACATCACTGACTAGGCCTCGCCTCAAGGCTGGTACAGAACACTACATCACTGACTAGGCCTCCCTCACCTCAAGGCTGGTATAGTACACTACATCACTGACTAGGCCTCACCTCAAGTCTGGTACTGTACACTACATCACTGACTAGGCCTCGCCTCAAGGCTGGTACAGTACACTACATCACTGACTAGGCCTCACCTCACCTCAAGGCTGGTACAGAACACTACATCACTGACTAGGCCTTACCTCACCTCAAGGCTGGTACAGAACACTACATCACTGACTAGGCCTCGCCTCAAGGCTGGTACAGTACACTACATCACTGACTAGGCCTCGCCTCACCTCAAGGCTGGTATAGTACACTACATCACTGACTAGACCTCGCCTCAAGGCTGGTACAGAACACTACATCACTGACTAGGCCTCGCCTCAAGGCTGGTACAGTACACTACATCACTGACTAGGCCTCACCTCACCTTAAGGCTGGTACAGTACACTACATCACTGACTAGGCCTCACCTCAAGGCTGGTACAGTACACTACATCACTGACTAGGCCTCGCCTCAAGGCTGGTACAGAACACTACACCACTGACTAGGCCTCACCTCACCTCAAGGCTGGTACAGTACACTACATCACTGACTAGGCCTGTACCAGCTATGATATGTGAGATAGAGAGACCCACAGGGAGCCGTAGGAGATGAAGACCCAGATCAGCAGAGGGAACCTCTCAGCTGGGTATTGTAGAAAACACACAGCCTGTATGTCAGGATGTCACACATAGGTTGCATTCCTGGACAAACAATTGTGGAAGTGGGTCTCCCATTCTTTTCTCTCTCTCTCTCTCTCTCTCTCTCTCTCTCTCTCTCTCTCTCTCTCTCTCTCTCTCTCTCTCTCCCTTTCTCTCTATCTCTCCCTTTCTCTCTATCTGTCCCTGAACCTGCTGTCTGATCTGTTCATTCATTCCAGTCAGCGCAGCTCCCGTCCGACAGAATGAGGTTCTAGGCCCTGGTCAGTAGAGCACACAGCCCATAAACCACCCAGTACATAAACCACCCAGCCCATAAACCACCCAGCCCATAAACCACCCAGCCCATAAACCACCCAGTCCATAAATCACCCAGCCCATAAACCACCCAGCCCATAAACCACCCAGTACATAAACCACCCAGCCCATAAACCACCCAGCCCATAAACCACCCAGTACATAAACCACCCAGCCCATCAACCACCCAGCCCATAAACCACCCAGTCCATCAACCACCCAGCCCATAACCCACACAGCCCATAAACCACCCAGTCCATAAACCACCCCTGCTCATATACCACCCAGCCCATAACCCACCCAGCCAATAAACCACCAAGCCCATACACCACCCAGTCCATAAACCACCCAGCCCATAAACCACCCAGCCCATAACCCATCCAGGCCATAAACCACCCAGCCCATAAACCACCCAGTCCATAAACCACAACCAGTGAGGAGTAGAGTAATTTTACTAGTCTAGATGACAGACTACTGAATGTATAGATATTCTGTGTAGCCACCCTTTACCTTGATGACAGCTTTGCACACTCTTGGCATTCTTTCAACCAGCTTCATGAGGAATGCTTTTCCAAAAGTCTTGAAGGAGTTCCCACATATGCTGAGCACTTGTTGGCTGCTTTGCTTTTCCTTCTCTCTGCGGTCCAATTTCTACCAGCATGTTAAATGTGCAACCAGAGGGGAAAAAACTCTAGACCACCTTTACTCCACACACAGAGATGCGTACAAAGCTCTCACAAAGCTCTCCCTAGCCCTCCATCTGATTCCTGCTTACAAACAAAAATTAAATCAGGAAGGACCAGTGTTTCAGTCAATAAAGAAGTGGCCAGATGACACAGATGCTAAGCTACAGGACTGCTTTGCTAGCCAGACTGGAATATGTTCCGGGATTCTTCCGATGGCATTGAGGAGTACATCACATCAGTCACTGGCTTCATCAATAAGTGCATTGACGATGTCGTCCCCACAGTGACTGTACGTACATACCCCAACCAGAAGCCATGGATTACAGGCATCCGCACTGAGCTAAAGGGTAGAGCTGCCGCTTTCAAGGAGTGGGACACTAACCCGGGAAGCTTATAAAAATCCTGCTATGCCCTCCGACGAACCATCAAACAGGCAAAGCGTCAATACAGGACTAAGATTGAATTTTACTACACCAGTTCCGACATTCGGATGTGGCAGGGCTTGCAAACTATTACAGACTACAAAGGGAAGCACAGCAGCCGCGACCTGCCCAGTGACACGAGCCTACCAGACAAGTTAAATGACTTCTATGCTCGCTTTGAGGCAAGTAACACTGAAGAATACATGAGAGCAACAGCGTTTCCGGGCGACTGTGTGATCATGCTTTCCGTAGCCTTTAAACAGGTCAACATTCACAAGGCCGCAGGGCCAGACGGATTACCAGGACGTGTACTCTGAGCATGCGCTGACCAACTGGCAAATGTCTTCACAGTCATTTTCAGCCTGTCCCTGACTGAGTCTGTAGTAACAACATGTTTCAAGTAGGCCACCATAGTCCCTGTGCCCAAGAACACTAAGGTAACCTGCCTAAATGACTACCGACCCGTAGCACTCACATTTGTGGCCATGAAGTGCTTTGAAAGGCTGGTCATGGCTCACATCAACACCATTATCCCAGAAACCCTAGACACACTTCAATTTGCATACCGCCCCAACAGATTCACAGCTGTTGCAATTTCTATTGCACTCCACACTGCCCTTTCCCACCTGGACAAAAGGAACACCTATGTGAGAATGCTATTCATTGACTACAGCTCAGCATTCAACACCATAGTGCTCACAAAGCTCATCACTAAGCTAAGGACCCTGGGACTAAACACCTCCCTCTGCAACTGGATCCTGGACTTCCTGACGGGCCGCCCCCAGGTGGTAAGGGTAGGTAACAACACATCTGCCACGCTGATCCTCAACACGGGGGCCACTCAGAGGTGCATGCTCAGTCCCCTCCTGTACTCCCTGTTCAATCATGACTGCATGGCCAGGCACTACTCCAACAGCAGACTGAAAATATTTGTCATGGGTCCTCAGATATTTAAAATGTTCTACAGCTGCACCATCGAGAGTATCCTGACTGGTTGCATCACTGCCTCATGTAGCAACTGCTCAGCCTCCGACCGCAAGGCACTACAGAGGGTAGTGCATACGGCCCAGTACATCACTGGGGCCAAGCTTCCTGCCATCCAGGACCTCTATACCAGGCGGTGTCAGAGGAAGGCCCTAAAATTTGTCAAAAACTGCAGCCACCCTAGTCATCGACTGTTCTCTCTGCTACCGCATGGCAAGCGGTACAGAAACACCAAGTCTAGGTCCAAAAGGCTTCTTAACAGCTTCTACCCCCAAGTCATAAGACTCCTGAACAGCTAATCTAATGGCTACCCAGACTCCTTTTACGCTGCTGCTACTCTCTGTTTATTATCTATGCACAGTCACTTTAACTCTACCTTACTGTACATATTACCTCAATTACTTCGACTAACCTGTTCCCCCGCACTCTGTACCAAAAGTCAAAGTCACCATTATTAGTCAGTTGTACAACACTTATTTTTTCTAAAACTGCGCTGTTGGTTAAGGGCTTGTCAGTAAGCATTTCACTGAAGCTCTACTACACCTGTTGTATTCGGCGCATGTGACAAATATAATTTGATGGCCTGATTCATGCAGTCTCCTCTGAACAGGTGATGTTGAGATGTGTCTGTTACTTGAATTCTTCCTTTCCTGTGGCGGTCCTCATGAGAGCCAGTTTCATCATAGCGCTTGATGGTTTTTGCGACTGCACTAGAAGAAACTTTCACAGCTCAAAAAATGTTGACCTTCATGTCTTAAAGTAATGATGGACTGTAGTTTCTCTTTTCTTATTTGAGCTGTTCTTGACATAATATGGACTTGGCCTTTTACCAAATAGGGATATCTTCTGTATACCACCCCTACCTTGTCACAACACAACTGATTGACTTAAAGGCATTAAGAAGGAACATTCCACCAATTCACTTTTAACAAGGCACACCTGTTAATTGAAATTAATTCCATGTGACTACCTCATGAAGCTGGTTGAGAGAATGCCAAGAGTGGGCAAAGCTGTCATCAAGGCAAAGGGTGTCTACTTTGAAGAGTCTATTCACTATTCTACAATGTAGAAAATTGTAAAAATAAAGAAAAACCCTTGAATGAGTAGGTCTGGCTAAGTGGAGGAGGGGGATGGGTGTGGTGGGGTTAGGCAGCACACTGGTTGACCTACTGAGAATGACATCATCTCCAGAGGTGTGTGTGTGTGTTGGTTTCATGATTCAATGGATGTTGCCTGAATTCTAGGACTATAAGAAAAATGTGACACACAGGGTGCGGTCACAATGACACATCCTTAGTGAACCTATATCTAAGTATGTCAGTGTGTTACCTATTGATGATAATCATCAGTCGTCATGGTGACATTATAATGTGAGAGAACACAAGGTAGCAGATGAAAATAACCTTGGCCTAGTTAAAGTGATACATTAATCTTTCAGCACCACAAAATGTTCAGGACCTCTTTATACCCTGTCCTTGGTGGTCTATAAACACCATGGTTTTGATGAGTGTAGCAGAATGCCGTGGTTCAAGACGAGACCATCACATCGATCTCTGGCCTGCTGTGTTGGGATGAGATGAGATAGAGAATAGAAAGGTGTCGATGGTGGGGCCAGGTGGCACGGTGACAAGCCTCTAGTTGGCTGGCTACACACTGTAAACCATTACCTCAGCAATACCCATTCTGTCTAATAGACACGGTAAACCATGACCTCAGCAATACCCATTCTGTCTGGCAGACACACTTCAGGTGATCTTTAGAGAACGGCCAGCCATTCAAAAGTCAGCAAGTTGTCGTCCTCAGGAGGACGCTATGTGGCATATTTTTACTTGTCAGCTTTTTAGATCGCAAAGTTTTTGAATAGGAGTCGCTCAGCATAGTCTACGCCTAACCTTCACCTTGAATTGAGATATTATGCAGATTTAAGGTTGTCCTTTCCTCCAGAGGAATGTCAAGGTGGCACAACGTTGTAAGACTCAAGAGTCCTCTCAAAAAAGCAATCTTAGATAAAAAATATCTAGAAAAAATATCTAGCTATCTAGAACCTAAAAGGGTTCTTCAGCTGTCGCCATTGGAGAACCCTTATTGGTTCCAGGTAAAACCCCTTTGGGTTCCATGTAGAACCCTTTCCACAGAGGCTTCTACATGGAACCCAAAATGGATTTACCTGATACCAAAAGCTGTTCTACCTGGAACCAAAAAGGTTTCTACTGTGGGGACAGTCGAAGATCCCTTTTGGAAACCTTTTTTCTAATAGTCTAGTGTTGTGCTAATGAGTGTAGAAAGAGTTGCCTCATTTTCATGTTTTTATACATCTTTATACATATGTTGGAGCTCTGGAGACCTCCAGGTAACAGCAGATGGTCAGAGCAGTGAGCTAACCTACAAGTTCCTTCACTTCTGAAGAGATGAGAGCTAACCTACACATTAGATGGAGAGAAAGAGAGTGAGTGAAAGAAAGAGAACGCGCGAGAGAGACTAGGTTTATTCTGCTCTATTCAGTTGTCCTCCAGCTGAATGCTTCTCGTAAATTCTCACGTATATCAGAGGTGATTATTAGTTCATGCACCTTGGTTGGACTGGGAAGTGGTAAAAGTCTTACTTTCCCTTTAGCTGCAAAACCACAAATAGGGTTCTGTTTGGAATGCAACCTAGATGAGAAATAGGGTTCTGTTTGGAATGCAACCTAGATGAGAAATAGGGTTCTGTTTGAAATGCAACCTAGATGAGAAATAGGGTTCTGTTTGAAATGCAACCTAGATGAGAAATAGGGTTCTGTTTGGAATGCAACCTAGATGAGAAATAGGGTTCTGTTTGAAATGCAACCTAGATGAGAAATAGGGTTCTGTTTGGAATGCAGCCTAGATGAGAAATAGGGTTCTGTTTGGAATGCAACCTAGATGAGAAATAGGGTTCTGTTTGGAATGTGGCCTAGATGAGGAATAGGGTTCTGTTTGGAATGCAACCTAGATGAGAAATAGAATTCTGTTTGGAATGCAACCTAGATGAGAAATAGGGTTCTGTTTGGAATGGAACCTAGATGAGAAATTGGATGCAGTTTTGAATGGAACCTAGATGAGAAATAGGGTTCTGTTTGGAATGGAACATAGATGAGAGATAGGGTTCTGTTTGGAATGCAACCTAGATGAGAAATTGGATGCAGTTTGGAATGGAACCTAGATGAGCAATATGGTTATGTTTGGAATGCAACCTAGATGAGAAATAGGATTCTGTTTGGAATGCAACCTAGATGAGAAATAGGGTTCTGTTTGGAATGCAGCCTAGATGAGAAATAGGGTTCTGTTTGCAATGGAACCTAGATGAGAATTTTGGATGCAGTTTGGAATGGAACCTAGATGAGAAATGGGGTTCTGTTTGGAATGGAACCTAGATGAGAAATAGGGTTCTGTTTGGAATGGAACCTAGATGAGAAATTCGGGTTCTGTTTGGAATGGAACCTAGATGAGAAATAGGGTTTTGTTTGGAATATAATCATAGAGACGTTTAAACAGTGAAGAATGAGCCATCTGGAATTGATTGTTGAGAAGTAAAACTGTTGTTTCTATCTTCAGGAAGGGTTGTTGAATGGTTACCTCGCTCTGGTTTACTGAACAGTCATTTCCTCTTGCTGCTCTACAGCCCGCTCTCATTCTCCCAGGTGCCAAGAGTAGCCTCTGTAACTTTCTGGAAACACTTTCTGTTTTCATTTGAGTTGAGCCAGACCTTAAGTCAGACATTTCTCTCTAACTATAATTTCCCTTGTATTACCTAATGAGATTAAGGAAGTTGGGTTTTGGGTGGCGAAGGGTCAGGGGTCAGGGTTTGGAGTGGGGATCTCTTCTCTGTCTGTCTTGTTCCAGGAGTTCCAACAGTGTATTAGTCCTGTTTCTGCAACTTGGAAAGCAAGAGCAATGGCATTCTGTTTTTATTTGAGTCGGCCCTAGCCTGGCTTCCAGACTTTGTGCTCCCCCTTTGGGGGTCTTATAAGAGTTTTTGGGGTTGTTGGGTTCGTAGTGTCTCCCTCTTCTGCCTTGGGAATGCTTGGCCATCTGGCTGGGGGTATTGTTCTCCAGACAAAGCAGAGGAGGGACTTTAAACGCCTGTCCACTGCCTGCTCAGAAAACCAAGCTCAGGAATCAAGGTGAAAGCGTTTGTCTTCTCCAGTACATCAAGCAGTCTTCCCCTTGTTAGTCATCCCTTTATCAGTCATCCCTTTCATTCATCCCTCTATCCCTCTGTATGTATGAGAGTTTTACAGGCCATTCAGATTGCATCTCAGAGCAGAGAAGAGCAGTCTCAGGCTCTCAGCAGACACTCACACAGCCTTCCCCAGAGAACTCTGTCTCTCAGCAGACACTCACACAGCCTTCCCCAGAGAACTCTGTCTCTCAGCAGACACTCACACAGCCTTCCCCAGAGAACTCTGTCTCTCAGCAGACACTCACACAGCCTTCCCCAGAGAACTCTGTCTCTCAGCAGACACTCACACAGCCTTCCCCAGAGAACTCTGTCTCTCAGCAACAGGCTTCTATTAAGTCATGAAAACAAAGGAGAAACAATCTAAATGTCATAATATCAAGGTAGTTCATCTCTGTGTAGCCTAGAGGAAGGAAAGACGAAAGACTTCAATAGAACAAAGGGTCTATAGAACGAAGTCGACAACCATTTCTTATAAGTTTGTTCTGTGCTATTTAGCTGATGTTTGATAATGAACAGAACAGCCAAATCACTCATATGAAACTATTTAACCCATTACAGTCCAAGCCCTGACTATGCCGGAGGTGGGGTTCTACTAAGCTATATGGAATTGTTTTAAGAAGGTCATACCAACGATCATTTAGCTACATGTATTTAACCCCTTATTTTTGGCACTAAACAGTCTCCATATATACTTCCATTCATTTTTTTCAACTGGTACCGGGGGACGTTCAGATGAGTCTAGTGAGTGGTGTGTTTTCATGGATTCCAAGGGAAGCCAGGCTTCTCCAAAAAATTGACCAAGAAAAAAATATATTAATAATTTATCTTTTGTCTCTTTGTTTCATAATTTTCCTTTAGTTCTCAAGAGGCTGAATGTATCTCACAGGAGAATGCATCCGAGCGAGCGAATAGCGCCCCTCTGTCTCTGTCTCTGTAGGCCATCTATCTGATGCTGTCTGGTCCAAAAGAGTGTGACGTTGTTGCCGTCAGTAGCATTGAATGCAAGGCAAGCCAGCGAGCGTTTGGCCTCCCTTGGTAAAAAAAGGTATAAAATAATCAGCGTTGAGTTAAAATGAGTGAGCTCAGCTGTGAATGGTCCTGGCGCACCAAAACAAAGTGTCAAGGGAAGCCAGTTTGGATTTGGGGTCACTCCCGTCACATCGCATCGAGAGCAATACGTCATTGACAGAAACAACTTGACTTGTTGCATCTCGTTGTGTTGTTGTTCTCCAGTGGCTAGCTAACTAAAATTGGCCCTTTCCTAAATTAGCCATCGATGGAGATAGGGATTTGGACTTGTGGTTTTACTTAATTCTCTGTACGATTATAAAGGTGATTCTGATCCAACCGTTAATTAATACATTGTTGTGCCCCTGGCCTGAGAGGATGGAAGTTCAATATGTAACTAGATGTAGAAGGCTAATGTTAACTAGCTAACGTTGCCCATGAATGGAAGTTGGGCTAGCAAGCAAGCATTTTAGCCAGGTAGCCTAGAACAACAAAAAATGTAAGCGTGTACTGTATGACAGTGATAGACTGTTTCGACAACATGAAAGAGAGGAGGATGGTGTTTCTCTACCAGTAGGGTGAGTTAACATTAAAGAGAGGAGGATGGTGTTTCTCTACCAGTAGGGTGAGTCAACATTAAAGAGAGGAGGATGGTGTTTCTCTACCAGTAGGGTGAGTCAACATGAAAGAGAGGAGGATGGTGTTTCTCTACCAGTAGGGTGAGTCAACATGAAAGAGAGGAGGATGATGTTTCTCTACCAGTAGGGTGAGTTAACATTAAAGAGAGGAGGATGGTGTTTCTCTACCAGTAGGGTGAGTCAACATGAAAGAGAGGAGGATGATGTTTCTCTACCAGTAGGGTGAGTTAACATGAAAGAGAGGAGGATGGTGTTTCTCTATCAGTAGGGTGAGTCAACATTAAAGAGAGGAGGATGGTGTTTCTCTACCAGTAGGGTGAGTCAACATGAAAGAGAGGAGGATGGTGTTTCTCTACCAGTAGGGTGAGTCAACATGTTTTTACTACTTGCACGGGCACGCATACACACACACATCAGAAACATGGACAGCCACATCATATTTAGCTTACGTTGATTGGACTAAATAGTTTTTGGTATCTTTTAGTTGTCACTGTATTCGACTAAGCAGAGGTTATTAGAAGACGTTGAAGTCTAAATGGAGCTGGAATAGTGTATCTCCTGTTATCTTAGCGACTTGTGGTAAACCTCATTGTTGTTTAGTGGTCCAAAAATGTTGCAAACATCAACTTGCTTGACCATGCTGTTTGTTACATACAATATGCTTTGTGGACTTGACCGGACAGATGTTGGCATGTTGCTCTCTGGTTTTGTGATGAAACAAAGGTGTGGTTGAATTTATTCTGCCCACTGTGTCTTCTTATTGTCTCTGCCTTTAGGCCTATATATCACGGTCACTGGCTTCCCCAGTGATTTTACCCACATACCGCTACTGGTAACCCCTAACCCTAATTCTAACCCTAACCCTAACCCTTAACCTAAACCCTAAGCCTAAAATAGCCTTTTTACAAGTGAGGACCGGCAAAATATCCTCACTTCTCAGACACACACACACACACAGAGAGAGCGAGAGGCAGACAATCTGAAGCGAGTCCCAACAGCGTAGCCTACATCAGACATGGAGATATTAAGGTCACTGTGGACACTACTCTCACCTGCGCCAGCTTACAGGATGATCAAAATCTAAATGCCTTTGGAGTATAAAGACAACAGGCTGTTTCTACCCCCAGGGATTTAGTCTCCATGGACATTGTAAAGAGCTTATAGGGGGAAAAAACACAATACAAAATGCCTGGATCGGATCATTATGAAAAGGCTGTTTCTCTGAGTGGTTAGGTCTACGGCTGACCACATGGTTAGGTCTACGGCTGACCACATGGTTAGGCCTACGGCTGACCACATGGTTAGGTCTACGGCTGACCACATGGTTAGGTCTACGGCTGACCACCACATGGTTAGGTCTACGGCTGACCACATGGTTAGGTCTACGGCTGACCACATGGTTAGGTCTACGGCTGACCACCACATGGTTAGGTCTACGGCTGACCACATGGTTAGGCTTATGGCTGACCACATGGTTAGGTCTACGGCTGACCACATGGTTAGGTCTACGGCTGACCACATGGTTAGGTCTACGGCTGACCACCACATGGTTAGGTCTACGGCTGACCACATGGTTAGGTCTACGGCTGACCACATGGTTAGGCTTATGGCTGACCACATGGTTAGGTCTACGGCTGACCACATGGTTAGGCCTACGGCTGACCACATGGTTAGGTCTACGGCTGACCACATGGTTAGGTCTACGGCTGACCACATGGTTAGGTCTACGGCTGACCACATGGTTAGGCCTACAGCTGTAAGCTATCTTATGTATTAACTACAATCTCCTACTAGCTTAAACACTAGGCCACCATGCTAGAAGGCAACGCTAGACAGCCAACCTCTAGGGACAGAGAGAGAGAGAGAGGTTGGAGAGATTGAAGTGAAACATATTATTTCCCATTATATCATCTGTGAGAGAGACAGAGAGAGAGAACGAGAGAGAGAGAGAAAGAGAAAGAGAAAGAGAGAGAGAGAGAGAGATGTTAAATAAAAAACAATGATAATAATTTGAGTACACAGCCTGATATTATACGTTTTATTTTAGCATCACAGTTCACATCTATCTGCCAATTAGAAAGAGATCCTCTTTGGTCTCTAAACAATGTCTAATTTAGATTACACACGCATGCATGCGCGCGTACACACACACACACACACACTTTTTCTGTCTCTGTTTCGGGAGCTCAGTAGGTTTTGACTCCGTCTCCACTCACATTGGCTTTCATCTTGTTGTAAGGTTAAGCCTACATGGGAACATTTTACCTTACAGTATATTTGGTGAAAGATGGCTAGAGCATTTCTCTCAGATCTCTGATCTCTCTGTCTAGTGGTAACAATGACGATGATGATCAATGACGATGATCAGACCACCACTGTGGCCTACTACAATACAATCTCCTTGACTGATCTAATGATTGGGTGAATCTTCAAAAGTATTTTCTTGATTTCTTGCATCCTTGATTCCTTGATTCCTTGCCTCTTCCACAAAAGAGCCAAGGTTCATCAGCCATCTTCCATATTCCTGGTCTTCTTGGCTTGCTCCGGAGTAGATACGATGAGAAGAACATGAGCAAAACGTCTCCAGCTAACCATTGATGTTGTCTGCTCTGCATTCAGCTCTATGTTCGGACGATTAGACAAGCTAGATATTCACATACTCTTTAATATACACAGCACGTACTGCTGCATAGCTTACAGTATACTATCTATTACCAGGCTATGAACCCAGTATCCCTTTAGAAGAAGAGCTATTGGTAGACTCGTTCCCTAGCGATGGGTGCCACTATGGGGTGTAAAATCAAAAAATCTAAACGGAAGGGGGATGAAAGTTACCCTTGGGTTTCTGACGGGGACTGGTAGCGGCAGGGGGTCTGGGATGGGTGTGAGGGGGCTCAAGGTTGCCGATCTCAGAGCAAAGAGGAAGGATACTGCAGCGCTAGCAGGTTCTAATACTACGCAGTCTTGTTGCTAGGATACACTGCTTTTTTTACTGTGTTTTGCAGTGTTATGGGGTGCGCTCTCTCCCCCTCAATCTCTTTCTCTCTCCCTCTCTCTCTCTCTCTCTTGTTCTTTCTCTCTCTCTTTTTCTCTGTCTCTCACTCTCTTTCTCTCTCCCTCTCTTTTGTTTTTTTCTCTCTCTCTTTTTCTCTCTCTCACTCTCTTTCTCTCTCCCTCTCTCTCTCTCTCTTGTTCTTTCTCTCTCTCTTTTTCTCTGTCTCTCACTCTCTTTCTCTCTCCCTCTCTTTTGTTTTTTTCTCTCTCTCTTTTTCTCTGTCTCTCCCTGTCTCTTTCTCTCACCCTGTCTCTCTATTTTTCTTCCCTCCTCGACAAGTTTGGACTGTCACTTTTGTGTTTGTTTAACTTCAAAGCGAGTTGAGTCATGTTAGGGAAGAATGCCAGCTAGAAGGAGTGGACCCACAGTTTCCTGGTTGTATAGCTGTAGATGAGAAACAGTTGTTCTTTTAGCTGCATGGAACACATGGTCCCATTCATTCAAACCTGCAACAGACAGACAAACCCTGAACATAGGCCTAACACAAAACATGAAAAATCGCTCCTGCAAAGACCCATGGTAGAATTTCAACTTCCCAGCCTAATTGTGATGAACTCTGTCTAGACAATTTTTTATTTTATGTGAGTAGTGACAACCTTATAAATGTGAGTAACGGCAACCTTGGATGATGTTTGCTTTGTGAGCCTCTGCACACCGCCTAATTCGAACCAATCCAGGGGAATCACTGGAATGAGTATAATATTAATATATTGTTGAATGTCAAAACTTGTTTCTCAATGTGCATCTCCGTATTCTAACCTTACGATGGTGGCCCATTTTTCTCACAAAATTGGAAAGTGTGGGCTCAGACACACCAGTAGCGTTTGCTGGCCCAGAGTACTGAGCACCTCTGAATGTCATTTGAGAACCCGATTGCGCACCGATTTGACATGTCGGCAGTCAGACGTCTACAGCAGGTGGTCCCTAAAACACAGCGCGCTGAACGATCGTCAGACGAACGCTAGATCCACATTCGGTGCGATGTGTGTGAGCCTGTAGAGGTTAGGGTTACATAAAGCTGCTCTACCTCATCTGGATAGAGAGAAGTCCCCTGTACCACAGCTGAGGGCTGGCCGTCCCCTGTACCACAGCTGAGGGCTGGACGTCCCCTGTACCACAGCTGAGGGCTGGCCGTCCCCTGTACCACAGCTGAGGGCTGGACGTCCCCTGTACCACAGCTGAGGGCTGGCCGTCCCCTGTACCACAGCTGAGGGCTGGCCGTCCCCTGTACCACAGCTGAGGGCTGGCCGTCCCCTGTACCACAGCTGAGGGCTGGCCGTCCCCTGTACCACAGCTGCAGCAGTTAGGAGGTGTGGAAAACGAACCTTCGTTCACCATCTGCAGCAGAGAGAAAGAGTGCGATGGAGAGAGAGGAATAGAGAGAGAGAGGAAAAGAGGAAAACTAAACATCTCCATCTGCAGGGGAAGGAACACACCATGCCCATTAAAATTAAGTCAAAGAGAGAGAGAAATAGATATGGAGAGTGAGAGAGTGCCTGGGGTCTGGCTGGTGTGGTTCAGCTTTAGCTTCAAAGGGAATCTGTCAAACTTAGCCCAGTGTCTGACTGACTAGATGTCAGAATCAGACCTCTAACTGAGCTGAATAACAGAGAACACTCTGCCTAGAAGTTGGCCTGTTAGCACTGATCTAGGATCAGTGTATCCTCTCTGAATCATAACCTTAAGTACTAGGGGATATAACACAAATCTAACCTGAATTACAGAGAACACTCTGGCTGTGAGCACAGGTCTAGGATCGTCTCTAGGCTTATACAGTAGGCTGGGGCAGTACATTCGGCTTTACTTTTTCCACATTTTGTTACATTACAGCTTTATTCTAAAATGGATTAAATAAATAAAAATCCTCAGCAATCTACACACAATACCCCATAATGACAAAGTGAAAACAGTTTTTAGAAATGTTTGCACATTTATTAAAAATGTCAAACTGAAATACCTTATTTACATAAATATTCAGACCCTTGGCTATGATACTCGAAATTGAGCTCAGGTGCGTCCTGTTAACATTGATCATCCTTGAGATGTTTCTACAACTTGATTGGAGTCCACCTGTGGTAAACTCAGTTGATTGGACATGATTGGGAAATGCACACACCTGTCTATATAAGGTCCCACAGTTGACAGTGCATGTCAGAGCGAAAACCAAGCCGTGAGGTCGAAAGAATTGTCCGTAGAGCTCTAAGACAGGATTTTGTTGAGGCACAGATCTGGGGAAGGGTACCAAAAAAAGTTCTGCAGCATTGAAGGTCCCCAAGAACACAGTGGCCTCCATCATTCTTAATTGGAAGAAGTTTGGAACCACCAAGACTCTTCCTAGAGCTGGCTGCCGGCCAAACTGAGCAATCGGGGGAGAAGGGCCTTGGTCAGGGAGGTGACCAAGAACCCGATGGTCACTCTGACAGAGCTCCAGAGTTCCTCTGTGGAGATGGGATAACCTTCAAGAAGGACAACCATCTCTGCAGTGCTCCACCAATCAGGTCTTTATGGTAGAGTGGCCAGACGGAAGCCACTCCTCAGTAAAAGGCACATGACAGCCCGCTTCCGAGTTTGCCAAAAGGTTCCTAAAGACTCTCAGGCCATGAGAAACAAAATTCTCTGGTCTAACAAAACCCAGATTGAACTCTTTGGCCTGAATTCTAAACAACACGTCTGGAGGAAACTTGACACCATCCCTACAGTGAAGCATGGTGGTGGCAGCATTATGCTGTGGTGGCAGCATTATGTTTTTCAGCGGCAGGGACTGGGAGACTAGTCAGGATCGAGGCAAAGATTAATGCAGCAAAGTGCAGAGAGATCCTTGATGAAAACCTGCTCCAGAGCGCTCAGGACCTCAGACTGGGGCGAAGGTTCACCTTCCAACAGGACAACGACCCTAAGCACACAGCCGAGACAATACAGAAGTGGCTTTGGGACAAGTCTCTGAATGTCCTTGAGTGGCCCAGCCAGAGCCTGGACTTGAATCCGATCAAACATCTCTGGAGAGACTTGAAAATAGCTGTGCAGTGACGCTCCCCCATCCAACCTGACAGAGCTTGAGAGGATCTGCAGAGAAGAATGGGAGAAACTCCCCAAATACAGGTGTGCCAAGCTTGTAGGAGACTCAATGCTATAATCACTGCCAGAGGTGCTTCAACAAAGTACTGAGTAAAGGGTCTGAATACTTATGTAAATTTGATTTTTCTGTGTTTTATTTTTAATAAATTACAAACATAAAAAAAAAAAAAGTAATACACCCGTCGCTGACTGGTGTATAACATTGAGCACTGCAATCTATTTCCTTGTTTGTATTTTTTATAAATTAGCAAAAATGTCTTAACCTGTTTCTGCTTTGTCATTATGGGGTATTGTGTGTTGATTGATGAAAAAACAACAACAATTTAATCAATTTTAGAAGAAAGCTATAAACTAACAAAATGTGGAAAAAGTCAAGTTGGCTGTGTACTTTTCCGAAAAGCTCTGTGTACTTAATTGTTTTAAAATGTTTTAATATGAGCCATGTCTTACCTTGCTTTAAAGTAGCCTATTAGATCTCCTCTCTTTCTGCATTTCTAACGGGTATGTTCATCTCTGTCGCATGAAACCGCTCTCATGTGCAGTCCCTTTTGACAACAGTCATTTCCCGTTAATTGCATTATGGAACAAACATTTGCACGTAGCCTACTGCCTTGTGTGTATTAGATTAACATAGGCTAGTGGTTTTGCTGTTCATAACTCGTCTTGTTGATGAGGAAAAGTAAATGTTGACAGTAATTCTAACATCTTCAAAGTGAACATCAGAATTCGGTAAGAAGGACGGCACACATTGTCGCTTCCTCGATTTGCATGTTCTTTTTATATGAATTACCATAATCTAAATGTGATTTCTGTCATTCTGAGCACTGCGGATGGACGCCCTAATCAGGTTACTCACCCAATACAGTTAGACTCATTCTAGTATGAGTTATTTACAATTAGACTCATTCTAGTATGAGTTATTTACAGTTAGACTCATTCTAGTATGAGTTATTTACAGTTAGACTCATTCTAGTATGAGTTATTTACAGTTAAACTCATTCTAGTATGAGTTATTTACAGTTAGACTCCTTATAGTATGAGTTATTTACAGTTAGACTCATTCTAGTATGAGTTATTTACAGTTAGACTCGTTCTAGTATGAGTTATTTACAGTTAGACTCGTTCTAGTATGAGTTATTTACAGTTAGACTCATTCTAGTATGAGTTATTTACAGTTAGACTCATTCTAGTATGAGTTATTTACAGTTAGACTCGTTCTAGTATGAGTTATTTACAGTTAGACTCATTCTAGTATGAGTTATTTACAGTTAAACTCGTTCTAGTATGAGTTATTTACAGTTAGACTCGTTCTAGTATGAGTTATTTACAGTTAGACTCGTTCTAGTATGAGTTATTTACAGTTAGACTCATTCTAGTATGAGTTATTTACAGTTAAACTCATTCTAGTATGAGTTATTTACAGTTAGACTCATTCTAGTATGAGTTATTTACAGTTAGACTCATTCTAGTATGAGTTATTTAGAGTTAGACTCGTTCTAGTATGAGTTATTTACAGTTAGACTCATTATAGTATGAGTTATTTACAGTTAGACTCGTTATAGTATGAGTTATTTACAGTTAGACTCGTTCTAGTATGAGTTATTTACAGTTAGACTCGTTCTAGTATGAGTTATTTACAGTTAGACTCGTTCTAGTATGAGTTATTTACAGTTAGACTCATTCTAGTATGAGTTATTTACAGTTAGACTCGTTCTAGTATGAGTTATTTACAGTTAGACTCATTCTAGTATGAGTTATTTACAGTTAGACTCATTCTAGTATGAGTTATTTACAGTTAAACTCATTCTAGTATGAGTTATTTACAGTTAGACTCATTCTAGTATGAGTTATTTACAGTTAAACTCATTCTAGTATGAGTTATTTACAGTTAGACTCATTCTAGTATGAGTTATTTACAGTTAGACTCATTCTAGTATGAGTTATTTACAGTTAGACTCGTTCTAGTATGAGTTATTTACAGTTAGACTCATTCTAGTATGAGTTATTTACAGTTAGACTCATTCTAGTATGAGTTATTTACAGTTAAACTCATTCTAGTATGAGTTATTTACAGTTAGACTCCTTTAAGAAAGTCATGCATCACAAATGTGTTCATTTGCACATTTTCTCTCGTTCACTTTTGCTTCTAAAATGTCCACACTCACCCAAAATGACATTCGGTAGCTACTAGCTATACTTGTATAACTTTATGAGCTGGATTTGCCTGTCTTTGCAATTAATTATGTGCTTTTTTCGCTTGTTACCATTTAGCTAACAGCCTCTATGTGAAAGGCCCAATGGGCTTTTCGTGCGTTTTTAGTAACCTTTGTGGGCTATTCCGGTAATACTGTAAATCCCTGGATGAGAGAAGGACCATGACGATATGACAATCTGGCTACCGCCCAAGCCTACTATACACTCGCAATTCTAAGCTCAACCATTAGGGACGTTGGAAGAAAAAACTGACTTGAGATCAGCATCCATGGGCAACTTCATCCTAGTTTAACAGAAAACTAGGACAAAGAATGACTAGAAGAAATGCAGGAGAGGTACATTTTACATTTTAGTCATTTAGCAGACTCTCTTATCCACTTTCAGAAGCAGTTAGGGTTTAGTGCCTCGCTCGATTTTTCACCTAGTCGGCTCAAGGATTCGAACTGGCCCAACGCTCTTAACCGCTAGGCTACCTGCCAACCCATACACATACAGTACACTTAACCACTAGGCTACCTGCCAACCCATACACATACAGTACACTTAGCCGCTAGGCTAGCTGCCAACCCATATACATACAGTAGACTTAGCCGCTAGGCTACCTGCCAACCCATATACATACAGTACACTTAGCCGCTAGGCTACCTGCCAACCCATACACATAAAGTACACTTAACCACTAGGCTACCTGCCAACCCATACACATACAGTACACTTAGCCGCTAGGCTACCTGCCAACCCATATACATACAGTAGACTTAGCCGCTAGGCTACCTGCCAACCCATACACATACAGTACACTTAGCATTATAGTTCTGTTGTACGTTCCACTTCTCTCCAGCTAAACTGGGCTCAGTGAGTCTACGACTATGTGTGTTCTATCCAGGGCTCATGCCTCTCCCTGGCGGCTCCCCTGGAAGAAAGGTCATTGTAGCGTGGAGAGGGAGAGAGAAAGAGAAAGAGAGAGAGAGAGAGAGAGAGAGAGAGAGAGAGAGAGAGAGAGAGAGAGAGAGAGAGAGAGAGGAGGGATATTATGGCCAGTCAGGCAGAAACATCTCATGTGGCCATGTGCAGATACATACCGTCCGTGTGCAGACACATACCGGCCATGTGCAGACACATACCGTCCGTGTGCAGACACATACCGGCCGTGTGGGTATAGGAGGCTATGAGCCCATAGCTCTGTCAGTGTTGATAGGAGCTGGAGCCCATGGCTCTGTCAGTGGGTATAGGAGGCTAGGAGCCCATAGCTCTGTCAGTGTTGATAGGAGCTGGAGCCCATAGCTCTGTCAGTGTTGATAGGAGCTGGAGCCCATAGCTCTGTCAGTGTTGATAGGAGCTGGAGCCCATAGCTCTGTCAGTGTTGATAGGAGCTGGAGCCCATAGCTCTGTCAGTGGGTATAGGAGGCTAGGAGCCCATAGCTCTGTCAGTGGGTATAGGAGGCTAGGAGCCCATAGCTCTGTCAGTGTTGATAGGAGCTGGAACCCATAGCTCTGTGTTGAGATTCTATATGTATTGTGATTCTATATGTGTTGTGATTCTATATGTATTGTGATTCTATATGTATTGTGATTCTATATGTGTTGTGATTCTATATGTATTGTGATTCTATATGTATTGTGATTCTATATGTGTTGTGATTCTATATGTATTGCGATTCTATATGTATTGTGATTCTAGATGTATTGTGATTCTAGATGTATTGTGATTCTAGATGTATTGTGATTCTAGATGTATTGTGATTCTATATGTGTTGAGATTCGATGTTCTAAACATATTACTCACCATACGTCTGCTGCAGAGGGACAAGAGAGAGCCAGGAGAAAACACGTTTTCATCAGCCATGGAAATAAAAGTGCAGAAAACAAATTGGCTCCCTATTTACAGTTTTCCTAATTGTTACATGTTTGCTGCAACTACATCTCAGGTACTCAAAACTGTAAACACAAAACAGAAAACAGTTAGCCAATTTCCCCAAACCACACAGACATCTTGCGAAATGAAACACAGCAATCAAAAACATGTACTCCCTGCTCAAAATGAAACTCTGCATACAAATGAGACACACACGTCAAATGAATCTAATTTGGTGACAAACCGAGATCACACTAATGTGACACATAAAAAAAAACAATTGGTCACATACACATGGTTAATGCGAGTGTAGCGAAATGCTTGTGCTTCTAGTTCCGACAGTGCAGTGATATCTAACTATTCCCCAACTACTACCTAATGCACACAAATCTAAAGGGGTGAATGAGAATATGTACAAATAAATATATGGATGAGTGATGGCCTAGCAGCATAGGCAAGGTGCAGTAGATGGTATAAAATACAGTATATTCATGTGATATGAGTAATGTAAGATATGTAAACATTATTAAAGTGACATTATTTAAAGCGGTCCCAGATTTGATGCGCCTGTTCTGACCTCGCCTTCTGGATGATAGCAGGGTGAACAGGCAGTGGCTCGGGTGGTTGTTGTCCTTGATGATCTTTTTGACCTTCCTGTGACATCGGGTGGTGTAGGTGTCATGGAGGGCAGGTAGTTTGCCCCCGGTGATGCGCTGTGCAGGAACACACTACCCTCTGGAGAGCCTTGCGGTTGTGGGCGCAGTTGCCGTACCAGGCGGTGATACAGTCCAACAGGATTCTCTCAATTGTGCATCTGTAAAAGTTTGAGTCTAAGGACTAAGATTTTGTTGTTATACTGTATATTGTTTGTGTGTACTCAAACAGGAAAGGAACACAAATGCAAAACATTTAGTTTTATATTTCAACATGACTCAGTACATGTCAAACAGCATACTGTAAGCACACATACAATAAAAATGTAAACATACAGTAAATATATTTTGCATATGCAAAAGAAGAAAAATAGGTGTATTTGTACTACTGTATTGTATGTTAGATCAATTGTACAGAATAGATAAAGAAACTGTCAAAATACAGGAAAATCTAAATCACAAGTCAAGAAACAAATACTCAAAGAAATCTGTCATGTCTATTGTTTTGGTCCGGCTACAGATTTTCATCAACATCACAGGCGATATTTTCCTTGGCCAGACAGCGGGGGAAATATCTTCTGGCATGACGCATCCACCCCTGACAGGACTCTGCTGGAATGTCACCACAGGCCTCCTCCATTCCCTGGAGAAGGGCCATACGTTCATGGGGTTTGCGATCATTCACCTTCCACCGCCATGCTGAAAACAACTCCTCAGTGGGTTTGAGACATGGGGAACACGGTGTGAGATAGAGAATTGTAAACCTGGGATGGTCATGGAACCAGTTGCGGACCTGAGCAGCCCGATGGAAACTCACGTTATCCCAAATTATAACATACATTTTCTGCTCAGGATCACCTGGCCCTCTCTGCTCTGGCTGAAAAAGGTTATTGTGTAAGGTGTTCAGGTAATGGAGGAGATGGGCAGTGTTGTATGGTTCAAGGGTGGGATGGCGGTGGACCACTGTCATACCTGACTACTGTGACTGACCCAGCCGCATCTATAAATATGAGTTCCTGGGGGATGGGACTTGCATCCAACTCCATGATTCTCTGAATTAACAGTAAATACTGTAATTGCTGTATAGTAAAGTTAACAGGCAACATCAATGAGTCTCTAATGTTTCAACAGTGTAATACTACTACATTACGTACTTGGACATATTTGTACCGTTTAACCTTTCAAATGGGATGTGGGCTATGGTTGATGAGCTCACTCTGATGTTATGGGTTTTCAATCATCTGTTGTTGAATTTCCCACAGTCTTATGGCACTATTTTCAACTACCATTTGAGCAATGGCAGCCTCCTGTTCATCTGTTCTATTTCGTCTTTCAGTTCTACAAAAACAAAATAGCCTGCAGTACAGTAAACACTACATTAATACAGTATACAAGATAAACATGTTGCAAAGTAGTGTAGCTCCCAATTTCATACATACATTAATACATCAAACATTTACTTTGTTTCCCCTTCCAGTATGTATTGGAATCTACAGTTTTTACTGTGCTTTATGTTGTACTACTGTCAAGTAGTAAAAGTAGTAGAGAGGTCCAATGTCTGCAGTACGTACCTATTCTCATTTTGGAACGTCCGGATGATGGATGCTACGGTGAAGCGGCTCAGATTGGGCTGCACTCTCGTCCCAGCCTCTCTCAAGGTCAAACCGGGGTTGACCACATAGTCCACCACAGTCACCCAAATTTCATCAGAGATTACTCTCCTTGTTCTTGGCCTTCCTCTACCTCTCTTTGCCAAGTTTGCTTCCATTGGACTGCATGGTGTGTGTGTGTGTGTGTGTGTGAGAGTGTGAGAGTGAGAGTGAGAGAGAGAGAGAGAGAGAGAGAGAGAGAGAGAGAGAGAGAGAGAGAGAGAGAGAGAGAGAGAGAGAGAGAGAGAGAGAGATGTCCTCCGTGTATAACGTAAAACATCAAATAATGCATGCAGAGCAGAATTGGCCCGAAACCCGCTAATTTTCAAAATCCAGAAAAGATCTGTTAAATTCTACATCCACCTAAAAGGAAGCGATTCCCAAACCTTCCATAATAAAGCCATCACCTACAGAGAGATGAAGCTGGAGAAGAGTCCTCTAAGCAAGCTGGTCCTGGGGCTCTGTTCACAAACACAAACAGGCCCCACAGAGCCCCAGGACACCAACACAATTAGAGCAAGCCAAATCATGAGAAAACAAAAAGATAATTACTTGACACATTGGAAAGAATTAACAAAAAAAACTGAGTAAACTAGAATGCTATTTGGCCCTAAACAGAGAATACACAGTGGAAGAATACCTGACCACTGTGACTGACCCAAAATTAAGGAAATCTTTGACTATGTACAGACTCAGTGAGCATAGCCTTGCTATTGAGAAAGGCCGCCGTAGGCAGACCTGGCTCTCAAGAGAAGACAGGCTATGTGCACACTGCCCGCAAAATGAGGTGGAAACTGAGCTGCAATTCCTAACCTCCTGCCCAATGTATGACTATATTAGAGACATATTTCCCTCAGATTACACAGACCCACAAAGAATTAAAAAACATATAAAATGTTGATAAACTTCCATATCTATTGGGTGATATACCACAGTGTGCCATCACAGCAGCAATATTTGTGACCTGTTGCCACAAGAAAAGGGCAACCAGTGAAGAACAAACACCTTTGTAAATACAACCTATATTTATGTTTATTTATTTTCCCTTTTGTACTTTAACTATTTGCACATCATTACAACACTGTATATAGACATAATATGACATTTGAAATGTCTTTATTCTTTTGGAACTTTTTAAAGTGTAATGTTTACTGTAAATTTTTATTGTTTATTTAACTTTTGTTTATTATCTATTTAACTTGCTTTGGCAATGTAAACATATGTTTCCCATGCCAATAAAGCCCTTAAATTGAAATTGAATTGAGATGCAGAGAGAGAGAGAGAGAGAGAGAGAGAGAGAGAGAGAGAGAGAGAGAGATACAGAGAGAGAGAAACAGAGACAGAGAGAAAAACATGGACAAAGGGGGAAACATATGTTTCTGTCTGTTAATCTGTAGCTTATCACAGTAAGATGATTAGGGTTTTGATACTCCCAAATGGCAGACTATTCCCTTTATAGTGCACTACTTTTGAACAGGGCACTACTTTTGCAGTGCACTATAACTGGAATAGGGTGCCATTTGGGACACACAGGGAGCTTTGATGCTCTTTCCCTCCTCCCTCTGCATTATTCATAACAGATAGATAGAATGGCTCAAGCCCATCCAAAGCCAATTAGTTACAACATTTGAGGTATAAGGCACAGATCTAGGATCAGCTTCCCTGCCCTAAAATCCTTACCTGAATGTTTTGGGAGGAAAACCAGTCAAACTGACTTTGGATCAGTGTCTGGGGAAACTTGAACCTAAATCACAGCCGCACTTAGTCTCAAACCTTGATTAAAGCAAATCAAATCAAATTGTATTTGTCACATGCGCCGAATTCAACAGGTGTAGACCTTACCATGAACGCCCTTAGCCAACAATGCAGTTTTAAGAAAAATAAGTGTTAAGTAAAAAAAAGATAAGTAAAAAATAGAAAATAAAAGTTCAAATAATTAAACAGGAGCAGTAAAATAACAATGTGGAGGCTATATACAGGGGGTACCGGTACAGAGTCAATGTGGAGGATATATACAGGGGGTACCGGTACAGAGTCAATGTGGAGGCTATATACAGGGGGTACCGGTACCGGTACAGAGTCAATGTGGAGGATATATACAGGGGTACCGGTACAGAGTCAATGTGGAGGCTATATACAGGGGGTACCGGTACAGAGTCAATGTGGAGGCTATACACAGGGGGTACCGGTACAGAGTCAATGTGGAGGCTATATACAGGGGGTACCGGTACAGAGTCAATGTGGAGGCCATATACAGGGGGTACCGTTACAGAGTCAATGTGGAGGCTATACACAGGGGTACTGCACAGAGTCAATGTGGAGGCTATATACAGGGGGTACCTGCACAGAGTCAATGTGGAGGCTATACACAGGGGGTACTGTACAGAGTCAATGTGGAGGCTATATACAGGGGTACCGGTACAGAGTCAATGTGGAGGCTATATACAGGGGGTACCGGTACAGAGTCAATGTGGAGGCCATATACAGGGGTACCGTTACAGAGTCAATGTGGAGGCTATACACAGGGGGTACCTGTACAGAGTCAATGTGGAGGCTATATACAGGGGGTACCTGCACAGAGTCAATGTGGAGGCTATATACAGGGGGTACCGGTACAGAGTCAATGTGGAGGCTATACACAGGGGGTACCGGTACAGAGTCAATGTGGAGGCTATATACAGGGGGTACTGCACAGAGTCAATGTGGAGGCCATATACAGGGGGTACCGTTACAGAGTCAATGTGGAGGCTATACACAGGGGGTACCTGCACAGAGTCAATGTGGAGGCTATACACAGGGGGTACTGCACAGAGTCAATGTGGAGGCTATATACAGGGGGTACCTGCACAGAGTCAATGTGGAGGCCATACACAGGGGGTACCGTTACAGAGTCAATGTGGAGGCTATACACAGGGGTACAGGTACAGAGTCAATGTGGAGGCTATATACAGGGGGTACGGTACAGAGTCAATGTGGAGGCTATATACAGGGGGTACTGCACAGAGTCAATGTGGAGGCTATATACAGGGGGTACCGGTACAGAGTCAGTGTGGAGGATATATACAGGGGGTACCAGTACAGAGTCAATGTGGAGGCTATATACAGGGGTCCTGCACAGAGTCAATGTGGAGGATATATACAGGGGGTACTGCACAGAGTCAATGTGGAGGCTATATACAGGGGGTACTGCACAGAGTCAATGTGGAGGCTATATACAGGGGGTACCGGTACAGAGTCAATGTGGAGGCTATATACAGGGGGTACCGGTACAGAGTCAATGTGGAGGCTATATACAGGGGGTACCGGTACAGAGTCAATGTGGAGGCTATATACAGGGGGTACTGCACAGAGTCAATGTGGAGGCTATATACAGGGGGTACCGGTACAGAGTCAATGTGGAGGTTATATACAGGGGGTACCGGTACAGAGTCAATGTGTGGGGGCATCGGTTAGTCAAGGTAATTGAGGTAATGTGTACGTGTAGGTAGAGTTAAAGTGACTATGCATAGATAATAACAGAGAGTAGCAGCAGCGTAAAAGAGGGGTCTGGGTAGCCCTTTGATTAGCTGTTCAGGAGTCTTATGGCTTGGGGGTAGAAGCTGTTAAGAAGCCTTTTGGACCTAGACTTGGCGCTCCGGTACCGCTTGCTGTGCGGTAGCAGAGAGTACAGTCTATGACTAGGGTGGCTGGAGTCTTTGACATTTTTTAGGGCCTTCCTCCGACGCCACCTGGTATAGAGGTCTTCGATGGCAGGGAGCTTGGCCACAGTGGAGTATTGGGCCGTATGGCAGTTTCTATACCAGGCAGTGATGCAACTAGTCAGGATGCTGTCGATGGTCCAGCTGTAGAACCTTTTGAGGATCTGAGGTTTCATGCCAAATCTTTTCAGTCTCCTGAGGGGGAATAGGTTTTGTTGTGCCCTCTTCACGACTGTCTTAGTGTGTTTGGACAATGATAGTTTTATAGTGATGTGGACACCAAGGAACTTGAAGCTCTCAACCTGCTCCACTGCAGCCCCGTCGATGAGAATGGGGTCGTGTTCAGTCTTTCTTTTCCTGTAGTCCACAATCATCTCCTTTGTCTTGATCACATTGAGAGAGAGGTTGTTGTCCTTGCAACACACGGCCGACTCTTTAAAGAAAAAGTATTCCTCCAGTATGGGGTGAGTAATCGCTGTCCTGATATCTAGAAGCTCTTTTCGGGTCATAAGTTGTGATGCACCGATATGACATTTTTGGCCGATACCGATATCCGATATTTTCCTTGCCAAAATAAAAGGTGTCATCATCTAAAATAACACTCATTTATAAGACCGTTCTTATTTGATGAATGGTGGTTGGGCCCATCTATGTGAAGCTAGCCACAATAAGGATTAGCCACAATTGTGGACTTTGCGGTTAGCCTTCAAAATAAAAGTATGGCATAATTCTACTATTTGTATTCATTTGCATCACTGTCAATGACATACTTTTATTTTGAAGGCAAACCGCAAATTCCACTATTGTGCCTAATCCTTATTGTGGCTAGCTTCACAACACATAACCCGGTCCGGTCGAGCCTCACTAGCCAGATGAAGCTAGCTGGCTGCTTATAATGTTAGCTTTGGGCAACAGGGCTAAGTAGCTGGCTAGCTATTTATTTTCATGAACTGAAGTTCAATTTCAAATGGCGAAGAACAAGTGGCAACCTAGCTAATACTTACTCACAAGGATTCCGAAATCATTGCTAAGAATAATGAAAATGACTGCAGTTTCTACTGGTCATTGTTTTCAAGATGGTTGTATTGGTTTTAGCTAGGTACCAAGCTAAAACTAGCTACCCCAGACTTTTTTTGTACAGCTTTGACAGTGCTACTGTATCCTTTTTGACACGCAAAGACCCAAACGGCGTTCCATAGTATGTATGTCGTGAAGCTAATAGCAGTGACGCTATTACTGTGTAACTCCGGTAGGGCAACATTGGAAAAATAGCGCACTTGGTAGTGTGTACCGGTGCTCGACCAGTTGGCGAAAGCCAACATCACCCTCGACAGAGATCGATTGATTGTCAAGGGCAATGAATTCTATTATTTTGGCTTTAATGGATTTTGCCTTTGAGTTGTCTCACTGAAATGTTCTTACTCTTTCAAATGACTGCTCGACTTGTTGACTGCTCGATCCACACAGCAGACATTGTGGGCTAGGTTAGGAATGGGCGGTAGGTAGCCTAGTGGTTAGAGTGTTGGACTTGTAACCGGAGGGTTGCAAGTTTGAATCCCCGAGCTGACAAGGTAAAAATCTGTCGTTCTACCCCTGAACAAGGCACTGTTCCCTGGGTGCCATGGATGTTGATTGAGGCCCCCCGCACCTCTCTGATTCAGAGGGGTTGGGTTAAATGACACATTTCAGTTTAAGGCATTCGGTTGTACAACTGACTAATAATGGTGACTTTGAATGCATGTGTAGTGCAACATTTTACGTGGAGTTATTACATCATGTACCCAAAGTCAAAGACACCATTATTAGTCAGTTGTACAACCAAATGCTTTCAACCGAAATGTGTCTTGCACATTTAACCCAACCCCTCTGAATCAGAGAGGTGCAGGGGGCATCCACGTCTTCGGCACCCAGGGAACAGTGGGTTAACTGCCTTGTTCAGGGGCAGAACAACAGATTTTTTCCTTGTCAGCTCGGGGATTCAAACTTGCAACCTTCCAGTTACAAGTCCAACGCTCTAACCACTAGGCTACCTATGTTATATAGGTATGCACGGTCATTATGTCATGTACCTACGTTATATAGGTATGCATGGTCATTACGTCATGTACCTACATATGCACGGTCATTATGTCATGTACTTACATTATATAGGTACAGTGAGGGAAAAAAGTATTTGATCCCCTGCTGATTTTGTACGTTTGCCCACTGACAAAGAAATTATCAGTCTATAATTTTAATGGTAGGTTAATTTTACAGTGAGAGACAGAATAACAACAAAAAAATCCTGAAAAACGCATGTGAAAAATGTTATAAATTGATTTGCATTTTAATGAGGAAAATAAGTATTTGACCCCCTCTCCCTCGGCCTGGGGCTCCATGCAAGATCCCTCTCCCTCAGCCAGGGCATTGAAAATGGGTCGTGGATGGGTATTCCAGCATGACAATGACCCAAAACACACAACCAAGGCAACAAAGGAGTGGCTCAAGAAGAAGCACATTAAGGTCGTGGAGTGGCCTAGCCAGTCTCCACACCTTAATCCCATAGAAAATCTGTGGAGGGAGCTGAAAGTTCGAGTTGCCAAACATCAGCCTCGAAACCTTAATGACTTGGAGAAGATCTGCAAAGAGGAGTGGGGCAAAATCCCTCTTGAGATGTGTGCAAACCTGGTGGCCAACTACAAGAAACGTCTGACCTCTGTGATTGCCAACAAGGGTTTTGCCACCAAGTACTAAGTCATGTTTTGCAGAGGGGTCAAATACTTATTTCCCTCATTAAAATGCAAATCTATTGATAACATTTTTCTGGATTGTTTTGTTGTTATTCTGTCTCTCACTGTTCAAATAAACCTACCATTAAAATTATAGACTGATTATTTATTTTCCTTGTCAGTGGGCAAACGTACAAAATCAGCAGGGGATCAAATACTTTTTTCCCTCACTGTATCATGCACGATCGATTTTGTATTTCCACTCGTTCAATTTGCGAAGAAAGGAATCTGAAAATCTCACCCTAAACGTTGTTTCAACCAGTCAAATCACGTTCGTATTTATTCCTCAGAGATCCTAGAATGGAACCAGACTTCACTATATTATTAGGACTGTAGTATATCCTGTAGGACACTAAATTTGGTCAGAGAGCGACGCCCTTCATGGCACGCCGATGACGCGGGAGGTCTTCACTTGATTGACTGTAACTTTGTCAAATAAGCACCAATCGGGGGTCAAACAAAGCTAGCTAGATAGCCAATGAGCTGGGCTTTACGGGAGTATACCCAGTATCTGTCGCAAAATGTTGCTGCTAACCTTGTGCGACATCAAGCCTTTTCCTTTTGGACAAAAACAAAAAGTTATGAAAACTAGGTGTTTTGCAAATGTTGAACTTATAATATGGCTACTAATACTGGAAAAGCTAAATCAAAGTCCAAGTATACAGATTTGACGACATTCTTGCAGAAAAATGTAATGTGAATGTAAATGTGTCCTTCACGATTTGCCCAAATGTACCTGGGTGACTTCACACTAAATGTCATGTAGTTTGCTCATACTTCAAGTTATCCGTCTGAAACTTTGCACTGCTGCCATCTTCTGGACACCATCAGAATTACAAGCAGAGGGACGGCTAGATATGGGACCTTTCTGTTGCATTTCAAAGATGATGGTAGAAAAAAAAACTGTTGTTTTTTTCTTAGTATTTTCTACTACCAGATCTATTGTGTTATATTCTCCTTCATTCAATTCATATTTCCACCATCTTCAAAGTGTTTCCTTTCAAGTGGTACCAAGAATATGCATATCCTTGCTTCAGGGTCTGAGCTACAGGAAGTTAGATTTGGGTATGTCATTCTATCCCTAAGAAGTTTAAATGCAGAAGACACATTTGAGTTGAATGCATTCAGTTGTACAACTGACTAGGTATCCCCCTTTTCTCTCTATATTAGGTCTCCTCATGTATAATGACTGATTGATGATTGGCAAGGCTCCATTACGTTTTTTGTGAGTGAGTGAGAGAGAGAGAGAGGGGAGGGGGGGAGGAGAGACCAGCTCTTACTGCAATGGATGAAATAACGGTAGTCCCTCCTCATCAGGGAGGATAACCATCTGGCTATAAACCTCTCGTCTCTGTTCGGATTTCGAATTTGTCCCCCCCCCGTGTCACACACACACACACACACACAGACATACAAACACACGTACTTACAGACCTAATGGTTCTCAGAATGAGACAGAGAGGCTTCTATCAACTTGATGAATGCACTAGTCATTCATGGACTTACAGGAGTGATATGAAGACCCGTTCATGGCTGTGTAGGATGAAGTGGTCTTCCTTGTACACTTCAGTGAATCCTCCTCAGTCTCCCGACTCTCCTAGCTGCCCTCTAGAGCAGAGTTTGACGTCTTCATCTTTGTGTCTTCACCTCTCCTGACATAGTCTGGCTCTTGAAGTCTGTGTAGTCACGTGGGTCAAGCGTCAGCCAGGCTACTCCTGACCTACAGTTCCCCGATAAAAACCCACCATTAGCCAATCACAGTAGAGGAAACCCACTATCAGCCAATCACAGGAGAGGACAGGGAATGGCCCCATCCTGTGTCTCTGTGTTTTCTTAATGTGATTTGACACTATGCCCTTCTCTGCTGTGGAGGTCACTGCACCAACATTAGAGAGTGCAGAGGCAGGAAAGAGGAGAGGGAGAAGGAGAAGGAGAGGGGAAGAGAGAGAGAGAGACAGCCTCCTTTAACTTTAGTCATTTCACCCTGTAAGGGCACATTCCTCAAAGTCAATCTAACTTGGCACAATTAAACAAGATGAGACACCTGGGGATCCAGGGAAACACCTCCAATTACATTGAGACGTCTAAGAAAACGTGTTCTCATTCTCAGATCGGCTTTGTAGAACCCCTAAACATGGAATGTTCTGGTAATGTGTCCGGACTAGTTGTTTTTCTTTTCTAGAAAAGTTTGTGGCATCAATTTATTATTCTGTGCACAAAAGCAAATCCAGTTTTGCATCTCTCTCTCTCTCTCTCTCTCTCTCTCTCTCTCTCTCCCTCTCTTCCCCTCTCTCCCTCTCTCTCTTTTCCCCCCTCTCTCGCTCTTCCTGTCTCTCCCTCTTTCTCCATTTTCTTCTCTGATGTCAGCACTGAGGCTGTAGGCGTGTGTCAGGTCTGACAGTGTGAGAGAGTGGCACCACGTTGAAAGATTAAAACAGTATATTGCTGCCTCTTCTCATACAGGGAGATTTGACGTGACTTTATAAATAGATAGCCTGTATTCTTAGCCTGTATTGGGTTCTGTATTCTTCAGTACACACATACACACACACACTCTCAGGATCCTTTTCAATCTGTCTCGTAGGAGGGGATCTCATGGGATTGTATCGGCTCAACTGGAGTTACCTCAGAGTCAGAACTAGGGCCTGGAGTTGTTCTTGACTACATGAAATGACCAATAAAAACTCTGTGTACTAGCTTATAGGAGGAGGCTATAGCCTAACCAGGGCCCTGAGGTTGTTCCTACTCAAGTGAGCTGACCTAAAAACACTATAGTCTAAAATACATCCATTAGAACCATTCGTAATAGAAGCCTAAGCAATATACATTTAGTACAATCTTAATTTGACCAGTATTGTCAGAACAAAATAATCCTGCAGCAACAGGATTTTAATGTTTAGTTAATTCACACTTTTCCCGCCAAGGCATATTAGACTGGCAAAAATAAGGCTACATGAAAAATGCAATATTGTCAATATAACTGTGTGTTATTGCAGGTTTTCAGTGAATTTATGTACATTCTGCAGCATAGGATAATTCTCAGTGACAACAGACCCACTGGGCAAAAACTGGTTGAAGCAACATTGTTTCCATGTTGTTTCAACCCCAAAAAATCTACAGTGCATTCAGACTTTTTCCACATTTTGTTACGTTACAGCCTTATTCTAACATTGATTAAAAACATTTTTCCCCTTCATCAGTCGACACACAATGACCCATAATGACGAAAAAAAGGTTTTTAGACATTTTTGCAAATTTATTAAACATAAAAAACTGAAATATCACATTTACATAAGTATTCAGACCCTTTTCCATGGGACTCGAAATTGAGATCAGGTGCATCCTGTTTCCATTGATCATCTTTGTTTCTACAACTTGATTGGAGTCCGCTCATCACCTGGCCAATACCATCCCTACGGGGAAGCATGGTAGTGGCAGCATCATGCTGTGGGGATGTTTTTCAGCGGCAGGGACTGGAAGACTAGTCAGGATCGAGGGAAAGATGAACGGAGCAAAGTACAGAGAGATCCTTGATGAAAACCTGCTTCAGAGTGCTCAGGACCTCAGACTGTGGCGAAGGTTCACCTTCCAACAGGACAACGACCCTAAGCACACAGCCGAGACAATACAGAAGTGGCTTTGGGACAAGTCTCTGAATGTCCTTGAGTGGCCCAGCCAGAGCCTGGACTTGAATCCGATCAAACATCTCTGGAGAGACTTGAAAATAGCTGTGCAGTGATGCTCCCCATCCAACCTGACAGAGCTTGAGAGGATCTGCAGAGAAGAATGGGAGAAACTCCCCAAATACAGGTGTGCAAAGCTTGTAGCGTCATACCCAAGAAGAATCAAGGCTGTAATCGCTTCCAAAGGTGCTTCAACAAAGTACTGAGTAAAGGGTCTGAATACGTATGTAAATGTGATATTTCAGTGTTTTATTTTTAATAAATTAAAACTGTTTTTGCTTTTTCATTATGTGGTATTGTGTGTAAATCGATGAGGGTAAAAAACAATTTAATACATTTTAGAATAAGGCTGTAATGTTTCAAAATGTGGAAAAAGTGAAGGGGTCTGAATACTTTCCCGAATGCACTGTATCTGGACTCCCCTTCAAATTAGTGGATTTGGCTATTTCAGCCACACCCGTTGCTGACAGGTGTATACAATTTTGTACACAGCTATGCAATCTCCATAGCCAAACAATGGCAGTAGAATGACTTTCAAACAAGAATGACTTTCCAACAAGTCAGTTTGTAAAATTTCTGCCCTGCTAGAGCTGCCCCGGTCAACTGTAAGTGCTGTTATTGTGAAGTGGAAACGTCTAGGAGCAACAACGGCTCAGCCGCTAAGTGGTAGGCCACACAAGCTCACAGAATGGACCGCCGAGTGCTGTAGCACGTAAAAATATTCTGTCCTCGGTTGCAACACTCACTACCGAGTTCCAAACTGCCTCTGGAAGCAACGTCAGCACAAGAAGTGTTCATCAGGAGCTTCATGAAATGGGTTTCCATGGCCAAGCAGCCGCACACAAGCCTAAGATCACCATGCGCAATGCCAAGCGTCGGCTGGAGTGGTGTAAAGCTCTCCACCATTGGACTCTGGAGCGATGAATCACGGTTCGCCATCTGGCAGTCCGGCGGACTAATCTGGATTTGGAGAACGCTACCTGCCCCAATCCATTGTGCCAACTGTAAAGTTTGGAGGAGGAGGAATAATGGTCTGGGGCTGTTTTTCATGGTTTGGGCAAGGCCCCTTAGTTTACAGTGAAGGGAAATCGTAATGCTTTTAATTTTATTTATTTTATTGAACCTTTATTTAACTAGGCAAGTCAGTTAAGAACACATTCTTATTTACAATGACGGCCTACACCGGCCAAACCCTAACCCGGACGATGCTGGGCCAATTGACACTGGGACTCCATATCACGGCCAGTTGTGATACAGCCTGGAATCCAACCAGGGTCTGTAATGACACCTCTAGCACTGAGATGCAGTGCCTTAGACTGCTGCGCCACTCGCTACAGCATACAATGACATTCTAGATGATTCTGTGCTTCCAACTTTGTGGCAACAGTTTGGGGAAGGCACTTTCCTGTTTCAGAATGACAATACCCCCATGCACAAAGCGAGGCCCATACAGAAATGGTTTGTTGAGATTGGTGTGGAAGAACTTGCCTGGCCTCAACCCCATCGAACACCTTTAAACCGCACTAATGCTCTTGTGGCTGAATAGAAGTCCCCACAGTAATGTTCCAACATCTAGTGGAAAGCCTTCCCAGACGAGTGGAGGCTGTTATAGCAGCAAATGGGGGGCCAACTCCATATTAATGTCCATGATTTTGGAATGAGATGTTCGTCGAGCATGTGTCCACATACTTTTGGTCAAGTAGTGTAGTTTTTTATCCATCAATGATGTGTGATGTCTGAAAAGCAGCAGCTGACAGTGATGAATGGAGAGGAATGTGTTTTGAAATCTGCTCCAGTCACAGTGGCGGAAATCAGATGGCACCCTGTTTTTTGCTTTTCCAATAAATTTGTTCTCATAAAATATATATAATGCAAGAAAAAATGACTTGTTCTTTTTTGTTAACAGTAAAAAATAAAAAATAAAATATATGGGCCTAAATAGGTGAAGAAATATTCCTGATTGATATATTAAATGTAGCAGAAACGACAGTGCCAAGCATGATCTCAGAATAGGATCCTTGATATCCTGTTCTGTCTTGGGCGGCGATATGTCGGCCACACGTGCTTGACACAGGTGATGTTGTGGGTCTCTGGAAGTGTAGTCAGCCATTGAGGTGAAGAGGAGTCTGTCTGTCAAGCTGCCTGGCGGCTCATTGCTGGCTTACATGCTTCAGTCAACACCTCGTTGGATAGAGCAGCAACGATTGCGTCAGTCTCCACATAGTTTGATGGGATTTCCAGCACTGGATAAAATGGCAGTGAGAGTTATACTTATTGAGGAATGCCCTCACTAGCCTAGCTGTGTATTTATCGTTTACTGCCTGCCACCGTTATGGTCTAGTTACATAAGCTCAACACTCAACGCCAGCCAGCAGTAAGCTAGACTGTGTTGCTATGTAGATTCAGCAATGAGCCAGCTAATGTGTATGTTGGGATGTAGCCTAGATTTATGCAAATGGTGTTGCCACGGTGTGTTACTGCGGTGAGACAGAGAGAGACAGAGATGACTGGGGGAGGGTGGGGGGTTCTAGAAGGCCATGCAGTAAGGAAGAAGATAGACCAGAGTCAGGGTAAAATACTTCAAAATGGTGAAAGTCCTCAATGGCGCTGCCCATGCTAAAACCGTCTTTTGGGCACTAGAGTCCTCTATCTATCTCTATGGTTAAAATACATAGACCATAGTGTCATGCAGTGATGGTGGGTTGGCCTAATGGTTGGTTGAGGTGGGCCAAGGATGGTCGTTACTAGACGATGGAGATAATGGAGTTATGGATCTCTCTAACCACAAATGCAAACCTAGAAATAATCCTAACCTAAAATAACAGGCTTGGTAAATAACCTAAAATTACAGGCTTGGTAAATACCTCATCTGTTTGCTCATCAATTCTGACCGTATTGCCACTTCCCTTTCAAAAAAGAACAGCATGAAAAAAATAATGTGAAAATTCCTTAATTGAAACATTAATAAAGTGTGAGGGATGGGGCTGGAGAAATGCAACCACTCAAAAATCCATAGACTAGGCTTTCAATGACCATCCATGATATCAAAATAGTTTTAACCATGTTTTGAGGCTATACAATGTTATTTACATTGACTTTGTTTATAGGCATTGGAGTAAAACAAGCTTATATTTTGGGTTACGACAGTTGGCGAGAATCAACGGGTACATATCATTCATTTTAATGTGTAAAAATGAATGTAGCAACTAAGGATTACACCTTTAACCTGCCAAATTTGTTTTATTCTGTCCACTGTTTTGCCTGTTTGTGATGTTCTAATGTAATCAGTGGAGGCTGGTGTGAGGAGCTATAGGAGGACAGCCTCATTGTCATAGCTAGAATGGAATAAATGGAACGGTATCAAACACAGCAAACATATGGAAACCGTTACATTTATTCCATTCCAGCTATTATTATGAGCCCGTCCACCTATAGTCCTCACACCGGCCTCCACTGATTAATTTAGAACCTCACAGCCAAGGGAATCCAAATGTAATGAACTTTGTAAGTGACTCCATAATTGTGGAGCGTATTAACTAGAGGAGGAGTTACCTAAATTGGTCAAAACCAGAAGGAGCTCGAGTTAATCAACCCTGCGAGCGGGTTTAGTAGCTCATTCTTTTTATACTTTAACAACAAAGTTAGGTAAGTTGGAAGCTTGTGTAGTACAACGTTATAAAAACAGGTAGTAATGAAGTGATCTATGGGACTTTAATGAGGACCAGACAACCTTTTGATCGAGGATGCAGTGGTCAGCATTAAAACTGTCACCCTGTGAGAAAGCGATGGGTGCTATGGTAGACAACATCCAATGGTTTTAAGTGTAGTGGTTGCTGCTGTCTGGTAAATGGTGTCACCATAGTCACGAACAGGCGGGAAAGTTGACTGTACAATCCTGTTTCCTGCTATTTAGGCAGTGGCTAGATCTAGAAGGGTACTTTAAATCTCTGCTTTTTAACTAGCTCATCCGTATGTTTTTTAAACATGAAATCTTTGTCAATCCAAAAGCCTAGATATTTATAGTCGGGAAACCGATCGATGGGAGAACCATCCAGTGATTAAGTACGTAGTCCATCTGAATTGTTTTATGTGAGAATAAGAGAAAAACATGTGTTTAGCTTTGCCCGCATTAATCTGAATCATAACACTTACCCTCTAGTGTCAAAGGTCATCTGTGTCTCTGAACCAAATTAACCCAGGGACCTGCAGTATCAGAAGATCATGACCTATGAGACACACACACACACACACACACGCACACACGCGCATGGTCTGACACTTGACTAAACAGAAGAACTGTACATTCCTACATCTGTCTGTTGTGACTGGTCAGCTCAGCTGTTTATATTCCTAAATCTACATATCTGTTGTGACTGGTCAGCTCAGCTGTTTATATTCCTACATCTACATATCTGTTGTGACTGGTCAGCTCAGCTGTTTATATTCCTACATCTACATATCTGTTGTGACTGGTCAGCTCAGCTGTTTATATTCCTACATCTACATATCTGTTGTGACTGGTCAGCTCAGCTGTGCATACTTACAGCCATTGAATGGTAAATGAAAAGGTCAGTTGTTGGATGTTGCTGTATAGGCTAGTACTGTAGCTTGTTAAGGTCTATTGACTAGTGACTAAGTGTTTGTTAAAGTGTGTTGTATCTGGTTATCGACCCGACCGTCTCTGTCTGTCTGAACATCCCACAGAGGGTATTTTATTTATAGACTTACTTGTTGGTCTCACACGTCTCGGCTGACTGTGTGTGTGGGTGTGGGTGTGTGTATGTGTTATCACACATCTGGGGGGAGGTGATGCGTCCATCCTATATGTCTCATCAGGTCATCACCCTCACCCTCACACGTGTGTGTGTGTGTCTTGCCTTCCCCCTGTTATCTTGCCTTCCCCATGTTATCTTGTGATGTTCGCTACATACTTCAGTCCGAGACTGCCGTCATTGAAGTCGTTTGTGGTGACGTCAAAATGAGGGGTGTTGTACAAAACAAAGTCATCAGCAATTGGATCATCTCTAACCAATCAGAATATCAAAGCCAATGATGAATTTTGAAAACGCTGCTTTACCCACCTGTGTCCTGTCTCTGGTCCAACCCATTGGTTTCTGGGACCAATCAGAATGGTTAGGATGTGTTTGCGTTCTAGAAATCGTCAAGGAGGTACTCAGATCCAGACTCATTGTGGAGAAGAAACTTATAACCTCTGTGGGTGTGGCATAGTGCTTGGCCAGAGCAAGGAGTCTGGGTAGCCAGGCATTTAAAACTGGAGATGGGTGACATGTAAAGGTCGCTACAGTACAGTACTGTAGGTCAACACCAATTTGTTCGTTTTTTTTCTTCTAATGTGAATTCTCTCTCACTCCCTTGGGCTTACACCATGTAGACCACAGTACCTGGTCTAGTACAGTACCTGGTCTAGTTCAGTACCTGGTATAGTTTAGTACCTGGTCTAGTTTAGTACCTGATCTAGTACAGTACCTGGTCTAGTTTAGTAGCTGGTCTAGTTTAGTACCTGATCTAGTTCAGTACCTGATCTAGTACAGTACCTGGTCTAGTTTAGTACCTGGTCTAGTACAGTACCTGGTCTAGTACAGTACCTGGTCTAGTTCAGTACCTGGTCTAGTTTAGTACCTGGCCTAGTTCAGTACCTGGTCTAGTTTGCTGTGTATGTTTCCACCAACACAAAGTGAGCGGTGTGAATGACAGCATGGTAGTAGGCTACAGTAGGGTCTGGAATTAGACACCAGACACCTCCTCAGGGACTATGGTCTATAGACCTGGGACACCTCCTCAGGGACTATGGTCTATAGACCTGGGACACCTCCTCAGGGACTATGGTCTATAGACCTGGGACACCTCCTCAGAGACTATGGTCTATAGACCTGGGACACCTCCTCAGAGACTATGGTCTATAGACCTGGGACACCTCCTCAGGGACTATGGTCTATAGACCTGGGACACCTCCTCAGGGACTATGGTCTATAGACCTGGGACACCTCCTCAGGGACTATGGTCTATAGACCTGGGACACCTCCTCAGAGACTATGGTCTATAGACCTGGGACACCTCCTCAGGGACTATGGTCTATAGACCTGGGACACCTCCTCAGGGACTATGGTCTATAGACCTGGGACACCTCCTCAGGGACTATGGTCTATAGACCTGGGACACCTCCTCAGGGACTATGGTCTATAGACCTGGGACACCTCCTCAGGGACTATGGTCTATAGACCTGGGACACCTCCTCAGGGACTATGGTCTATAGACCTGGGACACTTCCCTCTCACTGCTTTCCTAGGGTTGTAGGTTACAGGGTCAATAACACAGTAAGCTAGTATACTCAAACACACTGACGTCTCTATCTGTGACTGTCACAGGTCCAAGGTCTTCCAAAGCCAATCATTAGTAGTACTGTGTAAGACGAGTCAATGATTAGCCTACAAAGAGGAAAGACAATAACAGCCTGACCTGGTAAATGTGTAAAAGTAACAGAGTTTGTTGAAACACTAGCCTGGGTACCAGTCTGTTATTGTACTCTGTATGGTCTTCTGAGTGGCAAAGTGGTCTAAGGCACTGCATCTCAGTGCAAGAAGTGTCACTACAGTCCCTGGTTTGAATCCAGGATGTATCATATCCGGCCGTGATTGGGAGTCCCATAGGGCGGTGCACAATTGGCCCAGCGTCGTCTGGGTTTGGCCGGGGTAGGCCGTCATTGTAAATAAGAATTTGTTCTTAACTGACTTGCCTAGTTATAAAAATAAATATGTGAAATATGCTTGTCTCTTTCCCTATCGCGCTGAGTGAGTGTGCGTGTGTGTGCGCGTCCTCTCTCTCAGCTTTCCCTCAGTGCCAGGTCTTGTCAGAATGGGTTAGCTCGTCGCTAGCTGATGAGCCAGTCATGTCTTTGATGGAAGGCCAGAGCCTGTAATTACCTGCCTGGGTTGCCAGTTATGAGACGGCATCGCCAGGTTCTGTCGTTCTGCTCTTTAATTAAGCCTGGCTGTGTGTGTTTGTGTGTCCTCTCAGAGCCCTCATGCAGAGCAAAGCATGCTGGGAGATTTGGCTTCTTGAGAATGTTCCGGAACGTTCTACTGCTCTGTCACATGACATGAGAATGTTCCAGAACATGTCAGTTGTTGCTACGCCGACAGGCAGCAGGCACAGATGATGTTCAGACAGTCTATCCTGGAACCAAACCAATGCAGCTCACCTGGGAGATGACAAAAGATTGTAAAGGTTGTCAACAGTTGCCTATCTTGCCAACTCTCTCTCCAGTGTTTACCCTATATTAATTTAGCAGTGCCACTCCCAAAAATATTATTAAAAATAATGACAAAACTTTTGAAAATACATTCTGGGATGGTCAATAATTTCTCTAAACTTTAGCCCCATGGCAAAATGTGTAGAATTGCAGGAAATCGTGACTCTACGGCCACGAGGAGGGCCTCTAAAACTGTTGGTCGGAGACAGTACGACAGTACCATTAGCATTACCCCGCTGAAAGAAACCTAGGGAAATACTGTCCCACACAGTACAAACACTAACTCTCTTCATGACACTCTCTCTCAGCCTTGATTTCTCTTTCTTCTCATCAGACTGACCGTTTTTCAACAGTGAAACAGCATTTTTCTTTTCCAGTTTGCTTGACTTGATCTTCTTAACTGCACTTCTTCCACTAAGCGATCCAGTCTTTTCTTTTTCTTTGTCCAACCAGAGTTGTTCTCTATCCCTCTCATTAAGAACTCATTGTCTGACAGAACGTATCCCCTACATAGTGCACTACTTTTGACCAGAGCCCTATGGGAAGGGTGCCAAAATAGGGTACCATTTGGAATACATACTCACTGTAGTTTGTCCTCTTTCTTCCACATCTTGCAGTAATTGACCCAGGCTCCCCCTTGAACACACACACACACACACACACACACACACACACACACACACACACACACTGTGAATAATATAGGATGAATAAGATGAAAGCTGGATAAACCTAAGGCATAAATCTTAGCTCTCTCTCTCTCTGCCCTGCAGGCTGTTAAACAGTGCAGACGTCTTTGTTTTACACATAAAGCAACTCCTGCCCTCCTGAGACACCAGGCCCAGTGGTGTAGTGGAGCTTGGAGAAGTGGGTATACTTAAATCCTGCCAAGAATTTCCCAAAAGGCCCGCCCGACGAAGGAAAGGTGCACCTGTGTGAGAAATTCTATGAGAAACAGTGACATACACTGTGAATGACCTAAAATGATGAATCCCATATTGGTCTTTCAGTCAGATCAACCCAAGCTCCACTGTGCTGCAAGCTAATAGTAGGCCTAATGTTGAAACAGATAAATGAGCCGGTCAACTGAGGCATAAATGAACAGGTTTCAGACATTCCATTTTTTTCAGTTTTTTTGCTTTCAAAGTCTTATTGATGCAGTGAAATCATTCTGCCAGGTAGGCAAAGGCTACTTTGTAGCGAGTTAACATTTATTTGAGAATGTTTTTAGGAAAGCCTTTCCATCTACCAGAAGACGGTTAGGTCCATCATTACCATCTCTATATTGTTCCTGTTAATTAATTGTTTGAAACCTGGAGGTTTCACTTGATATTATGAGGCATGTCTTACCATATTTCAAAGCAGCCTATAGCCAAAATCCCACCATAGAAATGTGGATGCAATTATTTTTTTTAAGACTTCCTGATATGCTGTTCCATTGGTTTACTTTAAACTTCCTTTCAACTTTCTTTCAATGTCATATTAGCAACCCATTATAGTTGTTGCATCTTTAGATCTCCCCTCTTTCTACATTTTGAATTGATATTTCCAAACCGTTCGCATGTACCATAGAAAAACTGCATTTTAGAGCAGTTTTCCCAAAAATTCCATTTTGGAGTATTTGCTCATAGGTCTACCGCCATGTGTACATTTTCTGGCATCAAATGTGAATTATATTCTGTTCCATCCGCCTTATTAATTGACCCCTCCAGTACACTACTTCGATACGCATCGTGGGGATTAAGAAATGAGTAGACGCAAATGCTCACTGAAATATATGTTGTTATACGGCGTAAACCTGCCTATACCCTCCGCTACACCTGAAACATCAGACCCAGACCCATAACCTGCAGTCAGCTGTTATGATACAGCTCTGTTATGACAGTCCACGTGTGTGTGCGTGGGGAGGGGAAGGTGTGTTTGTGTGTGTGGGTGGGTCTCTCTGTGTGTGTTGGTGGGTATCTCTATGTGTGTGTGTGTGGGTGGGTCTCTGTGTGTGTGTGGGTGGGTATTTCTCTGTTTGTGTGTGTGGGTGGGTCTCTCTGTGTTTGTGGGTGGGTATCTCTCTGTGTGGGTGGGTCTCTCCTGAACCCACTAGTCTAGCCCCAGCCCCCTCTACTCCTGAAGAACCTGTCCAGAACCCCCTCAATCCCCACTGGTCAGCCTCTAGCCCCAGCCCCCTCTACTCCTGAAGAACCTGTCCAGACCCCCTCAATCCCCACTGGTCAGCCTCTAGCCCCAGCCCCTCTACTCCTGAAGAACCTGTCCAGACCCCCTCAATCCCCACTGGTCAGCCTCTATCCCCAGCCCCTCTACTCCTGAAGAACCTGTCCAGAACCCCCTCAATCCCCACTGGTCAGCCTCTATCCCCAGCCCCTCTACTCCTGAAGAACCTGTCCAGAACCCCCTCAATCCCCACTGGTCAGCCTCTAGCCCCAGCCCCCTCTACTCCTGAAGAACCTGTCCAGACCCCCTCAATCCCCACTGGTCAGCCTCTATCCCCAGCCCCTCTACTCCTGAAGAACCTGTCCAGAACCCCCTCAATCCCCACTGGTCAGCCTCTAGCCCCAGCCCCCTCTACTCCTGAAGAACCTGTCCAGACCCCCTCAATCCCCACTGGTCAGCCTCTAGCCCCAGCTCTGTGCTAGGAGGTGGGAAAGAGGCATGGAGGAGGGAAAGATCGATCGAAGGACAAATAGAGCGAGAGACGAGGGGGAAAGATGGAGGAGGAAAGAAGAAAGAGAGTTGGAGAAGGGATGCAGGAAAGGAGTCAGGGAGGAGGGATAGATAGAAGGAAGGATGGATGGAAGGAGTGATGGTTGGAGAGAGGGAGAGAGAGCGATGGAGGGAGAGATCGACGGAGTGATGGAGTGCGGGAGCAGCCACAGAAGTGGGTCATGGTATTGTGATGCGATGGGAAGCGACACACGAGAGAAAGACAGACTCATTGACGCCTATGTCTGTGTCACGCTGCTTGCACACACACATACGCATACACACACAAACACACAGCGAGACCTTAGCTCACTTCACTGCACGAACGCACATAACGGGTAAACATGGCTTTCAAGACTTACACAGCAAGACTTACACAGAAAGACTTACACAGCAAGACTTACACAGCAAGACTTACACAGCTTTATGCATTAGTAATAACCTGAGACCTCCTTGATGCTAGTTTTGAATAAAGGTACAGTGAGGGAAAAAAGTATTTGATCCCCAGCTGATTTTGTACGTTTGCCCACTGACAAAGAAATGATCAGTCTATAATTTTAATGGTAGTATTATTTGAACAGTGAGAGACAGAATAACAACAAAAAAATCCAGAAAAACGCATGTGAAAAATGTTATAAATAGATTTTCCTCACCGTTCTCATGATCATTGCAACTCCACGAGGTGAGATCTTGCATGGAGCCCCAGGCCGAGGGAGAATGACAGTTCTTTTGTGTTTTTTCCTTTTGCGAATAATCACACCAACTGTTGTCACCTTCTCACCAAGCTGCTTGGCGATGGTCTTGTAGCCCATTCCAGCCTTGTGTAGGTCTACAATCTTGTCCCTGACATGCTTGGAGAGCTCTTTGGTCTTGGCCATGGTGGAGAGTTTGGAATCTGATTGATTGATTGCTTCTGTGGACAGGTGTCTTTTATACAGGTAACAAACTGAGATTAGGAGCACTCCCTTTAAGAGTGTGCTCCTAATCTCAGCTCGTTACCTGTATAAAAGACACCTGGGAGCCAGAAATCTTTCTGATTGAGAGGGGGTCAAATACTTATTTACCTCATCAAAATGCTTATCAATTTATAAAAATGTTCACGTGTTTTTCTGGATTTTTTTGTTGTTATTCTGTCTCTCACTGTTCAAATAAACCTACCATTAAATTTATAGACTGATAATTTCTTTGTCAGTGGGCAAACGTACAAAATCAGCAGGGGATCAAATACTTTTATCCCTCACTGTAGTAGTTATTGAGTTGAAGGGCCAGGCAGGCGTATTTGGGTCATTGTTTATTTGGGCTTTTGCTATGCCATCCCTCTGTGATGCATGTTTTCCCCAGGCCTGCAGAGAGCGGAGATGAAGAGGGAGAGGGAGAGGGAGAGGGAGAGGGAGAGAATATGTTCTAGGAGAGCAGTGTTAAAGAGAGGGGGGCGTTTAGACTGTCTCTATGGACCCCCCCAGGCCCCACTACAGAACTGTCTCTATGGACCCCCCCAGGCCCCACTACAGAACTGTCTCAATGGACCCCCCCAGGCCCCACTACAGAACTGTCTCTATGGACCCCCAGGCCCCACTACAGAACTGTCTCTATGGACCCCCAGGCCCCACTACAGAACTGTCTCTATGGACCCCCCAAGCCCCACTACAGAACTGTCTCTATGGACCCCCCAAGCCCCTCTACAGAACTGCGTGTCTGTGTGTGTCACCACTGTCTGACTAGGCCTATACAGTGTGTTTATATGTATTCTACACCCTAGGGTATGTTCTGATGCTAAAGTAATCTCTCTGCCTATGGCATGCTATGTTCTGATGCTAAGGTAATCTCTATGACTATGGTATGCTATGTTCTGATGCTAAGGTAATCTCTATGACTATGGCATGCTATGTTCTGATGCTAAGGTAATCTCTATGACTATGGTATGCTATGTTCTGATGCTAAGGTAATCTCTATGACTATGGTATGCTATGTTCTGATGCTAAGGTAATCTCTATGACTGTGGTATGCTATGTTCTGATGCTAAGGTAATCTCTATGACTATGGTATGCTATGTTCTGATGCTAAGGTAATCTCTATGACTATGGTATGCTATGTTCTGATGCTAAGGTAATCTCTATGACTATGGTATGCTATGTTCTGATGCTAAGGTAATCTCTATGACTATGGTATGCTATGTTCTGATGCTAAGGTAATCTCTATGACTATGGTATGCTATGTTCTGATGCTAAGGTAATCTCTATGACTATGGCATGCTATGTTCTGATGCTAAAGTAATCTCTGTGACTATGGTATGCTATGTTCTAATGCTAAGGTAATCTCTATGACTATGGTATGCTATGTTCTGATGCTGAGGTAATCTCTCTGCCTAAGGTATGCTATGTTCTGATGCTAAGGTAATCTCTGTGACTATGGTATGCTATGTTCTGATGCTAAGGTAATCTCTCTGCCTATGGTATGCTATGTTCTGATGCTAAGGTAATCTCTCTGCCTATGGTATGCTATGTTCTGATGCTAAGGTAATATCTATGACTAAGGTATGCTATGTTCTGGTGCTAAGGTCATCTCTATAACTATGGTATGCTATGTTCTGATGCTAAAGTAATATCTATGACTATGGTATGCTATGTTCTGATGCTAAGGTAATCTCTATGACTATGGCATGCTATGTTCTGATGCTAAGGTAATCTCTATGACTATGGCATGCTATGTTCTGATGCTAAGGTAATCTCTATGACTATGGTATGCTATGTTCTGATGCTAAGGTAATCTCTATGACTATGGTATGCTATGTTCTGATGCTAAGGTAATCTCTATGACTATGGTATGCTATGTTCTGATGCTAAGGTCATCTCTCTGCCTATGGTATGCTATGTTCTGATGCTAAAGTAATCTCTCTGCCTATGGTATGCTATGTTCTGATGCTAAGGTAATCTCTATGACTATGGTATGCTATGTTCTGATGCTAAGGTAATCTCTATGACTATGGCATGCTATGTTCTGATGCTAAGGTAATCTCTATGACTATGGTATGCTATGTTCTGATGCTAAGGTAATCTCTATGACTATGGTATGCTATGTGATCCCAGTTGGCTTTAGCCCCTCCACATCAAACGCCTAGTGACTGACAGAGAGAGAGAGGTGTGATGTCCTCAGAATCTTCAGAATCCTCTAGCTTTGGGATTAGCTTTTTCTCTTAGCAGTGAGTTCAGTTAGCTGCTTCTTTGTCCTGGGCTCTTCCTAGGTTTAGTAAGCCTCAGTACCATTTCTCTGGTCTGGTCAAATCAAATCAAATCTTATTTGTCACATATACAGGGGCGGCAGGTAGCCTAATGGTTAGAGTGTTGGACTTGTAACCGGAGGGTTGCAAGTTCGAATTCCCGAGCTGACAAGGTAAAAATCTGTCGTTCTGCCCCTGAACAAGGCAGTTAACCCACTGTTCCCCGGGTGCGAAGACGTGGATGTCGATTAAGGCAGCCCCCCGCACCTCTCTGATTCAGAGGGGTTGGGTTAAATGCGGAAGACACATTTCGGTTGAAGGCATTCGGTTGTACAGCTGACTAATAATGGTGACTTTGACTTTGACTACACATGGTTAGCAGCGAAATGCTTGTGCTTCTAGTTCCGACCATGCAGTAGTATCTAAAAAGTAATCTAACAAATTCACAACAACTACCTTATACACACAAGAGTAAAGGAATGAATACGAGTATGTACATATAAATATATGGATGAGCGATGGCTGACCGGCGTAGGCAAGATGCAGTAGATGGTATGGAGTACAGTATATACATATGAGATGAGTAATGTAGGATATGTAAACATTATATAAATGGCATCGTTTAAAGTGGCTAGTTATACATTTATTTTATCCAATTATAATTATTTGAGATTTGAGTCGATGGCCCGAACGGCATAGGCAAGATTCAGTAGATGGTTTAGAGTACAGTGTATACATTTGATATGAGTAATGTCGGATATGTAAACATTATATACAAAATTGTTTAAAGTGGCTAGTGATACATTTGTTACATCCAATTCCTATTATTTAAAGCGGCTAGAGATTTGAGTCAGTATGTTGGCAGCAGCCACTCAATGTTAGTGATGGCTGTTTAACAGTCTGATGGCCTTGAGATAAGCTGTTTTTCAGTCTCTCAGCCCCAGCTTTGATGCACCTGTACTGACTTCGCCATCTGGATGATTGCGGGGTATACAGGCAGTGGCTCGGGTGGTTATTGTCCTTGATGATCTTTTTGGCCTTCCTGTGACATCGGGTGGTGTAGGTGTCCTGGAGGGCAGGTAGTTTACCCCCGGTGATGCATTGTGCAATCCTCACTACCCTCTGGAGAGCCTTACGGTTGTGGGCGGAGCAGTTGTCGTACCAGGCGGTGATACAGCCCGACAGGATGCTCTCGATTGTGCATCTGTAGTAGTTTGTGAGTGTTTTTTGTGACAAGCCGAATTTCTTCAGCCTCCTGAGGTTGAAGAGGCGCTGTTGCGCCTTCTTCACCACGCTGTCTGTGTCGGTGGACCATTTCAGTTTGTCCGTGATGTGTACGCCGAGGAACTTAAAACTTTCCACCTTCTCCACTACTGTCCTGTCGATGTGGATAGGGGGGTGCTCCCTCTCCTGTTTCCTGAAGTCCACGATCATCTCCTTTGTTTTGTGGTACTTCCTACTGTCTGTAAATACAGACCTCTGTGGCCTTGGTTAGCTCATTTTATGGTAATTTAGCAGACACTTTTATTCAAAGCCATTTGCAGTGTTACAGAGCAGAACAGAGCAGAACCGAACAGAGCAGAACCGAACAGAGCAGAATCGAACAGAGCAGAACAGAGCAGAACCGAACAGAGCAGAACCGAACAGAGCAGAACAGAACAGAGCAGAACAGAGCAGAACCGAGAAGAGCAGAACAGAGCAGAACCGAACAGAGCAGAACCGAACAGAGCAGAACAGAGCAGAACCGAACAGAGCAGAACCGAGCAGAACAGAACCGAGCAGAACAGAACCGAGCAGAGCAGAACAGAACCAAACAGAGCAGAACAGAACAGAGCAGAACCGAACAGAGCAGAACAGAGCAGAACCGAACAGAGCAGAACAGAACACAGCAGAACAGAACAGAACAGAGCAGAACCGAACAGAGCAGAACAGAGCAGAACCGAACAGAGCAGAACAGAACCGAACAGAGCAGAACAGAACCGAGCAGAACCGAACAGAGCAGAACAGAACCGAGCAGAGCAGAACAGAACAGAACCGAACAGAGCAGAACAGAACAGAGCAGAACCGAACAGAGCAGAACAGAACCGAGCAGAGCAGAACAGAACAGAACCGAGCAGAACATAACAGAGCAGAACAGATCAGAACAGAACAGAACAGAGCAGAACAGAGCAGAACAGAGCAGAACAGATTAAGCCAGATTAGAGGCCAGGTCACAAGGGACATAAAGAGGATTAAACCAGCTGGACATTACAAGACAGAAGCTCTGCTAACTCTCTGCCTCTTTATCCACCACACCAACAACTCTGGTCCATGCCAGAAAAGTCAAGGAGCTTAACCATTAGCTAACCCTGCCTTGGCATTACAGTAGTTAGACTACTACTAATGAAAAGTAAAGAAGCTGTACGCACTCATCCATTACTGATCTACAAGAAACGTCTACCAACACCAAGGTGCTAGCGTGACCTTAAACCAATCTCTCCTTCAACGGATAGGTAGGTACAGAGAGATCCATATCGTTGTTATGGCCCAGTGCTGTTGTAGGGCCTGCTTCTCTCTTAATGATTATTCTGCAGAATAACACCGCCTGGTGGTAGGGTTTGGAACAGCAGGCTGTGTGAATGGAGCTGGTTGGACTTGTTTGTGTCAGCAGCTAGCCTAATGAGTGAGATTAGATGACTAATCCCAGCATGTAGCCTAATGGAGCCTTCTGACATACATAGTGGTGACTCAATCGGGTGTGTGCGCATGAGAGAGAGAGAGAGAGAGAGAGAGAGAGAGAGAGAGAGAGAGAGAGAGAGAGAGAGAGAGAGAGAGAGAGAGAGAGAGAGATTGTTTTGGTAGTAGTTGTGGCATATTCTCTTTCCCTCTGCATGTATAATAACAGAATGTAATTGGATCTTGAGCACCTGGCGACTGACTGACTGATTCGGAAGACGTTGTCATCTGTTTTCTGTAAATGTGTGTGAGGCATTGTGGAAAACATATTGGAACACCCACAGTGAACAACAGCATACACACACGCACGCATGCGGGCACACACACACACACACACACACACACACTCACCGAGATCCTGCTCACTGTTGCTGTCCCTAAAATGAACCTAAGCTGATTCAAGTAAAGTACAAACATCATTTAGACAGGTGTTCTGTATCAACGTAGATGTAACAGAGGATGAGTGACAGAATTCAATTATTCAACTTTCGTTTTTTTTGAAAAATACTTTATTTTAGCTGTCGGGCTATATGAAAAAAACTACCAGGCAACTGGAGCTAATCTCCTCCTCTTCTTCCTCCTCTTTCTTTTCTTCTGCTCCTCTTCCTCGTTTAGACTCCTCCACTAACTACATTAGACAGCTGGAGACCAAAATGAGGATATTGGAAGACGACAACAACAAGCTTTTAACTCAGGTGAGGCCACACACACACACACAGTACAGAGCCCTGGTGTGATGTTGCCCACAATAGAGGGGAGGAATGTGGGAGAGGGGAGGAGGATGGGAGGGAGAGAGGGAGGAGGATGGGAGGGAGAGAGGGAGGCTCTTCCAGTTCACCAGGAGTTCACCTGGTTTTGGGGGGGGGCAGTCTAAATGTCGCCTTACATCAACATGTCAGGTGCATCAGCTTCCCTATATCGAGACGACATCAAAAGACACACACACACACACACACACACAAAACACACACACACACACACACACTAGGCTAGTGAAGGCTGGTGAACGAAACTGAACATTAAACGTGTTGTTTTGTCATATATGTAGGCTCATATGCACTTAAACCAATCGCAGCATAATAATCAGCCATATGTTATAAAATTAAATATGTTTTCTATTTTTTAACCTTTGCCATAACAATGTGCTGTATGTTATGCTATTATGTGAAGCTCAGTTCACTTCAGGGCAAGCACCTTCAAGCACCGTACCATAAACCAACTCAGGTATCGTCTCAGTTCACTTCGAGCACCGTAGCAAAAACCAACTCCGGTATCGGGTTAGTTCACTTCGAGCACCGTACCATAAACCAACTCCGGTATCGGGTTAGTTCACTTCGAGCACCGTAGCAAAAACCAACTCCGGTATCGGGTTAGTTCACTTCGAGCACCGTACCATAAACCAACTCCGGTATCGGGTCAGTTCACTTCGAGCACCGTACCATAAACCAACTCAGGTATCGGGTTAGTTCGCCGAGCACCGTACCATAAACCAACTCGATATCGGGTCAGTTCACTTCGAGCACCGTACCATAAACCAACTCAGGTATCGGGTCAGTTCGCCGAGCACCGTGCAAAAACCAACTCGGTATCGGGTTAGTTCACTTGAGCACCGTACCATAAACCAACTCAGGTATCGGGTTAGTTCGCCGAGCACCGTACCATAAACCAACTCGGTATCGGGTCAGTTCACTTCGAGCACCGTACCATAAACCAACTCAGGTATCGGGTTAGTTCACTTCGAGCACCGTACCATAAACCAACTCGGTATCGGGTTAGTTCACTTCGAGCACCGTACCATAAACCAACTCAGGTATCGGGTTAGTTCACTTCGAGCACCGTACCATAAACCAACTCAGGTATCGGGTTAGTTCGCCGAGCACCGTGCAAAAACCAACTCAGGTATCGGGTTAGTTCACTTGAGCACCGTACCATAAACCAACTCAGGTATCGGGTTAGTTCACCCGAGCACCGTGCAAAAACCAACTCAGGTATCGGGTTAGTTCACTTCGAGCACCGTACCATAAACCAACTCAGGTATCGGGTTAGTTCGCCCGAGCACCGTGCAAAAACCAACTCGGTATCGGGTTAGTTCGCCGAGCACCGTGCAAAAACCAACTCAGGTATCGGGTTAGTTCGCTTCGAGCACCGTGCCAAAAACCAACTCGGTATCGGGTTAGTTCACTTGAGCACCGTACCATAAACCAACTCAGGTATCGGGTTAGTTCACTTCGAGCACCGTACCATAAACCAACTCAGGTATCGGGTTAGTTCACTTCGAGCACCGTAGCAAAAACCAACTCCGGTATCGGGTTAGTTCACTTCGAGCACCGTACCATAAACCAACTCAGGTATCGGGTTAGTTCACTTCGAGCACCGTAGCAAAAACCAACTCCGGTATCGGGTTAGTTCACTTCGAGCACCGTACCATAAACCAACTCAGGTATCGGGTTAGTTCGCCGAGCACCGTACCATAAACCAACTCCGGTATCGGGTTAGTTCACCGAGCACCGTACCATAAACCAACTCGGTATCGGGTTAGTTCGCCGAGCACCGTACCATAAACCAACTCAGGTATCGGGTTAGTTCACTTCGAGCACCGTGCAAAAACCAACTCAGGTATCGGGTTAGTTCGCCCGAGCACCGTGCCATAAACCAACTCCGGTATCGGGTTAGTTCGCCGAGCACCGTACCATAAACCAACTCCGGTATCGGGTCAGTTCGCCGAGCACCGTACCATAAACCAACTCAGGTATCGGGTTAGTTCACTTCGAGCACCGTACCAAAAACCAACTCAGGTATCGGGTTAGTTCACCCGAGCACCGTGCAAAAACCAACTCGGTATCGGGTTAGTTCACCGAGCACCGTGCAAAAACCAACTCAGGTATCGGGTTAGTTCACTTCGAGCACCGTGCAAAAACCAACTCGGTATCGGGTTAGTTCGCCGAGCACCGTGCAAAAACCAACTCAGGTATCGGGTTAGTTCACTTCGAGCACCGTGCAAAAACCAACTCGGTATCGGGTTAGTTCGCCGAGCACCGTGCAAAAACCAACTCGGTATCGGGTTAGTTCGCCGAGCACCGTGCCATAAACCAACTCAGGTATCGGGTTAGTTCGCCGAGCACCGTACCAAAAACCAACTCCGGTATCGGGTTAGTTCACTTCGAGCACCGTACCATAAACCAACTCAGGTATCGGGTTAGTTCACTTCGAGCACCGTACCATAAACCAACTCCGGTATCGGGTTAGTTCACTTCGAGCACCGTACCATAAACCAACTCCGGTATCGGGTTAGTTCACTTCGAGCACCGTACCATAAACCAACTCAGGTATCGGGTTAGTTCGCCGAGCACCGTGCCAAAAACCAACTCAGGTATCGGGTTAGTTCGCCGAGCACCGTACCATAAACCAACTCGGTATCGGGTTAGTTCGCCGAGCACCGTGCAAAAACCAACTCAGGTATCGTCTCAGTTCGCCGAGCACCGTACCATAAACCAACTCGGTATCGGGTCAGTTCGCCGAGCACCGTGCAAAAACCAACTCGGTATCGGGTCAGTTCGCCGAGCACCGTGCCAAAAACCAACTCCGGTATCGGGTTAGTTCACTTCGAGCACCGTAGCAAAAACCAACTCAGGTATCGTCTCAGTTCACTTCGAGCACCGTACCATAAACCAACTCCGGTATCGTCTCAGTTCACTTCGAGCACCGTACCATAAACCAACTCCGGTATCGGGTCAGTTCACTTCGAGCACCGTACCAAAAACCAACTCCGGTATCGGGTTAGTTCACTTCGAGCACCGTACTAAAACCAACTCGGTATCGGGTTAGTTCGCTTCGAGCACCGTGCAAAAACCAACTCCGGTATCGGGTTAGTTCACTTCGAGCACCGTGCAAAAACCAACTCCGGTATCGGGTTAGTTCACTTCGAGCACCGTAGCAAAAACCAACTCCGGTATCGGGTTAGTTCACTTCGAGCACCGTAGCAAAAACCAACTCCGGTATCGGGTTAGTTCACTTCGAGCACCGTACCAAAAACCAACTCCGGTATCGGGTTAGTTCACCGAGCACCGTGCAAAAACCAACTCGTATCGGGTTAGTTCACTTGAGCACCGTACCAAAACCAACTCCAGGTATCGGGTTCACTTCGAGCACCGTACCATAAACCAACTCTGGTATCGGGTTAGTTCACTTCGAGCACCGTACATAAACCAACTCCGTATCGGGTTAGTTCACTTCGAAAGCACCGCACCAAAACCAACTCCGGTATCGGGTTAGTTCACTTCGAGCACCGCACTCAAAACCAACTCCGGTATCGGGTTAGTTCACTTCGAGCACCCGTGCAAAACCAACCGGTATCGGGTTAGTTCACTTCGAGCACCGTGCAAAACCAACTCCGGTATCGGGTTAGTTCACTTCGAGCACCGTGCAAAACCAACCTCGTATCGGGTTAGTTCACTTCGAGCACCGAAACCAACTCATCGGGTTAGTTCACTTCGAGCACCGTGCAAAACCAACTCCGCATCGGGTTAGTTCACTTGCACAAAACCAACCCCGTTCACTTCGTCAAAACCAACTCCATCGGGTTAGTTCACTTTGCACCGCAGGTATCGCCTCAGTTCACTTACCATAAACCAACTCCGGTATCGGGTTAGTTCACTTCGAGCACCGTACCATAAACCAACTCCGGTATCGGGTTAGTTCACTTCGAGCACCGTACCATAAACCAACTCCGGTATCGGGTTAGTTCACTTCGAGCACCGTAGCAAAAACCAACTCCGGTATCGGGTTAGTTCACTCGAGCACCGTGCAAAAACCAACTCGGTATCGGGTTAGTTCACTTGAGCACCGTGCAAAAACCAACTCGGTATCGGGTTAGTTCACTTCGAGCACCGTACCATAAACCAACTCGGTATCGGGTTAGTTCACTTCGAGCACCGTACCAAAAACCAACTCCGGTATCGGGTTAGTTCACTTCGAGCACCGTAGCAAAAACCAACTCAGGTATCAATGAAACGAGTAAACGTAGGTTTCGCGGAAAGAGATCAGGATGCCTTTTGAGGATCAGGCGACGAGTGGGTAATCTGCCCTTGCCTTCCGTTCTGATAGCTAACGTTCAATTGCTGGAAAATAAATGGGACGAACTGAAAGCACGTATATTCTACTAATGGGACATTAAAAACTGTATTAATGTTTCACCGAGTCGTGGCTGAACGACGACATTAAGAACATACAGCTGGCGGGTTATACACTCTATCGGCAGGACAGAACAGCAGCCTCTGGTAAGACACGAGGCGGGGGCCTATGCATATTTGTAAACAATAGCTGGTGCACGATATCTAAGGAAATCTCAGGGTTTTGCTCGCCTGAGGTAGAGTATCTCATGATAAGCTGTAGACCACACTATCTACCTAGAGAGTTTTCATCTGTATTTTTTGTAGCTGTCTACATACCACCACAGACCGTGGCTGGCACTAATACCGCACTCAATGAGCTGTATACCGCCATACCCCAACCAGAAGCCATAGATTACAAGCTACATTCGCACTGAGCTAAAGGGTAGAGCTGCCGCTTTCAAGGAGCGGGACTCTAACCCGGAAGCTTATAATAAATCCTGCTATGCCTTCCGACGAACCATCAAACAGGCAAAGCGTCCAGGACTAAGATCGAATTGTACTACACCGGCTCCGACGCAGGGCTTGCAAACTATTACAGACTACAAAGGGAAGCACAGCCGAGAGCTGTCCAGTGACACGAGCCTACCAGACAAATAACTTCTATGCTCGCCTAGAGGGAAATAACACTGAAATATGCATGAGAGCATCAGCTGTTCTGGACGACTGTGTGATCACGCTCTCCGCAGCCGATGTGAGTAAGATCTTTAAACAGGTCAACATTCACAAGGCACCTGGGCCAGACGGATTACCAGAACGTGTACGCCGAGCATGCGCTGACCAACTGGCAAGTCTTCACTGACATTTTCAACCTCTCCCTGTCTGAGTCTGTAATACCAACATGTTTCAAGCAGACCACCATAGTTCCTGTGCCCAAGAACACTGAGGTAACCTGCCCAAATGACTACCGACCCGTAGCACTCACGTCTGTAGCCATGAAATGCTTTGAAAGGCTGGTCATGGCTTACATCAACACCATTATCCCAGAAACCCTAGACCCACTCCAATTTGCATACCGCACCAGCAGATCCACAGATGATGCAATCTCTATTGCACTCCACACTGCCCTTTCCCACCTGGACAAAAGGAACACCTATGTGAGAATGCTATTCATTGACTACAGCTCAGCGTTCAACACCATAGTGCCCTCAAAGGTCATCACTAAGCTAAGGACCCTGGGACTAAACACCTCCCTCTGCAACTGGATCCTGGACTTCCTGACGGGCTGCCCCCAGGTGGTAAGGGTAGGTAACAACACATCTGCCACGGTGGATCTTCAACACGGGGGCCCCTCAGGGGTGCGTGCTCAGTCCTCTCCTGTGCTCCCTGTTCACTCATGGCTGCACGGCCAGGCACGACTCCAACAACATCATTAAGTTTGCTGATGACACAACAGTGGTAGGCCTGATCACCGACAACGATGAGACAGCGTATAGGGAGGAGGTCAGAGACCTGACCATGTGGTGCAAGGACAACAACCTCTCCCTCAATGTGATGAAGACAAAGGAGATGATTGTGTACTACAGGAAAAGGAGGACCGAGCACACCCCATTCTCTCCGACGGGGCTGTAGTGGAGCAGGTTGAGAGCTTCAAGTTCCTTGGCATGGGTCCTCAGATCCTCAAAAGGTTCTACAGCTGCACCATCAAGAGCATCCTAAAGGGTTGCATCACTGCCTGGTATGGCAACTGCTCGGCCTCCGACCACAAGGCACTACATAGGGTAGTGCGTATGGCACAGTACATCACTGGGGCCAAGCTTCCTGCCATCCAGGACCTCTATACCAGGCGGTGTCAGAGGAAGGCCCTAAAAAGACTCCAGCCACCCTAGTTATAGACTGTTCTCTCTGCTACAGCACGGCAAGCGGTACGGGAGCGCCAAGTCTAGGTCCAAGAGGCTTCTAAACAACTTCTACCCCCAAGTCATAAGACTCCTGAACAGCCACGCAAATGGCTACCCAGACTATTTGCACCCCCCCCATGCTGCTGCTATTCTCTGTTATTATCTATGCATAGCCACTTTAATAACCCTACCTGCATGTACATAATTACCTCAATACCGGTGCCCCCGCACATTGACACATTGACTCTGTACCGGTACCCCCTGTATATAGCCCCGCTATTGTTATTTACTGCTGCTCTTTAATTATTTGTTATTCTTATCGCTTACTTTTGGGGGGATTTTCTTAAAACTGCATTGTTGGTTAAGGGCTTGTAAGTAAGCATTTCACTGTAAGGTCTACACCGGTTATATTTGACGCATGTGACAAATACAATTTGATTTGATTTACCTTCAGGGCAAGCACCTTCAAGCACTGTATCATAAACCAACTCAGGTAACGGCTCAGTTCATTTCAAGCACCGTAGCGATAAACCAACTCAAGTATCGGCTTTGAAGACATAAAAGCAATTTAATAGATTTTAATTTAGATATTTTATATTTTATATTTTTTTTGGTCACTTATTTTACCAATTATCTCCCTTCAGATTCCTATGTAGGCAAAGTGTGTGGGGCTGAAACTAATGACACCAGACTTTTATCATCAGGGCAATTAACAGCAATTAATAAGTAGGCCTAAAGATTGGCCTGCAGTACCTTTTACAAAAGGACACCTAATATTAACTTTACTTTAGAAACCTTTTGGTAAGATTTTAACGTCTATCCCTGCTTTGTGATCCTCACAGAATAAAGCACCTGTCTAATATCCTCCTACATAGCAACACATGGTGGTTGGTTGCTATAAATATGTTGCCAAGTGTTCCGTGTTAAAGCTTATTCACTCACAGTGTACTTCTGTTTTACACTTACCTTAGAGTCACACAAAACAACCTGTCAGCCATCCTCTCATCACATATCATGTTCCCTACATTCAGCCCTGTAGCATATATTGCTTATCACAGATACAGAGAAATAAGGTAACTCTCCAACTCTAAGGTGCTACAGTGTGTTGTATTGTACAGAGGCCTGGGAGGTGAATGATATGCTACAGTGTGTTGTATTGTATTGAGGCCTGGGAGCTGAATGCTATGCTACAGTGTGTTGTATTGTACAGAGGCCTGGGAGGTGAATGATATGCTACAGTGTGTTGTATTGTATTGAGGCCTGGGAGGTGAATGCTATGCTACAGTGTGTTGTATTGTACAGAGGCCTGGGAGGTGAATGATATGCTACAGTGTGTTGTATTGTATTGAGGCCTGGGAGGTGAATGATATGCTACAGTGTGTTGTATTGTACAGTGGCCTGGGAGGTGAATGATATGCTACAGTGTGTTGTATTGTACAGAGGCCTGGGAGGTGAATGATATGCTACAGTGTGTTGTATTGTACAGAGGCCTGGGAGGTGAATGATATGCTACAGTGTGTTGTATTGTACAGAGGCCTGGGATGTGAATGCTATGCTACAGTGTGTTGTATTGTACTGAGGCCTGGGAGGTGAATGATATGCTACAGTGTGTTGTATTGTATTGAGGCCTGGGAGGTGAATGATATGCTACAGTGTGTTGTATTGTATTGAGGCCTGGGAGGTGAATGATATGCTACAGTGTGTTGTATTGTACAGAGGCCTGGGAGCTGAATGCTATGCTACAGTGTGTTGTATTGTACAGAGGCCTGGGAGGTGAATGATATGCTACAGTGTGTTGTATTGTATTGAGGCCTGGGAGGTGAATGATATGCTACAGTGTGTTGTATTGTGCAGAGGCCTGGGAGGTGAATGCTATGCTACAGTGTGTTGTATTGTACAGAGGCCTGGGAGGTGAATGATGTGCTACAGTGTGTTGTATTGTACAGAGGCCTGGGAGCTGAATGCTATGCTACAGTGTGTTGTATTGTACAGAGGCCTGGGAGGTGAATGATATGCTACAGTGTGTTGTATTGTACAGAGGCCTGGGAGGTGAATGATATGCTACAGTGTGTTGTATTGTACAGAGGCCTGGGAGGTGAATGATATGCTACAGTGTGTTGTATTGTACAGAGGCCTGGGAGGTGAATGATATGCTACAGTGTGTTGTATTGTACAGAGGCCTGGGATGTGAATGCTATGCTACAGTGTGTTGTATTGTACTGAGGCCTGGGAGGTGAATGATATGCTACAGTGTGTTGTATTGTATTGAGGCCTGGGAGGTGAATAATATGCTACAGTGTGTTGTATTGTATTGAGGCCTGGGAGGTGAATGATATGCTACAGTGTGTTGTATTGTACAGAGGCCTGGGAGCTGAATGCTATGCTACAGTGTGTTGTATTGTACAGAGGCCTGGGAGGTGAATGATATGCTACAGTGTGTTGTATTGTATTGAGGCCTGGGAGGTGAATGATATGCTACAGTGTGTTGTATTGTGCAGAGGCCTGGGAGGTGAATGCTATGCTACAGTGTGTTGTATTGTACAGAGGCCTGGGAGGTGAATGATATGCTACAGTGTGTTGTATTGTACAGAGGCCTGGGAGCTGAATGCTATGCTACAGTGTGTTGTATTGTACAGAGGCCTGGGAGGTGAATGATATGCTACAGTGTGTTGTATTGTACAGAGGCCTGGGAGGTGAATGATATGCTACAGTGTGTTGTATTGTATTGAGGCCTGGGAGGTGAATGATATGCTACAGTGTGTTGTATTGTATTGAGGCCTGGGAGGTGAATGATATGCTACAGTGTGTTGTATTGTACAGAGGCCTGGGAGCTGAATGCTATGCTACAGTGTGTTGTATTGTACAGAGGCCTGGGAGGTGAATGATATGCTACAGTGTGTTGTATTGTACAGAGGCCTGGGAGGTGAATGCTATGCTACAGTGTGTTGTATTGTACAGAGGCCTGGGAGCTGAATGCTATGCTACAGTGTGTTGTATTGTACAGAGGCCTGGGAGGTGAATGATGTGGTACAGAGTGAATGTATGCTACAGTGTGTTGTATTGTACAGAGGCCTGGGAGCTGAATGAGCCTGGGAGGTGAATGATATGCTACAGTGTGTTGTATTGTACAGAGGCCTGGGAGGTGAATGATATGCTACAGTGTGTTGTATTGTACAGAGGCCTGGGAGGTGAATGATATGCTACAGTGTGTTGTATTGTACAGAGGCCTGGGAGGTGAATGATATGCTACAGTGTGTTGTATTGTACAGAGGCCTGGGAGGTGAATGATATGCTACAGTGTGTTGTATTGTACAGAGGCCTGGGAGGTGAATGATATGCTACAGTGTGTTGTATTGTACAGAGGCCTGGGAGGTGAATGATATGCTACAGTGTGTTGTATTGTACAGAGGCCTGGGAGGTGAATGATATGCTACAGTGTGTTGTATTGTACAGAGGCCTGGGAGCTGAATGCTATGCTACAGTGTGTTGTATTGTACAGAGGCCTGGGAGGTGAATGATATGCTACAGTGTGTTGTATTGTACAGAGGCCTGGGAGGTGAATGATATGCTACAGTGTGTTGTATTGTATTGAGGCCTGGGAGGTGAATGATATGCTACAGTGTGTTGTATTGTACAGAGGCCTGGGAGGTGAATGATATGCTACAGTGTGTTGTATTGTGCAGAGGCCTGGGAGGTGAATGATATGCTACAGTGTGTTGTATTGTACAGAGGCCTGGGAGGTGAATGATATGCTACAGTGTGTTGTATTGTACAGAGGCCTGGGAGGTGAATGATATGCTACAGTGTGTTGTATTGTATTGAGGCCTGGGAGGTGAATGATATGCTACAGTGTGTTGTATTGTATTGAGGCCTGGGAGGTGAATGATATGCTACAGTGTGTTGTATTGTACAGAGGCCTGGGAGCTGAATGCTATGCTACAGTGTGTTGTATTGTACAGAGGCCTGGGAGCTGAATGCTATGCTACAGTGTGTTGTATTGTACAGAGGCCTGGGAGGTGAATGCTATGCTACAGTGTGTTGTATTGTACAGAGGTCTGGGAGGTGAATGCTATGCTACAGTCTGTTGTATTGTACAGAGGCCTGGGAGCTGAATGCTATGCTACAGTGTGTTGTATTGTACAGAGGCCTGGGAGGTGAATGATGTGCTACAGTGTGTTGTATTGTACAGAGGCCTGGGAGGTGAATGCTATGCTACAGTGTGTTGTATTGTACAGAGGCCTGGGAGGTGAATGATATGCTACAGTGTGTTGTATTGTACAGAGGCCTGGGAGGTGAATGATATGCTACAGTGTGTTGTATTGTACAGAGGCCTGGGAGGTGAATGATATGCTACAGTGTGTTGTATTGTACAGAGGCCTGGGAGGTGAATGATATGCTACAGTGTGTTGTATTGTACAGAGGCCTGGGATGTGAATGCTATGCTACAGTGTGTTGTATTGTACTGAGGCCTGGGAGGTGAATGATATGCTACAGTGTGTTGTATTGTATTGAGGCCTGGGAGGTGAATGATATGCTACAGTGTGTTGTATTGTACAGAGGCCTGGGAGCTGAATGCTATGCTACAGTGTGTTGTATTGTACAGAGGCCTGGGAGGTGAATGATATGCTACAGTGTGTTGTATTGTATTGAGGCCTGGGAGGTGAATGATATGCTACAGTGTGTTGTATTGTGCAGAGGCCTGGGAGGTGAATGATATGCTACAGTGTGTTGTATTGTACAGAGGCCTGGGAGGTGAATGATATGCTACAGTGTGTTGTATTGTACAGAGGCCTGGGAGGTGAATGCTATGCTACAGTGTGTTGTATTGTATTGAGGCCTGGGAGGTGAATGCTATGCTACAGTGTGTTGTATTGTACAGAGGCCTGGGAGGTGAATGCTATGCTACAGTGTGTTGTATTGTGCAGAGGCCTGGGAGGTGAATGATATGCTACAGTGTGTTGTATTGTACAGAGGCCTGGGAGGTGAATGATATGCTACAGTGTGTTGTATTGTACAGAGGCCTGGGAGGTGAATGCTATGCTACAGTGTGTTGTATTGTATTGAGGCCTGGGAGGTGAATGCTATGCTACAGTGTGTTGTATTGTACAGAGGCCTGGGAGGTGAATGCTATGCTACAGTGTGTTGTATTGTACAGAGGCCTGGGAGGTGAATGATATGCTACAGTGTGTTGTATTGTACAGAGGCCTGGGAGGTGAATGATATGCTACAGTGTGTTGTATTGTACAGAGGCCTGGGAGGTGAATGATATGCTACAGTGTGTTGTATTGTATTGAGGCCTGGGAGGTGAATGATATGCTACAGTGTGTTGTATTGTATTGAGGCCTGGGAGGTGAATGATATGCTACAGTGTGTTGTATTGTACAGAGGCCTGGGAGCTGAATGCTATGCTACAGTGTGTTGTATTGTACAGAGGCCTGGGAGCTGAATGCTATGCTACAGTGTGTTGTATTGTACAGAGGCCTGGGAGGTGAATGATGTGCTACAGTGTGTTGTATTGTACAGAGGCCTGGGAGCTGAATGCTATGCTACAGTGTGTTGTATTGTACAGAGGCCTGGGAGCTGAATGCTATGCTACAGTGTGTTGTATTGTACAGAGGCCTGGGAGGTGAATGATATGCTACAGTGTGTTATGAAGCATGAACAGCACAGCAAAACGTTTGTCCCGGCCTGTAGGGACGTCTGGTTGGTGAATAATTGATCTCTTTATGGGGGCGACACAGCGAGCACAGGTAGAAGAACCAAACATCACTAATACATGGCGGACAACTAGTGTATGTAACCAACAAAATGACCACGTCCTGAAAGTTGAATGAATGTCCTCTTGTTGATCTGTTGTTGTTGTTGTTGATGTCGAGGAATTTTTGCATTGTTCGTTACAAGTGGTTCCCAAACTTTTTATAGTACCGTACCCCTTCAAACATTCCACCTCCAGCTGCACCAGGGTCAGCGCACTCCCAAATGTTGTTTTTTGCCATCATTGTAAGCCTGCCACACTCACACTATACGATACATTTATTAAACATAAGAATGAGTGTGAGTTTTGTCACAACCCGGCTCGTGGGAAGTGACAAAGAGCTCTTATAGGACCAGGGCACAAGTAATAATATAATAATAATCAATGATTTTGCTCTTTATTTAACCATCTTACATATAAAACCTTATTTGTTCATCGAAAATTGTGAATAACTCACCACAGGTTAATGAGAAGGGTGTGCTTGAAAAAATGCGCATAACTCTGCAATGTTGGGTTGTATTGGAGAGAGTCTCAGTCTTAAATCATTTCCCACACACAGTCTGTGCCTGTATTTAGTTTTCATGCTAGTGAGGGCCGAGATTCCACTCCCACATAGGTACGTGGTTGAAAAGGGCATCGGTGTCTTAACAGCTCAATTTGCCAAGGCAGGATACTCTGGCAGTTTTCACAGAACCGCTTGTTGCAATTTCGATGAGGCTCTCTTGTTCAGATATCGGTGAGTGGACTGGAGGCAGGGCATGAAAGGGATAACGGATCCAGTTGTTTTGCACACAAAAAATCATACAATGATGGAAAGACCTGTGTGTTGTCCGTGTTAATGCAGACAGAAAAGAGCTCCAACTTCTTAATCATGGCCTCAATTTTGTCCCACACATTGAATGTAGTTGCGGAGAGTCCCTGTAATCCTAGATTCAGATCATTCAAGCGAGATAAAACATCACCCAGATAGGCCAGCCGTGTGAGAAACTCATCATCACGCAAGCGGTCAGACATGTGAAAATTATGGTCAGTAAATAAAACTTTAAGCTCGTCTCTCAATTTTAAAAAACGTGTCAATACTTTTCCCCTTGATAACCAGCGCACTTCTGTATGTTGTAAAAACGTTACATGGGCGCTGCCCATATCATTGCATAATCCATAAAATACACGAGAGTTCAGGGGCTTTGCTTTAACAAAGTTAACCATTTTCACTGTAGTGTCCAAAACATCTTTCAAGCTGTCAGGCATTCCCTTGGCGTTACCACTCCACTATGTCTCCCTGTCATGGCCTTTTGCGCCATCAGTACAGATACCAACACATCTTGACCACCAAAGTCCATTTGATGTCACAAAGCTGTCCAGTGCTTCTAGCCCCGTCTTATTAATGGGATCTGTTGATTTTATACATGTCTTACTACTTGAAAGGCGTCTTTATTCTCACTCAATAAACTCCTGTGGCTTATTTTTCAAATTGTCAGGTTTCATTTCTAATTGTCTGCGCAAGAGTGAATGTTTCCGCCGAGAGAGTAACGGTTAATGTGATTGGATGTTAATTATTTGACTAGGCTACCTGTATTTGACATTGTGTTGTTATTTCGTTGTGTTGTTATAACACTAGATGATTTAATTACATTTTTGCCAGTGAAACTAGGCTACTCAGGCGAGAAAATACCTGACTCAAATGTATAGCCCAGTTGGAAAATATAAATGGACTGTTTTAAATTGTATTTAAAAAAAAAAAGTGAATTAAATGTGAATTACATTTTTATTTGGAGTACCCCCGATGGTATTGCGTACCCCAGTTTGGGAATACCTGTTATAGACTGATGGAGAAAGTAACTTACATTGTTATAGACCTATGAAGAAAAGTAACTTACAATGGTATAGACTAATGGAGAAAGTAACTTACATTGTTATAGACCTATGGAGAAAAGTAACTTACATTGTTATAGAATAATGGAGAAAGTAACTTAATTTAGGTATATGGAAAGAAAGTGAGGTAGATTTCTACACCTTATTATAAGGTAGTTCATGTATTTACTCAATACTCCAGAGATATGTAGTAAAGTTAACATGTCAAAATACTAGCCAATGGAATTTCTACTTCTCCTGTTCTATGGAGAGATTTACTACTTCTGTTCTGTGGAGATTTTGTTCCTGCCTTGAAAACTACTTTAAAGGTACTTGAATAACTAGTGACTTCTGTCTACTTGGGTATTGAAGTGTGCTATTATAACAGTCCCCCTGTCCACTGACATACATGTACCACTTTAGAAAGACTAGTGTAGTTACTCTGGCTCGGCTGTACAACAGTTCAACAGTCTGTTAAGAGCGGACAGAAGAAGAGGAGGGGACCGCATCCTGTCCTAGTGTCGTGGCCACTTGTTTCACCATGGCCCCTCATCATAACTTAGACAGGAAGTGATGTGTGACGTCGGGCCAGGGTTCCTTCCTGTCACCTCTCAGGACATTGTGATGGATGTGGAACAGGGCTGTTGCCATGAGGAGATGCCAGCCTGTCTTACAGACCAATAGTGTATAGTTCTGTTTGTCTCGATCAGCAGTATAAGAAGTGGAAGTTGGGAAGTATGTTTCATTAAATATAGCATAATGCCAAGGACGGGGGATTCTTGGCGGAGGCTGGAAGCCGCGACGGAGGATCTCCGTTTTCATTGGGAGGCAAGGGAGAAATAATGCTGTGATGGTAAAAGGTGAGAGGAGCAAGGGAAACACACGTGTTATGTCCATCTACCTGAAATGGTAGAAGACTGAAGGGGGAATGCTGGAGGAGTAAATGAGGGGTGTAAGAAGACAAAATTTGGCAATTTTTTAAAATGTATTTATTTACCAGGCATGTCAGTTAAGAACAAATTCTTATTTTACAATGACGGCCTACCCCGGCCAAACCCTAACAAGGGTTTGTTAGGGTTTGTGCGCCACCCTATGGGACTCGCGATCACGATACAGCCCGGGATCAAACCAGGGTGTCTGTAGAGACGCCTCTAGCACCAAGATGCAGTGCCTTAGACCGCTGCGCCACTCGCGAGCTGGAGGAGTGATGGGATGGGGGGAATGTGAAGGAACATGAGCCAGAGGTGCAGCGATGCTAAATCTATCTCTGGAACGCATGTCATTGTGGGAGAAGGCTGTGTTCTGCGTTCAGTCCCCTGACACCCAGGAGCGCCAGACGTGACACACGCGCATAGCTCACTGGGTTTATTTATAGCTCCGGTTCTCCCAGCATCACGTGTTTGCACGCGCTGGCTGCGTACGGGGCACACAAATTGGGTGACATGGGGAAATGTCATAAGGAACGTGTTCCCTCCCTCAGATGGGTTCCCTTCCTCAGGGAACAGTGGTCTAGAGAACATGAAGACGTTTCTTTCTGTGGCCCAGCCGTGTGTGTGGGTAAAACAGTGTGTAGGCCTATGGTGGATTGGTCAGTGTATGCTGACGTCTCTCTCTCTCTCTTCTCTGTCCCCCAGCAGCAGTGTAACCCAGGGGACCTGCATGTCCTGAGGAAAGGGATGACTCTGTACCACTCTGAGTCTCAGCTGTCATCCCTGCCACAACGCCAGGACGCACTGCACAACGTGAGTACACACACACACACGTTATGTTCTTCTATCCTCATGGGGACCTACAAATAATTTCCATTCAAAATCCTATATTCCCTAACCATTATCATAACCTTAACCAATAACCCTAACCCTAAACCTAAATCCTAACCCTAATTCCCCCACACACACACCTCCCTTTACTTACTAAATACACATCTACACCCTCTTTGCTTACCACCATCCTCTGCCTTTCTTTCTCCCACTCTCTCTCTAACACATCTCAACCACCCAGTTTAAACCACTGACTCACCAGGCCTTTAGGCTTCCGTCTCCCCAGAGCCTGTTTCAACTGAATCCTGTAGTATGAAGTTAATTAGCCACTCTGACCCCTGATCTCTAACCTCTCTCCACTACCAGAGGAGACCGACCGGCTGGTAAATGAGAGAAACCAGACCTCCTCTCTTTGACAACACCCTGATGACCTCACTCCACAGAATCAATACTGCATTTAATCAGGATCTAGTGTACGACCCAGTACACAGGCCCTATATACAGCCCCAGTACTGCCTTTAACCAGGGCCTGCAGTAGCATACTGACAGCCCTAAGACACCCAGTACACTGGGCCTGTCCTTCAGTCTCACAAAATGCCCATGACCTTTAACCCATGAGTCTCTCCCTGGTGGGACAGGAGCAGGGGGGACAGCCAAAAGACGGGGGAGCAGGTGTCTATTAACCACCTCATGCTCTCATCTATCACTCTCTCTCAAAGTCACCATTATTAGTCAGTTGTACAACCAAATGCCTTCAACCAAAATGTTTCTTCCACATTTAACCCAACCCCTCTGAATCAGAGAGGTGCAGGGGGCTGCCTTAATCGACATCAACGTCTTCAGCACCTGGGGAACAGTGGGTTAACTGCCTTGTTCAGGGGCAGAACAACAGATTTATTCCTTGTCAACTCGGGGATTTGAACTTGCAACCCTCCGGTTACAAGTCCAACACTCTAACCACTAGGCTACCTGCCGCCCCGTGGAACAGTGTGTCAGTCCAATGACTTCAGAGGCTACTACATACTGAACCATCATATTTCCATAAAAAAGAGATTACCATAGAACAAGATGTTCTATTCTACCTCTATTGATATGACTTGCCTGGTTAGAGCTGAATGAATACAGTATCCTCAGACTTGCAGTAGTGTACAGTAAACTTCTTCCACCGGTGTACATTTATCAGATTAGAAAGTATTTCATTTCCTACATCTTGTTTTGGTCCTGTTGTCGTGACGTCTCCATGGAGACCATCTCATTATGGTCTGTACTGTGATTGATTGGCTGGCTTCGGATGTGGCCTGAGTTCACCCAAGCGTAAGAGAGAGAGATGGAGGGAGAGAGATGGAGAGAGAGAGAGAAAGAGAGTTAGTGAGGGGGATGGAGAGGTAGGAGGCGGAAAGAGAGGGATGGAGAGATGAATGAGAGAGAGAGAAAGAAAGAAAGAGAGAGTGAGAGAGAGAAGGGGCTGTGGACAGGACAGGCAGCGGAGCGTCATATGATTCTGAAGTTTCTGTCCTGTTCTTTCTGTTCCAACCAACAACCATTCTCTCGGTGCAGACTGTTAGTTAGTTAATAGGATGGCTTCTTCTCCCATCATCATCATGGTATTATATTTAGCTGGCACTCCTCTCCCCTCCTCTCCTCTGCCCTCCTCTCCTCTGCTCTCCTCTCCTCTCCCCTCCTCTCCTCTGCCCCCTCTCCTCTCCTCTGCCCTCCTCTGCTCTCCTCTCCTCTCCTCTCCCCTCCTCTCCTCTGCCCTCCTCTCCTCTCCTCTGCCCTCATCTCCTCTGCTCTCCTCTCCTCTGCCCTCCTCTACTCTCCTCTGCTCTCCTCTCCTCTGCCCTCCTCTCCTCTCCTCTGCCCTCCTCTCCTCTGCTCTCCTCTCCTCTCCTCTGCCCTCCTCTCCTCTCCTCTGCCCTCATCTCCTCTGCTCTCCTCTCCTCTGCCCTCCTCTCCTCTGCCCTCCTCTCCTCTCCTCTGCCCTCATCTCCTCTCCTCTCCTCTCTCTCTCTCCTCTGCCCTCCTCTCCTCTCCTCTGCCCTCCTCTCCTCTCCTCTGCCCTCCTCTCTCCTCTCTCTCTCCTCTGCCCTCCTCTCCTCTCCTCTCTCCTCTCCTCTCCTCTGCTCTCCTCTCTCCTCTGCCCTCCTCTCCTCTCTGCCCTCCTCTCTCCTCTGCTCTCCTCTCCTCTCCTCTGCCCTCCTCTCCTCTCCTCTGCCCTCATCTCCTCTCCTCTCCTCTCCTCTGCCCTCCTCTGCCCTCTTCTCCTCTCCTCTCCTCTCCTCTCCTCTGCCATCCTCACCTCTCCTCTGCTCTCCTCTCCCCTCCTCTCCTCTCCTCTCCTCTCCTCAGCCCTCCTCTCCTCTCCTCTGCCCTCCTCTCCTCTCCTCTGCCCTCATCTCCTCTGCTCTCCTCTCCTCTGCCCTCCTCTCCTCTGCCCTCCTCTCCTCTGCTCTCCTCTGCCCTCCTCTCCTCTGCTCTCCTCTCCTCTGCCCTCCTCTCCTCTCCTCTGCCCTCATCTCCTCTCCTCTCCTCTGCCCTCCTCTCCTCTCCTCTGCCCTCTTCTCCTCTCCTCTCCTCTGCCATCCTCACCTCTCCTCTGCTCTCCCCTCCTCTCCTCTCCTCTCCTCAGCCCTCCTCTCCTCTCCTCTGCCCTCCTCTCCTCTCCTCTGCCCTCCTCACCTCTCCTCTGCTCTCCTCTACCCTCCTCTCCTCTCCTCAGCCCTCCTCTCCTCTCCTCTGCCCTCCTCTCCTCTCCTCTGCCCTCCTCTCCTCTCCTCTGCCCTCCTCTCCTCTCCTCTGCCCTCCTCACCCCTCCTCTGCTCTCCTCTCCCTTTGTTCAAACTGCCCCACTTCCACTTTTAGGTCATGTTGTGTGGGTGTATCTGTGTGTGTGACTGTGGATCTCTCTTTGTGTGTGTATCTCTCTCTGTGTGTGTGTGTGTGTGTGTGTGTGTGTGTGTGTGTGTGTGTGTGTGTGTGTGTGTGTGTGTGTGTGTGTGTGTGTGTGTGTGTGTGTGTGTGTGTGTGTGTGTGTGTGTGTGTGTGTGTGTGTGTGTGTGTGTGTGTGTGTGTGTAAGCACAACAAATGAGTGCGACAAAGCTCCGTTCATTTGATTCACACAGACACTAGATATTCCGATCCTATTCTCCACTAAGACTCTAACACTAGAGACCATGGTTTCTGACTGTGTGTGTTCCTCCCCATACTGGAAGGCCTAAGTAAGGCTGATTATGCAGGGTACTGAGCACAGGACTCAACATCCGTATGAACAGTAAACCACTGTTGGCTGTGATTTTTTTCTGCACTGTCCAAAACCTTTACTTACCCAGCAAGGAATAAAACCAAGAGCAGTTATGCTACCACATCTCACACTGTGGGTTCTGCTACCACATCTCACACTGTGGGTTCTGCTACCACATCTGACACTGTGGGTTCTGCTACCACATCTCACACTGTGGGTTCTGCTAACCCATCTCACACTGTGGGTTCTGCTACCACATCTGACACTGTGGGTTCTGCTAACCCATCTCACACTGTGGGTTCTGATACCACATCTCACACTGTGGGTTCTGCTACCACATCTGACACTGTGGGTTCTGCTAACCCATCTCACACTGTGGGTTCTGCTACCACATCTCACACTGTGGGTTCTGCTAACCCATCTCACACTGTGGGTTCTGCTACCACATCTCACACTGTGGGTTCTGCTACCACATCTGACACTGTGGGTTCTGCTAACCCATCTCACACTGTGGGTTCTGCTACCACATCTCACACTGTGGGTTCTCCTACCACATCTGACACTGTGGGTTCTGCTAACCCATCTCACACTGTGGGTTCTGCTACCACATCTGACACTGTGGGTTCTGCTAACCCATCTCACACTGTGGGTTCTGCTACCACATCTCACACTGTGGGTTCTGCTACCACATCTGACACTGTGGGTTCTGCTAACCCATCTCACACTGTGGGTTCTGCTACCACATCTCACACTGTGGGTTCTGCTAACCCATCTCACACTGTGGGTTCTGCTACCACATCTCACACTGTGGGTTCTGCTACCACATCTGACACTGTGGGTTCTGCTAACCCATCTCACACTGTGGGTTCTGCTATCACATCTCACACTGTGGGTTCTGCTACCACATCTGACACTGTGGGTTCTGCTAACCCATCTCACACTGTGGGTTCTGCTACCACATCTCACACTGTGGGTTCTGCTAACCCATCTCACACTGTGGGTTCTGCTACCACATCTCACACTGTGGGTTCTGCTAACCCATCTCACACTGTGGGTTCTGCTAACCCATCTCACACTGTGGGTTCTGCTACCACATCTCACACTGTGGGTTCTGCTAACCCATCTCAAACTGTGTTTTTTTTACTTTTATTTTACTAGGCAAGTCAGTTAAGATGACGGCCTAGGAACAGTGGGTTAACTGCCTGTTCAGGGGCAGAACGACAGATTTGTACCTTGTCAGCTCGGGGAATTGAAGAAAATGTTAGTACTATTTTACTTTTGTTGTTAGGCCACCTTATTTTAGGGAAGTAATTGCAGGCAATTACAAATAGTTTGGAGTAGAGCAAGACTATGTCATTTGGCCTTGTGAGACTAACTCCGTCTTTCTCCTCTCTCAGGGCACGATTGGTCGTCTCCCCACCAGCGAGTCAACCCCGGTAACAGGCTACCTGTCCTGCGTTCAGAAACCAGAGGCTGTGGTCCACGCTATGAAGGTACTTCACATTATCTCTCACAGCATATCAACAACAACAACAACAACATCAACAACAACAACTCTCCTCATGATAACTCTACATCAGCCATACACAACAGGCAGAACGCAGGCCAGATCCGGACCCAGAACGAGGTCAATACGGACCGTGGGTCCCAAAATTAGTTTTTTTTTTTAAATAATGGAATTCGGTCGGGATTCGACTCATAGTGTCATATGAACACACATAAGACATGGAAAATGTGTAGAATTGCAGGTAATTTGCTTTAAAACTGCAATTTTATCTCTCCGCCAACAAGAGGGGTGTGAACAGTTTGAACAGTTTGGGGTCGCATGTGTTGCAAGGTTGTTTTTTTTTTTTTACTACGCCGATAAATTACAATATCCTTCCGGACCTTCGTCACCTAGGACATTTGTGTAACCGGACCGTCTCAAAAAATGAGTACCCCTGCTCTACGATCTCAATGTCACAGCTAAAACACCAACATCAGATCACGCTGGAACAGCTCTTGCACTGCTGGTTTAAACAGTGAATCACATTGATTCACTAACTTGGTTTCATGATCATACATGCCTGATTGTACCAGGTGTTGGAGGTCCACGAGAACCTGGATAAGAAGCAGGTCCCAGAGGACTACGAGGAGGATCTGAGTGAGAAGGAAAAAGCCATCGTTAGAGAGATGTGTAACGTAAGTAGTTGTATAACCCTGAATGCTGATTATACCACAGGTATGACAAAACATGTATTTTTACTGCTCTAATTACATTGGTAACTAGTTTATAATAGCAATAAGGCACCTCGGGGGTTTGTGGTATATAGCCAATATATATATAGCCCTGTGTCCTGTATTATCTATGGGGCCCTGTGTCCTGTATTATCTATGGGACCCTGGGTCCTGTATTATCTATGGGAGCCAGTGTCCTGTATTACCTATGGGGCCCTGGGTCCTGTATTATCTATGGGGCCCTGGGTCCTGTATTATCTATGGGGCCCTGGGCACTGTATTATCTATGGGGCCCTGGGTCATGTATTATCTATGGGGCCCTGGGTCCTGTATTACCTATGGGGCCCTGGGTCCTGTATTACCTATGGGGCCCTGGGCACTGTATTATCTATGGGGCTTGGGTCCTGTATTATCTATGGGGCCCTGGGTCCTGTATTACCTATGGGACCCTGGATCCTGTATTACCTATGGGGCCCTGGGTCCTGTATTACCTATGGGGCCCTGGATCCTGTATTATCTATGGGGCCCTGTGTCCTGTATTATCTATGGGGCCCTGGGTCCTGTATTATCTATGGGGCCCTGGGTCCTGTATTACCTATGGGGCCCTGGGTCCTGTATTATTTATGGGGCCCTGGGTCCTGTATTACCTATGGGGCCCTGGGTCCTGTATTACCTATGGGGCCCTGTGTCCTGTATTATCTATGGGGCCCTGTGTCCTGTATTATCTATGGGGCCCTGTGTCCTGTATTACCTATGGGACCCTGTGTCCTGTATTACCTATGGGGCCCTGGGTCCTGTTTTACCTATGGGGCCCTGTGTCCTGTATTATCTATGGGGCCCTGTGTCCTGTATTATCTATGGGGCCCTGTGTCCTGTATTACCTATGGGGCCCTGTGTCCTGTATTATCTATTGGGCCCTGGGCACTGTATTATCTATGGGGCCCTGGGTCCTGTATTGTCTATGGGGCCCTGGGTCCTGTATTACCTATGGGGCCCTGGGTCCTGTATTACCTATGGGGCCCTGTGTCCTGTATTATCTATGGGAACCAGTGTCCTGTATTATCTATGGGACCCTGTGTCCTGTATTACCTATGGGGCCCTGGGTCCTGTATTATCTATGGGGCCCTGGGTCCTGTATTACCTATGGGGCCCTGGGTCCTGTATTACCTATGGGGCCCTGTGTCCTGTATTATCTATGGGGCCCTGTGTCCTGTATTATCTATGGGGCCCTGGGTCCTGTATTATCTATGGGGCCCTGTGTCCTGTATTATCTATGGGGCCCTGGGTCCTGTATTATCTATGGGGCCCTGGGTACTGTATTACCTATGGGACCCTGGATCCTGTATTACCTATGGGGCCCTGGGTCCTGTATTACCTATGGGGCCCTGTGTCCTGTATTATCTATGGGAACCAGTGTCCTGTATTATCTATGGGACCCTGTGTCCTGTATTACCTATGGGGCCCTGGGTCCTGTATTATCTATGGGGCCCTGGGTCCTGTATTACCTATGGGGCCCTGGGTCCTGTATTACCTATGGGGCCCTGTGTCCTGTATTATCTATGGGGCCCTGTGTCCTGTATTATCTATGGGGCCCTGGGTCCTGTATTATCTATGGGGCCCTGTGTCCTGTATTATCTATGGGGCCCTGGGTCCTGTATTATCTATGGGGCCCTGGGTACTGTATTACCTATGGGGCCCTGGGTCCTGTATTACCTATGGGGCCCTGTGTCCTGTATTATCTATGGGGCCCTGTGTCCTGTATTACCTATGGGACCCTGGACCCTGTATTACCTATGGGGCCCTGGGTCCTGTATTACCTATGGGGCCCTGTGTCCTGTATTATCTATGGGAACCAGTGTCCTGTATTATCTATGGGACCCTGTGTCCTGTATTACCTATGGGGCCCTGGGTCCTGTATTATCTATGGGGCCCTGGGTCCTGTATTACCTATGGGGCCCTGGGTCCTGTATTACCTATGGGGCCCTGTGTCCTGTATTATCTATGGGGCCCTGTGTCCTGTATTATCTATGGGGCCCTGGGTCCTGTATTATCTATGGGGCCCTGGGTCCTGTATTACCTATGGGGCCCTGGGTCCTGTATTACCTATGGGGCCCTGTGTCCTGTATTATCTATGGGGCCCTGCGTCCTGTATTATCTATGGGGCCCTGTGTCCTGTATTATCTATGGGGCCCTGGGTCCTGTATTATCTATGGGGCCCTGGGTCCTGTATTACCTATGGGGCCCTGGGTCCTGTATTATCTATGGGGCCCTGGGTCCTGTATTATCTATGGGGCCCTGGGCACTAGTATCTATGGGGCCCTGGGTCCTGTATTATCTATGGGGCCCTGGGTCCTGTATTACCTATGGGGCCCTGGGTCCTTTATTACCTATGGGACCCTGGATCCTGTATTACCTATGGGGCCCTGGGTCCTGTATTACCAATGAGGCCCTGTGTCCTGTATTACCTATGGGGCCCTGGATCCTGTATTATCTATGGGTCCCTGTGTCCTGTATTACCTATGGGGCCCTGGGTCCTGTATTATCTATGGGACCCTGGATCCTGTATTACCTATGGGGCCCTGGGTCCTGTATTACCTATGAGGCCCTGGGTCCTGTATTACCTATGGGGCCCTGGATCCTGTATTATCTATGGGGCCCTGTGTCCTGTATTATCTATGGGGCCCTGGGTCCTGTATTATCTATGGGGCCCTGGGTCCTGTATTACCTATGGGGCCCTGGGTCCTGTATTGTTTATGGGGCCCTGGGTCCTGTATTACCTATGGGGCCCTGGATCCTGTATTACCTATGGGGCCCTGGGTCCTGTATTATCTATGGGGCCCTGTGTCCTGTATTATCTATGTGGCCCTGGGTCCTGTCATCTCACACACAGAGAGATTCCTCCAGGGGTTCAGTTAGTGAAAGACCAAGTGAGGACAGAGATGCTTTTCCTGCACATAGTGTTTGGGGGTTCGACGTCAATATTATTGAATTTCAACTCCTGTGTATAAAAAAAGGGTGCATAGCATAACTGATTTGTTTGTTTTCTTTTTATGTGTGTGCGTGCATACGTGTGTGTGAGCAGGTGGTGTGGAGAAAGCTGGGCGATGTGGCAGGATCTAAGCCGTCCATCAGACAGCATCTCTCTGGTAACCAGTTCAAAGGCCCCATGTAGTCCACAGCAACCGGAGAGGGAGAAAGAGAGAGAGAGAGACCTTCCTACATACTCTCCATTCCTACTGCCTGCACTACCCATATGACCATTCTCCCACTGACTATAGGTCCCATCACCCACCATTCTCCTGGGATATGTGACTGGACATTATAAGACCCAGGAAAACCACAGAATGGACCTCTCCATCTCTCCCTCGCCACTAGTCAACTCCCCATGCACACACATTTCGTTTGAACTTCCAGTGTTGTTGATAACTGGCAGCTAGTTTCACTGATTTGCCACTTTCCTTGTGTTACAGATTGTCGGTTTATAGTTAGACAGGCTTACACTTTACACAGTGCTGAAGACTATTTCAGAGCAAACTGTCATGTTCTTTTGTTTTATGCTAAAAAGAAAGAAACTCAAATGAGAGCTATAGGAGCTCTAGGATGTTAAAGTAACGGTGTGAGAATGTCAGATATGGTTACGTTTTGGGTTACAAGTGTCTCATATGGACAGATCTAGGATCAGCTTCACCCACCTTAAAACCTGATCTTGAGCATTTAGAGGTAACGTACAGAACTGACTGTGGATCAGTGTCTCGGAGCAATGTCACCCCACTCCTTGATAGTACTTCCCAATAAAAAACCCAGCTAGCTCCTCTGTTAGTTGTGCTTTTCCTTTAACTGGTTGATTAGCATAATTAGCATTATCTAACGCTAGCCTTAGCGTGATTATCCTTAGCTAATGCTAGCTTTAGCAATATTAGCGTTAGCTAATGCTTGCCTTAGCAGAATTAGCATTAGCATCCAAAGTGTTAATATGTGATACCCATTGTGATATGATACATAGCACCCTATGCTCATAAGAGAAGTATATTATTAATACAGTACTATTATAGAGATCACTTTTAAAACTAGTGTAAAATATGTTTAAAAAAAACAAAAAAAACATAGCACTGCTTTGTTGTTGTTATCGTTTATTTTGAGCTTTTTGTTTTTTATTATTATTCTAGCGTGGCCATGTGTTAAAAAACGGACTGTTTTGTGGGTTTTATGTTTTACAAAAGCACACAACTCAACAGGGTTCTTTCTATGGTAACCACTCATCTTTTTTACTGTAGTTCGTTGAAACAAATTGTTACTTTATTTCCTCTGTAAACGTATCAAGGCAATTTTAAATCTAAACCGTCTCAGCCAAGAGTCAATGTTTTTTTTTTTTTACTAAAATGTACAAGGTTGTGTCTGTCTGCTCTAAGACAATCATGTTTCTCAGGTTGGGAAATAACGAGAGCTTTACCCAGACCCTGTGACTCTTCTGTGACTGTGGATATAGTGGTGATTCTTTGTTGACGTTGGTCAGGCTGCCTGCGTGCACTGTAGTTCTCTGTAACAATTATTTCTGATGGAATATGAGAAAGAGAAAAGTCTTCCCTTCGATGTTTTTGGATACAGCTACGTTTTAACGAGTTATACCTTGATGATGTCAGATGAAATAATAAGTACTGTTAATGATAAAACTGTTCAAGGCTATTTATTGCCATGTGTTTCGATAAAGATGGGAGAGCTATCCAATAATAGGGATGTCATGTGATTGGCCAGTTTAAGATTTCGACCTATCAGGAGATTTTGATTGGTATCCAGGTCTTTTGATTGGGCAATTTGTAATGATTGACAGCTCAAGCTCTCCTGGCTATAGTATTAGTTGTTCCAAATTAGAACATTGAGGCTTCCGACCAATCAGTATTACGATTCGTCCTCCTCGGGTTCTCTCTAATAGGGTCTACTACAACAACACAAAATAAAATCAAAGTAAGGATTTTTAACAGTGTCCTTTTTTTTCTAGGAACAACTGATTTGAAGCTATGATGGCTTGTAATATTTTTCAGTCTGGCATTTTGATTTGAGATGTGCCACATTTTTCTCTGCATGGGATTTTGAGTTGGAACCTGTGTTTTGAACTTTGTTGTATTTCATGATTCTGTATATATGTGCTAAACTAGAAGTCATGATGATCCTAGAACCTAGTCTGCATCTCAAAATAGCAATATATTCCCTAGTGCACTACTTTTGACCACTGCCTTGTGCTGACCCTGGTCATATGTAGTGTGCTGTATACAGTTGAAGTCGAAAGTTTACATACACTTAGGTTGGAGTCATTAAAACTAGTTTTTCAACCACTCCACAAATTTCTTGTTAACAAACTATAGTTTTGGCAAGTCTGTTAGGACATCTACTTTGTGCATGACACAAGTCATTTTTCCAACAATTGTTTACAGACAGATTATTTCACTTATAGTTCACTGTATCACAATTCCAGTGGGTCAGAAGTTTACATACACTAAGTTGACTGTGCCTTTAAACAGCTTGGAAAATACCAGAAAATGATGTCATGGCTTTAGAAGATTCTGATAGGCTAATTGACATCATTTGAGTCAATTGGAGGTGTACCTGTGGATGTATTTCAAGGCCTACCTTCAAACTCAGTGCCTCTTTGCTTGACATCATGGGAAAATCAAAATAAATCAGCCAAGACCTCAGAAAAGAATGGTAGACCTCCACAAAACTTCATCATTGGGAGCAATTTCCAAACGCCTGAAGGTACCATGTTCATCTGTACAAACAATAGTACGCAAGTATAAACACCATGGGACCACGCAGCCGTCAAACCGCTCAGGAAGTAGACGTGTTCTGTCTCCTAGAGATGGACGTACTTATCAATCCCAGAACAACAGCAAAGGACCTTGTGAAGATGCTGGAGGAAACAGGTATAAAAGTATCTATATCCACAGTAAAACGAGTCCTATATCAACATAACCTAAAAGGCCGCTCAGCAAGGAAGAAGCCACTGCTCCAAAACAAACATAAAAAGAAAACAGACTACGGTTTGCAACTGCACATGGGGTCAAAGATCGTACTTTTTGGAGAAATGTCCTCTGGTCTGATGAAACAAAAATAGAACTGTTTGGCCATAATGACCATCATTATGTTTGGAGGAAAAAGGGGGAGGCTTGCAAGCCAAAGAACACCATCCCAACTGTGAAGCACAGGGGTGGCAACATCATGTTGTGGGGGTGCTTTGCTGCAAGAGGGACTGGTGCACTTCACAAAATAGATGTCATCATGAGGATGGAAAATTATATGGATATATGGAAGCAACATCTCAAGACATCAGTCAGGAAGATAAAGCTTGGTTGCAAATGGGTCTTCCAAATGGACAATGACCCCAAGCATACTTCCAAAGTTGTGGCAAAATGGCTTAAGGACAACAAAGTCAAGGTATTGGAGTGGCCATCACAAAGACCTCAATCCCACAGAAAATGTGTGGCAGAACTGAAAAAGCATGTGAGCAAGGAGGCCTACAAACCTGACTCAGTTACACCAGCTCTGTCAGGAGGAATGGGCCAAAATTCACCCAACTTATTGTGGGCCGCTTGTGGAAGACTACCCAAAACGTTTGACCCAAGTTAAAACAATTTAAAGGCAATGCTACCAAATACTAATTGAGTGTATGTAAACTTCTTACCCACTGGGAATGTGATGAAAGAAATAAAAGCTGAAATAAATCATTCTCTCTACTATTGTTCTGACATTTCACATTCTTAAAATAAAGTGGTGATCCTAACTGACCTAAGACAGAGAATTTTTACTCTGATTAAATGTCAGGAATTGTGAAAAACGGAGTTGAAATGTATTTGGCTAAAGGTGTATGTAAACTTCCGACTTCAACTATAGGGAATAGGGTGTCATTTTGGACACAAACCTACAGTGTTAATGCAAACTATTCCTATAGCAACTAGCATGAATGCAAAAAAAATAAAAAATCATGAATCAGACAAATATGTGTAGGTGATAGTTAATTGAACTATGACATTTTTAGATGATTTGAGAAAAAAATAAACAATTACTTTATTTGTAATTCTGTGTCTTCTCTGAATTCATGTGTGAAGAAATGCTGACTTAGCCCACTGATAAACACATACAGTATGATACGAACCCTTCCGTACTGAAGTGACAGGAATTCAGAACTTGAGCAAACCTGCCCTCTGCTGGTATATATATATATAGTGAATGATCAATGTACTGTATTTTATATCTGAGGAACTTGGATTAATGGAATGGGACTGACAGTATTGGGGAAAACCTTCAAAGTGGACACAGCGGGTACAGGTTAAGACACTGGTCAGTGAATGTGTGGGTGTAGTTTGGGGAGGGCTGGGGGTCACAAACAGACAAAACAGTTAAGCTGATTGTTCCTACGGTCAGGACCTGAGAAGCAGACAGTCTGAACTTCACCTGGGGTGTACTCATTAGTCAAAATCTAGTTTCTAGAAACAAGTTTCTATTGGACAAATTCAGGTAGGTCCCTCCCCGTTCCGTTTGGTTCCTTCCTAGTGAATACACCCGACCTGAAAACTCTGTTCCAAACACACATCAACAATATAAAACAGTCAACACTAGCCTCAGTTAGCACGGTTGAGGAACGAGTCATGCCAGTATAGTAGCACTGGCTAGACTAATAACACTACACAAACACCACTTGTTTCAAGGTAAGAGAAATTTATTTTATTATCCCAAGGGCCATAAAAGTATGTGTGTGTGTGTGTGTGTATAGAAAGCACAAAATAGTCTGTTAAAGTAAAGCCTAATTAAGGCACTATGGATATAAGCATTCTAAAAAGAACCCATCACTCAGATTTCACATAGTAAGTTCATCATTATGTACAAATACACCCCTGGCTGTCCAGTGTTCTATCAACCTGCTGTTCAGATATAGGCTACCAATGTCTTTCAGTTCATGACTACTACAAGTAACAGTTTAAGTGCTATTACTGTAATTATACAGGGTACATCCAGTCCAAAACATTTGACAGATTAACCAGTAATCACACAGCTAAATTAATAAAGGAAAAAAAATATGTTTGGTATTTTCTGCGATAAACCCAACTTTGTTTTCCACACACAAGGTAAAGTTATCACAATACTGATTAGTGAAAATATTTAATTTTCACACAGACTAAAAATGTAAGCAAAAACAAGCAGCCTTTTTGTAGCGTCAACCAGCCGTTCAGTCTAAATATCAATTGTATTTCCTTTCAATGCATCTCAAAATAAGTTCAACCATGTTAAGGATTCAATATCATGTGCCTTGTTTTCTCAAAATGAACCATTTGGAATGTGGAACTGATAGAATCTCTACAGAATGGATGTTCAGATTCCAGGGGTCATAAGCTTTAGATGTATGGGATTCCACAACGCCTCTAAGACAATGTAGAATAACAGATCGCTCCTTTATTTGTTAAGATCTCCAGTGGACTCCAGTCGTACTCATTATGACACACTGTACCAAACTGTTTTGCAACAGAAAGCGAAAAGGACTATTTCTTATTGGACAAGTTCAGATAGTCCCTCAGTTTGGTTTTCTTCTGTTTGCATCAGACATTCCTCTACTTCTCTCGCTTTCATTTTCCTCATTCTCTCTCTTCCTTCTACCTTTCCTCCTCTCATCTCATCCATCCCCCATGATTCATTGGCATGCCAGGGGGTGGCAGGGGCACCTGGGGCTGGCCTGGTGGCAGGGGGTACACCCCAGGAGGCATACCCATCCCTGGAGGGGGCATGCGTGGAGGCGGAGGGGGGTACTCAGGGTAGCTGTGGTTGTAGCCTGGTGGAGGGTATGCTGGGGAGGGAGGGGGCAGGTTGGGGGTGGGTAGGCGCTGGGTGGGGGCCAGGGGTGGGGCGTTAGGGTAAACGTGAGGGTGATAGGGCATGGGGGACCGTGGTTGGGGGCATTGGGGCGTAGGACGGTTCCCCTGTCTTCATTATAGACTGAAGGCTCTGGAAGCCTTCCCCTGACATGTAGGAGCTAGAGGTGGACATTCCCATGATGTAACTAGAGGGAGGAGGAGGAGGAGGGGGGGCAGGGGCAGGAGGGGCTGGTGGGGGGTGGGGCGTGAGAGGGGGGAGGGGGAACGGGTTCAGTCCCCTCAGCTGGCTCTGCTTCAGGAGGGACCGGTGGTGCTCTACGATCTGAGGAGAGACACGGGAAGAAATCATGTCATTTCCAACTCCACTAAACAAACAATCCTAATCATAGGTTTCAATTCCTGTTCAACAAGACCAAACGTTTGAGACCTGGAAACGTCCGACGCCTGTTGTGCTTTCAAAGCTGCCCTTACAGAAAGCCCTGACCCCTCACTAAAACTGTCTTTCATTAAACACACAACAGAAATACGCCACTTCATCCATCATATGACAACTGACCAGCTATTCTCTCCGATAAGATAAAGATGATCAGTAGCTACTGCTGTTATTGCATATCATGAGCAAACTACTGAGCAGTAAGAGTTGTTCCATGACACCCACCATCTCAGGTAGTTCTGAAATTGTTTCTGTTGTTAGAATAGGTAAGATTCGCATTCCTAAAACATTATTTTGCTGAAATTTAATTTTTATCTCTGAGAAATTAAGCTTATTGATTGCGACAACTTAAATTTATCAGATTCAGATAATTTTCAATAAATAAAGTACTCAACATCTGATTTGGACCAAACTTCTTCCTACCAATGAGTAAGACATGAGGAATCCATTTTGTTTGTCAAAAGACACCCACTGACCCCCCACGACAATCCCACCCCAACAACCAGTATACAGTATCAGTTCTCTATGTTTGTAGTATGTAGTATGAAGCTGCAGCTTAGAGTATTGCATCACCATACTATGTAATGTATTCCCTGTGAATCGGATGGCTTTTTTACCCTGTTCAGAGAAATTAGTCATTGAAGTCGCTTGCATTATTACCATAAAGTAGTGTAGAAGTATCAGGTTTTGACCACTAGATGTTGCTGTTCCTTCACCGCCATGCTCTTTTATTCATTTTGCTGGTCTCTTGTATTTATTAAATAGTTCACAACATTTCCTTCGTAACTTTGGGTAGAAAACCAATAGATTTGGCTCATGATAAAAATGTATTGTGTGTGGTCACAGGAACAGCGACATCTAGTGGTCAAAACCTGGTACTTCCACACTACTTAAGCAAGCGGCTTCAATTACTAATTTCACTGAACAGGGGCAAAAATCACCACCAGATTCACAGGGAATACATTACATAGTATAGAGAAGCAATACTCCAAGCCGCAGCTTCATACTACTTGTCAAACATAGAGAACTGATACTGGTTGTTGGGGTGGGATTGGCATGGGGTGTAGAGAATGTTTTAGGGGATTTCTCATGTCTCATTGGTAGGAAGAAGTTTGGTCCAAATCAGACATTGGGTAATATACAGTATTTATTGAATATGATCTGAATAATATAAATTAAAACGGCCAAATTGGGTGCAAACAATTATCTTAATTTCTCAATGATCAAATTATATTTCAACAAAATAATGTTTCAGGAATGCTAATTGTATCTGTTACTAAATTACAGAAAGGATTTCAGAACAATCTGAGGGTGGCTTTTGAAATGTTCTTTCTGAGGAGGAACGACCCAAAAGACACTCACCAGGAGGGGGTTGTGAAGTGGGCAAGGGGGGCATAGGGCTCTCCAACCGTGGAATCTTACAACCTACTTGTTCTGGTGCTTTAGGTTCCTCTTTCAGAGAGCTCTGAGAAGACAAAAAAAAGAGAGATAGTCCCTCACATACACTGCTGATTCAAGCAGGCACACAGTACAAGCACCAAATTTGACCTCTGAGCACTTTAGTTATGGTAAGCTACTACAGAACTATAGAGAAACTATGACGTTGGGGTGGTTGAACTATCACTTTTAGCCATAGATACTACACACGAATGAAGGAATGAGTTAATTAATAATTTAATGAATAAACTGTATTGATCCCCAGAGGGGAAAGTGGCTTTTCTTTATCATCAGCTGAGCTGAAACATCAGGGACAATGCAGTCAGTCATACAACACACACTCACATGTGAGCGTTTAAGCTGGCGCGGTGGGCTTCCCTGGGGTGAGTTCTTCTTGGGTGGAGGGGTGGTGGGGCACCCCCTGGAGGCTGGCCCTGTGGAGGTTCTGGGCCTGGAGGAGGGGCAGGGACCGGGGAGTGGGGTGGACCTCTCTGCTTGGTTTCCTGCTCCAGACCTGGGGGGATGGGAGTCTTCCCCTGGGAGTACAGGTCCAGGATCTGGTGACAGATGTCTGGGAAGAGAGAGATTAGGAGAAGCGAGGTTAGGCAAGTTGACAGACAGGGACAATAATGGGCCGAACCCTAACTTGATAAATATGCTACACACTGGACATGTTGCATAAATCATGTCAATAAGCAATTTGCTTAGTTATGGGAAACAGATCTCAATTTAGGATTCAGCCCTACGAGTAGAAAAACATTACAAATAACGTTTTTTACACTAAGATAAATAACTTCTTCTTCTCTCACAATGTTGGAAGGCAGGTCCAGAAAGGCAAATAGTCGGCATTACATATTCCACTAGATCCTCTCAGAGCCTTCCTGTCTATACCTTCTAGCAGCTCCACTGGGACGTCCTGGACAAACTGCTCCCACCATCGCCGTGAAGACTGCTTGGACGTCCACTCCTGGATGTCAAACTTACACAGCCGTCCAGCCAGGTACATGACTGCTACTGCTATGATCTCTGGTTCCCACTGCAGGGACAGCATGGTGCACAGACTGGAGAGAGAGGTAGGAACAGAGAGAGCGAGAGAGCAATTTAGATGTGGAGGCAAATACAGTCCTACAATACTACTCAAATAATATTGTAAGATGAGAGAAGGAGAGAACCAACCACTGGAAGGTGAGGCCCTATATATGACAGGAAACAAGACTATACATAGGAGACCTGTAACATCAGTAACATACAAGCCTTCAGGTCAGACGTAACTGGAGACACTGTAAATCAGGAAAATAGGAGTCCGAACTATTGTGTTATGTTTGGCCCACCTGTCGTTGACGAAGGTCCAGGCCATCTGCACCAGCTTCTGAACTTTTGTTTTGTCACCTAGAACAAAAAAAAAAAGAGTTGGAAATGAAGAGTTGGAAATGAAGAGTTGGAAATTAAGTCAAACTAAGATGGAAACACCACCTTTCAGACCTTTGAGCTGCTTGGCATATCGCAGGAGGAACATGTAAGGGTGTTCCACTTGCAGGTCAAACTTGATCGTCTGTAGCAGAATCCTCTCTAGCACCATAACCTCTTCCTGTTGATGGCGAAAATCCTATGATATATCCCAGGACCCAAACAAGAGCGTAAAGTAAGGAAACATAAGGGCTTTTCACACTACTACAAAATCAAGCTGTACTGACTTGGCCTGGTTAAGAATCCACCATAATCTTGAAGGTGCATATGGAGGAATGCAAATATGACGCTATTGTTTTGGCACTTCCCCGAGAGTTTTAAAACTACGGCGAGCAACACGGTTCAATGTGCTAATAAAGTTTTTTCAAGTTTACTGTGCTAATGCCGATACAAAGAAGGCTAACGGAGAGCACTGTATAATACGACAAACGCCGCAAATTAGGCATTTGTGTTAAGAACATGGGGGACGCCATCTTCATGCATGTCCACTATGGTTGGAACTGTGCTGAAAAGGACAATGTGAAAAGAAAAGCCTATTATCGAGCCAGCACGGTTTGGTTTGGGTCACCACGTGTGACAAGGTTACCAGCAGGACTTCACTGTACACACAAACAAAGGAAGGAGAAGTGAATGAAGTAGGATATTTCTCACCTTTGGGTCGTCTCCAAACTGGGCAAACTGTACGTCGTTCAGTAAGCTGCGAGCCGTCTTGATGATGTCTTTACATTTCTTAGGAGTCTCCTCCACTTTCCCAGCCAGGAAGAGACAACACGCACCTGTCACCTGGAGACACGGTGCCTTCAGAAAGTATCCATACCCCTTAACTTATTCCACATGTTGTTGTTACAGCCTGAATTCAACATGGATTTAAAATGTTTTTCCTCACCCATCTACACACAATACACCATAATGAGAAAGTGAAAATATGATTTTAGTGTTTGCAAATGTATTGAAAATGAAATACCCAATTTACATAAGTATTCACATGTTAGAATCACCTTTGGCAGTGATTACAGCTGTGAGTCTTTCTGGGTAAGTCTCTAAGAGCTTTCCACACCTGGATTGTAAACTTTGTGCAAAGAAAATATGTATTTATTATTCAAGCTTTGTCAAGTTGATCATTGCTAGACAAACTTGCCATGGATTTTCAAGACGATTTAAGTCAAAACTGTAACTAGGCCATCAGGAACATTCACTGTCTTCTTGGTAAGCAAATCCAGTGTATATTTGGCCCTGTGTTTCAGGTTATTGTCCTGCAGAAAGGTGAATTCATTTCACAATGTCCAGGTTTTCACCTGTGCTTAGCTCCATTCCATTAATTTTTTTCATCCTGAAAAACTCCCCAGTCCTTAACAATTAGAAGCATACCCATAACATGATGCAGCCACCACCATACTTTAAAATATGGAGAGTGTTACTCAGTAATGTGTTGTATTGGATTTGCGCCAAACACAGCATTTTGTAATCAGGACAAAAAATACGATATTTTTGGTTATGGAAAATATATTTCACAGCGATTTACATGGTACAATGATTCTCTATATTATACTAGCTTATTTTGTCACAACTGAAATTAGGGGGAACTATTAAGAGTTTTAGCAACCAGGAAATGGCGGAGCGATTTCTGCATAGTGCAACTTTGATTGCTTTGCCACACTTTTCTGCAGTATTATTTCAGTGCCTTGTTTTGCAAACAGGATGCATGTTTTGGAATAGTTTTTATTATGTACAGGTTTCCTTCTTTTCACCCTGTCAATTAGGTTAGTATTGTGGAATAACTACAAATGTTGTTGATCCATCCTCAGTTTTCTCCTATCACAGCCGTTAAACTCTAGAACTGTTTTAAAGTCTCCACTGGCCTTGTGGTGAAATCCCTGAGTGGTTTTCTTCTTCTCTGCAACAGAGTTAGAAAGGACGCCTGTATCTTTGTAGTGACTTGGTGTATTGATACAGCATTCAAAGTGTAATTAACTTAACCATGCTCAAAGGGAAATTCAATGTCTGAAAGTTCTTTGCGAGCATTGGAAAGTCCTCCCCCTGGTGTTTGTGGTTGAAATTCACTGCTCAACTGAGGGACCTTACAGATAATTGTATGTGTGGAGTTAAACACTATTATTGCACACAGAGTGAGTACATGCAACGTATGTGACTTGTTAAGCACATTTTTACTCCTGAAATTATTTAGGACTGCCATAACAAAGGTGTTGAACACTTATTGACTTGAGACGTGAATTAGTAAAATTGTCTAAAAACATAACTCAACTTTGACATTATGGGGTATTGTGTGTAGGCCAGAGACCAAAACATCTCAATTTAATCCATTTTAAATTCATGCTGTAAGACAACAAAATGTGGAAAAGTCCAGGGGTGTGAATACTTTCTGAAGGAACTGTACACAATACACAGGTCTCCCCACACCATTTAATCCCAGCACAGTACCTCTAGGTATGCATCACTGAGATTAAAACGTTGACAACATCTGATTCGTGAAGGCAAGTACTGTACAAGTATAGCATTGCAAGTCGCTTTGGATAAGTGTGTCTGCTAAATGTAAACGACAATAGTACTAATGTACAATGCAGAAATCCCTTATGCATGGGGACACCAGTACTGTAAAGGCTATACTCACATATCTGGGGAACTGTTTGAAGGAGTGAAACATGTAGAAGCGGTGGAAGTAGATGATACCTGTTGCCAAGGTGTCATAATGTCTGATGACAGAGTTAAGGGTAACTTGAAACAGTTTTTATAGTTCAAAAATGTCAAAACTAAAAAAAATGTATTACCCTAATTGAATATACACAGAGTACAAAACATTAAGGACACCTGCTCTTTCCATGACAGAATGACCGTGTGAATCCAGGTGAAAGCTATGATCCCTTGTTGATGTCACTTGTTAAATCCACTTCAATCAGTGTAGATGAAGTGGAGGAAACAGGTTAAAGAAGGATTTTTAAGCCTTGAGATACATGAATTTTGTATGTGTGCCATTCAGAGGGTGAATGGGCAGGACAAAATATTTAAGTGTCTTTGAACAGGGTATGGTAATAGGTGCCAGGCGCACCGGGTTGTGTCAAGAACTGCAACGCTGCTGTGTTTTTCACTCTCAACAGTTTCCCGTATGTATCAAGAATGGTCCATCGCCCAAAGGACATTCAGCCAACTTGACAAACTGTGGGAAGCTTTGGAGACAACATGGGCCAGCATCCCTGTGGCCCAATGAATTGAGGTTGTTCCGAGAGCAAATGTGGGGGTGCAACTAAACATTAGGAAGGTGTCCTTAATGTTTTATACACATAGATATACATAATTGTAAATATTTATCCCATTCCTCATGTATGGTTATATATTTTTAATGTTGATATTGTGAACCTGTTATTTATTTTTTGTGATGTCACCGCCGAGCACTGCCCCTAAATGACTTTCCAATATCTAGTGTGTAAAAGGATACAGTCCGAGTCTGGTCCCCACATCAAATATGAACCGGGCCCCCTCCCTGCGGTACCGGGCCTCTGTGGCCGGGTCCAGGCCCTCGGACTGGGACGGGGTGTGGGCCAGGTCCTTCTTGTCCCAGTACCAGCATGGCTTGATATGGTCCAGGAAGGCCTGACCACTGGAGGGGTGGTTGTTTTCCTTCATCTGGTGAAGAGAGGAGGGTGATGGCGCCGCTGAACTAGAAGACTGGCAACCGAGGAGGAAGGGACCATTCACAGCATGAATGAATGGTGTATTGTCATCTTGGATGAAGAAATAGGGTAACGTTAGCTAGTAAGCTAGCTAGCTAGAGTTATTAAAAACTAAACATATCACAAACATATAGTGTTGTAAGCTAGCTAGAAGGATGTTTACCTTTATCATTCTAGCTAGCTTACTAGCTTTCAGGCCGAAGTTGATAACGTTTAACTAGTTAAGTTAACTTGCTAAACTAACTTTAGCACTCCCTCGAGAGGCTAACGCTAGCTAATGACTTTTCAACTAATCCAAAACAAAACGGCATGTCTAACGTACGTGATCTAAAATCTGAAAATAAAGACAATTACCTTTATCATGTAGACTGAATAACGAGAAACACTCTATCAACAACCGATTAACTCGTTTTATATTTATATTGAATTAGTCATCGTAACATGGACGCCGCCATGTTGCTGTACGTCAGAAGCCGGTGCGGGGGGGTTGTATGCGCGCGCAGTCGCGCTTCCGACTAAATGTCCCCAGTAGAAGGCGACAGACCTCTACCAGATACAACAATGAGCCAGATATATCCCACGATGTTCCAAATCATGAGAAAACTTTAAAAAAAAGATTTACTTCACACATTGGAAAGAATGAACAACAACAAAAAACGGAGCAAACTAGAATGCTATTTGGCTCTAACCAGAGTGTACACAGTGGCAGAATACCTGATCACTGTGACTGACCCAAACTTAAAGAAGGTTTGACTATGTACAGACTCAGTGAGCATAGCCTTGCTTTTGAAAAAAGGCCGCCGTAGGCAGACCTGGCTCTCAAGAGAAGACAGGCTGTGTGCACACTGCCCGCAAAATGAGGTGGAAACTGAGCTGCACTTCCTAACCTCCTGCCCAATGTATGACTATATTAGTGACAAATATTTCCCTCAGATTACACAGACGAAAAAGAATTAAAAAAACAAACCCAATTTTGATAAACTCCCATATCTACTGGGTGAAATACCACAGTGTGCCATCACAGCAGCAAGATGTGTGACCTGTTGCCATAAGATAAGGGCATCCAGTGAAGAACAAACACCATTATAAATACAACCCATAATTATGTTTATTTATTTTCACTTTTGTAACGTACTATTTGCACATGATATAACATTTGAAATGTCTTTATTCTTGTGGAACTTTTGTGAGTGTAATGTTTACTGTAAATGTTTTTCAATGTTTACATCACTTTTGTTTGTTTATTTGTTTGTTTCACTTGCTTTGGCAATGTAAACATATGTTTCCCATGCCAATAAAGCCCTTACATTGAAATTGTATTGTATAAATGTGAAGCATCCGGTAGCAAGATGGATTTTGGCCAACATTCTGCTAATTTTCTGATCGATTGAACATTTGATCCCAATACCGTTTTCTGTTTCCAAAACTAGAATCCGTAACAGAGTGGACTGCGTTTTGTAGACTTGACCCTTTGCCAAAGGTTCATAAAAGTGTGTTGTTTAGAAGGAGTGCGAGGGCAAATTTAGTGATTGCACACGGCAATTCATAGGTATTCCCTAACGGAAATATGCAAATAAATGCTACAACGTGCCAATAGGATCTCACTAGCTCGTGCTTGGCTCTGCCCACTTCTCTTGTTCTGCCCACTATGGTTAATTTGCTCCCATTGGAAACGACAGACTCTGGTTTGTCTTGAGTTAGTTAGACAAATCTTTGCCTTTACTTTTCTATGTGGAGGAGCCAAGGGGCCAGTGTTCCGGTCTAGAAGCACGGTTTTTTGCTTCGGTACTGCAGTTTATCTGAAGCCTGGCCCAGAAAGACAAGGCAACACAAAGCATCCATTGAATTATTCAAATAATTGTCGCTAAGGGCCAATTTCTTTACATTACTCACACCCGAAAATATGACAATTGTATATTCATCCGGTACACTGTCCTTCTCTCAGCACATATCAAAGCTGCAGGCTAAAGTTAAATCTAGACTTGGTTTCCTCTATCGTAATCGGTCCTCTTTCAACCCAGCTGCCAAACTAACCCTGATTCAGATGACCATCCTACCCATGCTAGATTACAGAGACGTAATTTATAGATCGGCAGGTAAGGATTCTCTCGAGCAGCTAGATGTTCTTTACCATTTGGCCATCAGATTTGCCACCAACTCTCCTTATAGGACACATCACTGCACTCTATACTCCTCTGTAAACTGGTCATCTCTGTATACCCGTCGCAAGACTCACTGGTTGATGCGTATCTATAAAACCCTCTTAGGCCTCACTCCCCACTATCTGAGATACCTACTGCAGCCCTCATCCTCCACATACAACACCCGTTCTGCCAGTCACATTCTGTTAAAGGTCCCCAAAGCACACACATCCCTGGGTTGCTCGTCTTTTCAGTTCATTCCTGCTAGCGACTGGAATGAGCAGCAACAAACAGTTTTATTCAAAGACTCAATCATGGACACTCTTACTGACAGTTGTGGTTGCTTTGTGTGATCTATTGTTGTCTCTACCTTCTTGCCCTTTGTGCTGTTGTCTGTGCCCAATAATGTTGGTACCATGTTTTGTGCTTCTACCATACTGTGCTTCTACCATACTGTGTTGCTACCATGCTGTGTTGTCATGTGTTTCTGCCTTGCTATGTTGTTGTCTTAGGTCTCTATGTCTTTTTGTGGTGCCTCTCCTGTCTTGATGTGTGTTTTGTCCTATACATATATATATGTTTTTACCCCCGTCCCCGCAGGAGGCCGTCATTGTAAATAATAATTTGTTTTTAACTGACTTGCCTAGTTAAATAAACGTTAAATAAAAAATTTATTAAAATCCTATGTCTGCTATGTTTTTTGATGACGTGATGACTTCGTCGCTGCTCAAGCTGCTTCCTGTGCATACTGATACAGCGTTCAAAACAACTGGGAACTCGGAAATCTCTGACTTCCGAATTCAATGCGTTCAGGACAACTGGGTAAATTCGTTTTGAAAGGTCATCCAACTCGGAAATCCAAGTCTGGCCTCTTTCTATAGCTCTTTTTTTTATTATTTTTTTATTATTAACAAATATCAACAAACAAAAGAGGAATAGTCACATGCAAACAAGCATACATATAAACTATTTACATTGCCAGGAATCCTAAACAAACAAATCATATTCATTAATAATACAACAAGTTTTAATTGCCTTTTTGTTTTTCATTTTAGTTAAAGTAGTGCCATATTGTTTAACTTCATTTATAAAGTGAAACAAGTTGGGTTTCGAATTAGACCATTTGCATTTGTGAATATGAAATTTACCTAGTATTATTAGCAGTTGAATTAAATATACTACATCTTTATCTATGTCAGAATTTCTGAAATAAATCATTATATCAAAACCATTAAATAGTACAACCGGTCCTATTTTTTTTGTAACAAAGTTCTGTATGTCAATCCAAAATGTTTTACTATAAATACAGGCAAAAAACAAATGCAAAATGGTCTCCTTCTCCATTCCACAGAAATCACATTTATAGTCAATATTCAGCTTGAATCTTTCCAAAACAGGTTTCACAGGATAAATTCTATGTAACATTTTAAATGAAACTTCCTTTACCTTGTTACTGATACAATATTTGTTAGCAATTTTCCATGCTTTCCCCCATTGTATATCACCATAGATATTTGACCAAAAGAACCTTGCTGAGGGAAATGTAGTATCACAAACTTTCTATAGCTCCGACTTTCCGACCTGAACAACACTGACGTCATGATTTGACCTGGTTTTTCCGAGTTCCCAGAATGAGTGCGCGTGTGACGTTGGTCCGTACAACCGGATGCAACCCGGATATAGACGGTCTATGAATCGGCGTATAAAACCTGAGTAGATTACCTTGAAAACAGCAGGTCGGATATTTTGGACGCGGTCTCCAATTCTTATTATACGTCAGTAAGAGGTGTTCAATGGTCAGTTCGAGTTCATGAATGGATGGATAAATGAATGAATCAATCAGCACCGCCACTGTCCAGAAGATGACGCTGTTTTGCATGTAATTCTGGCATACATTCTGTGTCTCAATATTATATGATAGCAGCTAGCAAACAATGTAAATAAAGTCATTGCTTGAGTTAATAAGTAGCATACTCGACTCCTGTCTGTCATATTATTGTTTTGGTACATGTTATTTGAGTAAGGTAGTTCCAGAATGCAGAATGCAGCAGTTTCAGCCTCGCTCAGTGCCTTCTGTGGCGGAAGGGCAGCCAGAGTAAGCACAGAGCGTAAGCATCATATATCTTCTTTGGTTGCGAGTGATTAGCTCAGGGTGATGTCACTCACAACACCGCAGCACCTACTGGGAGAGCACACTGAGGGCCAGGGAGCTTCTGCCCCCTTGGGTGCTGCCATAGAGTTACATTGGCAGTGCCCATCCAAGGAGGCTCAAGGTCATTGGCCACAGATAAGTCAACGTCTTTTCTCCGGTAACTTTGATTGGTCTGATGTGTGTCAACTTCAATGTTTACCACGGCCAGCTGAAAAGTTATCACTATCTCCTAGCAAATCATTTTCAAACGTAGCACTATGAAGGAAATCTAGAGATCAGCCACTAAACATTGAAAGGCCATCTGTTAAAATAAAGCAAGCTGGACAAAAAGATTAAACTGTGGTTGGTGGCGGATGGAAGCAGTAGCTAACATCTGTTTTGAGGAAGCTATACGACGTGGCTTGTTGTTAATGTTTGATGTCAGACTGTTATACCCATGGAACTGGAACTATACAGTAGATGAAGAGAGGGAGTAACTTTATAAACGTTGTTGCTTTATTCTTAACCGGAGCATGTTGGTAACAGGCAGACAGGACCACTCATAACGGTGTTTTGGCTGCGTCCCAATACTGGTACAATTAAACAATATTGTAGACCCATGCAGAATTTTACTATGGGAAGTAAACTGATCATAAAACGAATGTTATAACATTTGTGTGTGTAGTGGTTATGACACATATGAGATGTGTTGATTGAGTTTACCCCATTGATATTTTCATGTTAAAGGATCGGACCCTTTTTTCAATTTTCGCCTAAAATGACATACCCAAATCTAACTGCCTGTAGCTCAGGACCTGAAGCAAGGATATGCATATTCTTGATACCATTTGAAAGAAAACATTTTGAAGTTTGTGTAAATGTGAAATTAATGTAGGAGAATATAACACATTAGATCTGGTAAAAGACAATACAAAGAAAAAAACAGAGGTTCAAATCGCCACTGGAGTCAATGCATTAATTTACTACTGGACAAATTGCTAAATATATATGGTTTGCTTTGGAATGTATAGTTGCCTTTTTTTTACTGAAAACATTACAGATATCACATTATTCATTGAGGGACTAACTTGGCCTACTGCACAATCATGTTGATAGATTTGACTAATACATCAGTCCATATTGGGCAATGTGTTTGCAATTTCAGAGTTGACTAGAATGGTGAAACCAAACTCTTTCCCCATCACTCAAGTATCAGTCAAACAAAATCATCTGATTTGTATTTGGTTGAAGGAAGGAGATAAATTGCCACTGTCACAACTAATGTGTGTCGGTTGTGTCCAAGAACATGAGGCAATCGGCTCCCAATAGCCTCGCTCATCTCTTCCCATTATCTCTATGTGAATCTATCGCCCAACTCCCAGCGAACAGACAGCATTGAAACATTTACTTAATCCCAATTAAAATCTGGAATCTGCATGTATTATTAACCCCTTCTCAGACAAAGCCTATTAACTGTGGGAAGAGTTGTCACAATGTGTGCCATGGGCCACTGTTACAAGTCTTGTCTGGTAGTTTGTTGCCCATAGCAAGAGATCTTAATCTGTCACTCAGGCCGTAGGACACACACACACACATTCCATACACAGTAAATAATCTCATGAATAATATACTCCTTTCCTCTGTATTAATATTAAACACTGCATAATGAGGCACTATAAGCAAATCCCAGAGCAATATTCCTATTAACCGTGATGTGTCCCTACAGTGAACCTCTCTTTGTTTTCTCATTGTCCTTTTTCACATGATGTTAAATTATTTAACCTATACTGTGAGCTCAAATTTTTAGTTGTTGCTGTTTTGGCTCTGTACTCCAGCGCTTTGGATTTGAAATGATACGACAGCTATGAGGTTAAAGTGCAGACTGTCAGCTTTAATTTGAGGATATTTTCATCCATATCGGGTGAACTGTTTAGAAATTACAGCACTTTTTGTACATAGTCCCTCCATTTTAGAGGACTAATAGTATTGGGACAAATTCACTTATACAGAATGTGTATTAAATATGTCAAAAGTTTAGTATTTGTGGCCATATTCCTAGCACACAATGACTACATACAGCTTGTGACTCTACAAACTCGTTGGACTCGTTGGTTGTGTTTCAGATTATTTTGTGCCCCAATAGAAATTCATAATAAATCATCTATTGTGTCAATTTATAGTGACTTATGTTGTAACATTTCAATTCCAAAGTGCTGGACTACAGAGCCACAACAACCAGCAATGTGTCTCTGTCCCAATACTTTTGGAGCTAACTGTAAATCACATTGCACTTGGCTGCTTTGATGTTTTTTTGCTATTACAATTGGGACTCTGTAGAGATCCCATGATCTTTGGAAATGTTAATTGACAGATTGCATTAATGCACGTATGTTATGTTATTATTCAATAGCATTTCCATGACCATACTGTATACAGTGAGGGAAAAAAAGTATTTGATCCCCTGCTGATTTTGTATGTTTGCCCACTGACAAAGAAATGATCAGTCTATAATTTTAATGGTAGGTTTATTTGAACAGTGAGAGACAGAATAACAACAAAAAAATCCAGAAAAACACATGTGAAAATGTTATAAATTGATTTGCATTTTAATGAGGGAAATAAGTATTTGACCCCTCTGCAAAACATGACTTAGTACTTGGTGTAAAAACCCTTATTGGCACTCACAGAGGTCAGACGTTTCTTGTAGTTTGCCACCAGGTTTGCACACATCTCAGGAGGGATTTTGTCCCACTCCTCTTTGCAGATCTTCTCAAAGTCATTAAGGTTTTGAGGCTGACGTTTGGCAACTCGAACATTCAGCTCTCTCCACAGATTTTCCATGGGATTAAGGTCTGGAGACTGGCTAGGCCACTCCAGGACCTTAATGTGCTTCTTCTTGAGCCACTCCTTTGTTGCCTTGGCCGTGTGTTTTGGGTCATTGTCATGCTGGAATACCCATCCACGACCCATTTTCAATGCCCTGGCTGAGGGAAGGAGGTTCTCACCAAAGATTTGACGGTACATGGCCCCGTCCATCGTCCCTTTGATGCGGTGAAGTTGTCCTGTCCCCTTAGCAGAAAAACACCCCCAAAGCATAATGTTTCCACCTCCATGTTTGACGGTGGGGATGGTGTTCTTGGGGTTATAGGCAGCATTCCTCCTCCTCCAATCACGGCGAGTTGAGTTATATCATGTGCAAGTTATATCAATACAAAAGTGTCTTTATAATGGTGTTTGTTCTTCACTGGTTGCCCTTATCTTGTGGCAACACGTCAATTTATAACATTTTTCACATGCGTTTTTCTGGATTTTTTTGTTGTTATTCTGTCTCTCACTGTTCAAATAAACATTAAAATTATAGACTGATAATTTCTTTGTCAGTGGGCAAACGTACAAAATCAGCAGGGGATCAAATACTTTTCCCCCTCATTGTACATTTTTAGCCCTTACTGTAAGGCCCTTAATGCCCTTAGCTTTACAGTCATTTCCCATTCCCTGTGTTGAATACCCTCCAGTGTTTCAGTTACTCTATTCTCATGGTCTTTCCCTAACACAGCACTCACACAGCGCTGACACACAAAACTTGTCTCCTCAGAAGCAACACTTTGGACTTAAAAACTTTCCTGAGTCTACAAGCAGTATGTTGTGGTGTCTTGGCCCGATGCTACCGGGCTATAACTGTCTTTGCCCCGAGCCAACAGCAATCCGCCATCATGGAGCTATACTGATGTTTTATTGAGGAACCCAAGGGGTAAGGATCAGGGAGCTGGGACTCAGGGAGCCGGAGGGATCATGGTAAGAGTGTGTAACTTCTCTCTCTGTTTCTCTGTTTATCTCTCTCTGTTTCTCTCTCTCTCTGTTTCTCTCTCTCTGTTTCTCTCTCTCCCTTTCTCTCTATACTGTATACATATATATATATATATATACAGTAAATTCTGAAAGTATTCAGACCCCTCAACTTTTTCCACATTTTGTTACGTTACAGCCTTATTCTAAAAGGGATTCAATGTTTCCCCCCCCCATCAATCTACGCACAATACCCCATAATGACAAATCAAAAACAGGTTTTTAGAACATTTTGCAAATGTATAAAAATAAGTAAATTGAAATATCACATTTACATATTTATTCAGACCCTTTACTCAGTACTTTGTTAAGCATCTTTGGCAGCGATTACAGTCTTGAGTCTTCTTGGGCATATGACGCTTGGCTTGGCACACCTGTATTTGGGGAGTTAATCCCATTCTTATTTGCAGATCCTCTCTCAGGTTGGATGGGGAGCGTCGCTACACAGCTATTTTCAGGTCTTTCCAGAGATGTTTGATCAGGTTCAAGTCCGGGCTCTGGCTGGGCCACTCAAGGACATTCAGAGACTTGTTCCGAAGCCAATCCTGCGTTGTCTTGGCTGTGTGCTTAGGGCCGTTGTCCTGTTGGAAGGTGAACCTTTGGCCCAGTCTGAGGTCCTGAGCGCTCTGGAGCAGGTTTTAATCAAGGATCTCTCTGTACTTTGCTCTGTTGATCTTTCCCTCGATCCTGACTAGTCTCCCAGTTCCTGCTGCTGAAAAACATCACCACAGCATGATGCTGCCACCACCATGCTTCACCGTAGGGATGGTCCTACAGATGTGAATAACAACAAAATGTAGTTTAATCTTGGTTTCATCAGATCAGAGAATCTTGTTTCTCTTGGTCTGAGAGTCCTTTATGTGCCTTTTGGCAAACTCCAAGCGGCTGTCATGTGCCTTTTACTGAGGAGTGGCTTCCGTCTGGCCACTCTACAATAAAGGCCTGATTGGTGGAGTGCTGCAGAGATGGTTGTCCTTCTGGAAGGTTCTCCCATCTCCACAGAGGAAGTCTGGAGCTCTGTCAGAGTGACCATGGGCCCTTCTCCCCTGATTGCTCAGTTTGGCCAGGCGGATAGTCTATGAAGAGTCTTGGTGGTTACAAATAAGAATAAGAATTTGTTCTTAACTGACTAGCCTAGTTAAATAAAGATAAAAAAAAAAAAGATTGATGGAGGCCACTGTCTTCTTGGGGACCTTCAATGCTGCAGAACTTTTTGGGTACCCTTTCCCAGATCTGTGCCTCGACACAATTCCTTCGACCTCATGGCTTGGTTTTTGCTCTGACATGCACTGTCAACTGTGGGACCTTATATAGACAGGTGTGTACCTTTCCAAATCATGTCCGATCAATTGAATTTACCACAGGTGGACTCCAATCAAGTTGTGGAAACATCTCAAGGATGATCAATGGAATCAGGATGCACATGAGCTCAATTTCGAGTCTCATTGCAAAGGGTCTGAATACTTATTTATGTAAATAAGGTATTTCTGTTTTTATTTGTAATAAATGTACAAACATTTCTAAAAACCTGTTTTCACTTTGTCATTATGAGGTGTTGTGTGTAGATTGATGATTTAAAAAAATATTTATTCCATTTTAGAATAAGTCTGTAACGTAACAAAATATGGAAAAATTCAAGGGGTCTGAATAGTTTCCGAATGCACTGTATATATATATATATATCTGTCTATATATGTATAAATATATATATATATATATATATATATATATATATATGTATCTGTCTGTCTCTCGCTCTCTGTCACTCTCTCTCTTTCTCTCCGTCACTCTGTCTATCAATATAAATTTAAATTTCCTTTATTGGCATGATGTGTGGATACATAATGCCAAAGCACAACTTACATTATAATAAGAGTATTTAACAATAGAAAATGAATAGGTTATGGAATTCAGCAGAATTATCAAGTAACAATGTTAATGGACTAGATAAAATAATAAGACAGTTCAACTGTTCAACAGAGAATGGTAAAGGCCATCATTGTAAATGAGAATCTGCTATTAATTGACCTGCCTGTTAAAATATACAAACGTATATATATAGATACCAGTCACTCTGTGTACAATGCCCTCTTGTCAAAACGCTCTGCTTGTTGACAACACACATAGATTACCTATTAGATTTCCGTACACTGTTTCTACTTTAGGGTCTTCTGAGGTTATGTTGATTTGAGACAGAGCTGATATGACATTTCATTTATATAAATAATGACTGTCCCGGACGTCCCATAGGCCTGGCCTCAAGCAATCAGACTTCTAATGCTCTTAAAATGTACTTTCATGTAATATTCATAGCAGCCTATAATAAATGTTGTATACCATTGCCTCGGTTGATCTGAAATGGAAATTGTGTCCACATGAAGTTCATTTTAATTTGATCATACTTAATTTGATCATACTTAATTTGATCATACTACATTTTGCAGTCACTAAAATGTCCTCATACGTATTGAACAATATAGCACTTCGTATGCTATAGTCCTTACATGATACTTCATGAGATTGAAGATGCTCCTTTTTTTTACACTAATTGGGGCATGACTGAATAGTCAAAGGTGAGGTCCTACTAAATCTACATGCATGAAGCACTTAACTATTTAAGTGCATGCATTTACCTAAAAGAATGTTACAAACAGTCTGGAATAATTGGAATCTGGTGTTTACCTTGATACAGTATGTCTCTCAAGTGGGTCATTCAGTTTCATCATCCAATCTATGATGACCAGAGAGCATTAAACTTTCATGTTATTAAATGGGTTTTTTTCTCCAGGAGGCCATAGTACATGCCTGACCTGATCATCCTGTCCAAATAGGAATTAATTAAATTGATATAGAAATCCCTATTATGGCAAATGAAGTAGCATTTTAAATGAGAAATGATGTGAGGAAATGTGACAACTGAGTGTTCTGAGACTCGCTAATAATGCACATGTTGTACAATGAAACCCAATAAACTGACACACAGCCACAGGGGAACGTTAGAGGAGGCTGACGTCGTCATACCAACAGAGGGTACTGTTGCTTCACAACAAGGGGGAGATGAATATGTAGAACACAGACAAACATACGGGAGATTTCCCCTTTGACATACCTGTGCAGTATGTCTGTCTATTGTTATACATGTAACAATGGACTGCTTTCCCATAAATTGTTATTGTTTAAAATATGAAATGTTTGCTACCTCAATTCATTCAATAATCATTATAAGGCCAACATGTCTGAGAGGGTATAATGCACTAAATTAAAATATACTGTCCTCATAACAATGAGTTGTTTTTTATTATGTATTATTGCATTAATGCCTCACTTAATTACAGCCTAATGTTCTTTTTTTGGCACAGCATTTTTTTATGTAGGCCTTCGTGTCTTATTTTACATATTAGCAAAATGATAAACAACTGAAACACTGCGTTAGTGATGAACAGAATCTTAAAGAAAAATTGCTATAGCATTTACGCAAAGCGAATGTCGGTAGCCTATTGAATGTAGAATCAAATCTAATTTGGACCAAATCACTTCTATGCTTACCGCATAACCCCAGTCTTCAAATTACTCAGGGTCAAAGTAGCCTTAATGACTGTTTAAAGCTTTTTCAAAATCCACCTTGAAATGTGTTACATGATATGCCATCATCTCACTGTGAAAGCGATTTGGAACGGTTTGTCTGCGCTGCATGCGCGCACGGGTTGCTTTGGTTTCCTCGCGCTGTGTCCATTTGATTCCTTCCCGCACGCGCCAAACGCGCGCACTCCAGGTAAGCCAATGGGCACGCGAATCACCGCTAGTCGCCCCCACTGCCCCCAAGTCCCACTAATGTCTCTCTCAGCGTGGACGCAACGTCACGTCCGCACTTGAACTTGAATTCTTATCCCATTGTACGGAGGCAACCCCAGCCACACACACACGAAGGGGTCCTCCCAAAGCAACAAGACGGAAACACTGGACCTCCGCTGTTTTGAATGAGAGAAAGAGGAGGTGTTTGGCTGTAACTGGCTGTTGTCTCCGTCTCCCCCTCAACTCCTTGAGCGTAGAGTTCCATGCCATTCCGTTCACCGCTGCCAAGACGCGCGCCGCGAGGACTGAATGGGGCCAAAGCTCACATCACGTAAATTAGTAGCTAATTTGTTATAATTATTTAAGAACATATCAGAAGAAGAGGTGACAGTTGAATCGAATATTGACCCATCGGGCGAAGAGTGGCATGCACCGTAGGCTACCCCAGTTGTCAACGCGCTGCAGAAGAGGGCACCTCGTCGGAATTTAAATGATCTTTATTCTCTGCAATTATTACAATATCCGTTGCTGTTATTAACAAAACATAACCTTACAGAAATATTTGCATGCACCTGCATGTTTCTGTTGTATCCTAAAGCTTCCTTTGGCAATTCCAGGTGTTGCGTTTAGGGTGAGTGATTCTGCGATAAGAGAACTGGACAGTTGACCAACGGTTTTTACCTGCCTTTCAACAACCACAAAACACACTAGGCTCATTTTCACTTACTGTAGCTTTGTGTAAATCGTCTGAATTAGAAGCAATTTGAAAAAGTTACCGGCCACCAGACCAGCGGAGGATCATCACGGAGCAAGCCGACCCCAAGCGCAGGTCTCCGGGCGATGCCAGAGTAGATGCAGGGGCAATGTCCCGTCGCAAGCAGGGGAACCCTCAGCACCTATCACTGTCGCAAAGAGAAACAATACGACGTGAGTATGATCACCTTATGGATCAATTGATAATAGCCTAAATATGGAAATTTTGCATGTAATATACCAGATTAAATTACCATTATCACGCGCAATTATTAGGATGAATTTAGGCCTACATGTTTACGGTGTGATACTGGAGCAAGCAATATACTTTTCAAACACGTATCTTATTCTATAGCATAGCTATTTATGTTTAATGCAAACCACTTTTTAAAAAATCTTTGCAAGAGGGATGGAATGGTCTGATTTTTAAGCAGTCGTTGCAAGAACCTGAAAAATCAAAAGTCCAGAATAACTTTCTTTGTAAGGACCAATTGATGTCCTGAAAAATCGAGCCTGCATTCATGGTTATAACGCCCTTAAAGTTTCGGGCATATTTAACCAATAATTAATTCCCATTTAAAACAAAAATAATTGTGCAACAAAAACATACTATTTAATTTCACAATTTACAATTCCAAATGTAAAGACAATGTATTTATTCATTCTAATAGCCTATTGTTGAATCTTACATTTCTGTCGCTGTGGGTAACTGTCAAGTGTCTAATAGGCATTGTGTTATTTAAATTAATTAACCAAAATTGCACTTGTGTTTTCAAGTACAATTTGTTGAGAATACATGTGACACTCATAGGCTACTGTGTGCGAGGATAAATAACATGCCATCCAGTTTGCTTGGAAGCCTTAAAAAAAATGCAATTAGACTTTAGTTGTGCATAGCGCCATATCATTCACACACACACACACACACACACACAACAATACTTAGAAGACATCAATAATTCCTTGATCTTCATGTTCAGTCATGATTTCCCTGAACTCCTTTATTATTTAAGTTATCCCATTCAGTCATGCATTTTGAGAATGGTATTGCCTATATCCCTTTCTGCTATATTAAAACTATGTATTTATGTTAGCGTGACATGCAGGTCCATATTGATACTATAATTATTCTACGCAGTCTAATCGTTTCTTTCTATTGGCCGGAGCTGCTGCTGCGGGTATTACGGGCATGTTGTGCATTGTAGACCTGCACTTTATTAACGAAAAGCCATGTCTGGATCCCAAGTTATTGGGAGAGAAGAAGAGCATGTGGAACAATGTTGTGAAGAGTTAGTTGATGTTCCGCCGTCTGGTAGGGCTATAATAACTTATACTGGAAAATTACGGGGTATCTAAAAGTACCACCAACGTCACCAACATGCTTGAAAACGATTTGCTTCTCGTGGTGGATTCCAGGACGGTGGATTCGGGTAGGCAGGCCTTATTTTTTTAATTTTTTTTTTATTTCACCTTTATTTAACCAGGTAGTCCAGTTGACAACAAGTTCTCATTTACAACTGCGACCTGGCCAAGATGGCGTAATCATCAGTAGTTAATCGAAGTGAATTTCCTAGGCCCGAACCGATATGTTATAGATTACATCTGATTGAAGATTGTTGTGGGCATATGAGTAAAATACGTCACATAATCACATTTTAAATCAGTTAAATCAATCCAGAGTTTTCCCAGCGCTCTCTCCCGTTCTTAAATCCAATTTCATAGTGGCCTAATCTAGCTAATTCATAACAGAGGTTTATGATGTAATCTTTGGAAAATGTGTTTTGTGTTGAGCAGGGTTAGGTACATTCTGTCTTACCCACCACTATTTAACATGTAGGCTAATCATTTACTCTGCACCCTTTTACTTGATTTAACTCCTATTTTATTAGACTTTTTAATCTTCCTTTTATTCTATCATGACTTTGTAATCTTTCTGTATTTTAATCCTCAACCACAGATATCAATACCAAGTATATATATATATTTTTTTAAAGCAAGTATAATCATAACAGCTTGAAAAATTCAATTGAAACAACTTCTTTTTTTAACCCAAAAAGTATTTTGCATGTCACAAGGTTGTTTCAATTTTCACCCCAAGACAAAGGAAGGCCTTAACATTCTCAGTGTAGATACTGTTATCTTCAGTTGTGGTCTAACCTTGCGTGCTGATGTGACTTGTAATATTGCTGTAGCCTATAGCCTAGGCATGCATCCTCCATCTGAGGTGCTCTGCTGTGGGTTGGATCCTTGCTTCCTGCAGCTGTCTGGATTCCGCTGTCTGCTATCAGACAGCGCCAGCCATGTGTTGTCTATAGGCCTGAGAAATCAAATTCAAGTGTTGTCATTCTCTCTTCATCGCAGTTGAGAGGAGTTTAAAAGGATGGCTGCTAAATCAGCAACCTGGTCATTTGCTGCAGGACTAGGACAGGTGTTTTGTATTACAGTTGTTTTCATCAGGTGTCGTTCACAGCAATCCCATTCCCCAAGTATGCATATCATGTGCTCATGAGTAGAACTGAAATAGTTACAGGCCTATTGCCTGCGCCCACTGTACGTGTTATTCGATTACAATTATTACTGAAAGGATGGGAGATGTAATAGGTTTGTAAGAGATGCTACATCTGCGTTGTAGGTTAGCTGCAGGAAAGGGTGTTGTTTTCTGTCTCACAAATCACCCTACCGTTTTTCAGTTAAAGAATCGGTGAGGATGATGGACAGGTGAGCCGGAGGCAGGTCTGTGTTTAAGTTCGTCAACAGCCCCGGGATGCAGCTCGTAACATCAAACAGGGCTCGGAGGACTTTCCACCAGTATAATAACTCCTACACACCTATGGCTCATTTGCTTACAGAGCTGAGGAACGAACCGTGTGTTCAAATATTTCAAAAAGTTAGAAAATGCAGTTGACCTTCTTCAACGACAACCTAGTTATCTATAGCGAATATCTGAAACTGTGAGTGTGTGTGTGTGTGTGTGTTTGCATGTGGGCGTGTATGTATTTATGACTGGGAAGGACAGAACAGTTACTGACCTGATGTTTAGCCAGAGGATTTAAATGATTCAACTTTAACGTTAAATACAATGCAAATATATTCGATGAAAGAAATGTAATTAGACTATAAACTAGGAAAGAGAGAAAGACAGAGAGGGAGAGAACAAGAGAAAGAGAATGTAGAATTTGTATGTGCCCATCTGCCCGTCTGTCTCCCCACCTGTCCCTAATTCTGTCCACCAGTGTCTGCGTGTGTACATATGCATTGCGTGTGTACATATGCATTGCGTGTGTACATATGCATTGCGTGTGTGTGTGAGGTTTTGTGTGTTTGCATGTGTCCATGCCTGTATTTACAGTATAGGCCCTGCACATGAATTAAGCCAAATACACGTAGTGTGCTCATATGTATGTAAACCGATACTGGGCGAGCTGCCTTTTATCACGCCATATCCCCCAGGTTAGCCCTGGAGGCAATACACCCATCTGGGAGGGAGAGGAGGGAGAGAGGGAGGGAGGGAGGGAGGGAGAGGATGAGACCAGAGGCTAAAGGACAGTGTTGGGGAGTAGTTCAACTAGTAATTCAAGTACATTTTACAGTAGCTTGGTGGTAGTTGAACTAAATTCAAATCTTGGTAGTGTTACCAGTAGTTAATTACTTTTTTGTAGCGTTGTAGCTAACTACTGGAACTAGAAACTACTTTTTTTTGCAAAAAGAGTATAAAATATAGCTTTGTGCAGCTATGAACGGGGTTCACAGGATGACAGAAAGGACACGATCAGTTGGATAACAAAGCAAGCACTCTATCATGTAAGAACTATTTTCCGTTATGTGCAATTAGTGAAAGCATTACCATGTTTATCTCTCAATACCACAAGGATGACACAAGTGAAGTTTAGTCTAGTGCTGTAGGCTGGTTATCTTGAATGCCGCAGGTAATCATTCTTAAATTCTGGTACCTGGTTCAAATCCAGGCTGTATCACATCCGGCCGTGATTGGGAGTCCCATAAGGCGGCGCACAATTGCCCCAGCGTCGTCTGGATTTGGCTGGAGTAGGCCGTCATTGTAAACAAGAATTTGTTCTTAACTGACTTGCCTAGTTAAATAAAAGTTAAATATTTTTATATATTTTTAAGTCATTACTTAATGTATTGAGTTTATATACCAATTCTGGGGCCGATTTGACTAATGGTTAATGTTAAGATAAGTGAAATATTTTCTGCGTTATTTTAACAATATTTCACATATAATTTAAATCTAACATTATTTTGTGCAGTAGTTATTCTTTTGATCAGTAGTTATTGCTCTAGTATCCTATGGTGCCACTGGTGCCAATGACATCTATAGTGCCACCAACTGGTCTGGTGCAGCCATCCAAAGTTGCAGTGACTTTATATTCACAAAGATTCTAAGGATAAATACTTAAGGTTTACATACCAAGTTTCATGGCCCCATGTCCATGTGTTCAGTTTTTAAAGCCCTGGTGTGATATTGTGCCATCTAGTGGTGTAGTGTGGCCGGCTTTGAATTCAGCAACTAATCATTCTCAAAATCATTGGCTAATTCATTGAGTCCATATATACCAAATCTGGAATCAATCTGATTTATGATTCATGAGAGGATTTTTAACGTATTTTTTAGCATTAGCATATGTGCTAACGTACATCTATAGGTACAGAGAGGACATATTTGAATGCAACAACAATTCTTTTTTCAAACCATTAAACTGATGTAATGAGTCTAAATCCCATATCTGGAGTGAATCTGACGTATGATTCACGAGGAGAAGATGATTGCAGATGATTTTGAGCATAAGCATTACATACGCAAGAATGAGTTGTTAAGCCAATGAGTCCACACCCTATCGTCAGCGCGTTTTGGACTTATAACCCATTTTAAACATTGTGTACAGACTGTGTAGATACTTGTACCACTGGCTTTGTCTATTTCGTCTGCATCCGTAGATACCAACCATTAGTCTGTGTGGTTAACGTGGGCTGAATTACAGTGGTGTTTGTAAGACAAGGGCAGAAGAGGCCCGGAGCCGGGTCTTTTATGCAAAAATGTCTGTAGCGTCCCAATGGTTTAAAGCTACAAACTAATAAAAGCTATCTATGAAAAGCTGAGACTACACCAGCTACACAAGAGTCGTAAGAAGGTAAGGGGTTCCCAGGACATAGTTTCTATAATACTGTAATAAGCTCACATTAATTCCATAGAGTTGCTGTCACAAATTCCACACATTTGTCACTGACTAGTTGGATATTCATTTCCCAGAGAGCAAACTATTTCTGTAATTACAGCATTCATTTAAATACATCTTTACCTGGTTTTTGGTTTGGCAGACCTGATTTATTTGATTTACATTTGTCAGTAAAACTCATGAATGGAACTGTTTATGTCAAATTGTTTTGTCTTCTACTTGTTGTCCTGGTTGTCCTAAATGATAGCGATGATAGCGATGACGTCCAATGATAGGGATGACAGTGGATTGACAGTGATTTAAATGGACACGTAAAATCCAATTTATGATTTGTCAATAACATTTCTCAAATGAAGTTAAGACATACATTCCACATTTGGTGTCATTTGGTCCTATGGTTCATGTGAAGAATTTTTTTTAAGTATATTTAGCGTATTTTAACATATTTGTATAGATTAGCGTTTAGTGTGGCCATCTTTAAATACATCAATGTTATTTTCTCAAATTCTTTAGGAACTATTGTTATGAATCCACAGACCACATTTAGAGTGAATCTGACTTCTAGTCCATCAAAGATTTTTTAAATGATTATTTTAAGCATTAAATAGTCAAAATAGTGAATTGCTTATAGTTTGCTTATTGTTTAAGATATCAATACCAAACGAGGAGTGGATTTAAAAATGATTTCAATCGACATGTAAAATCAAACTAATTTAAGAGATGTAACATGGGCCTACATACTGAATATGGTGTTATTTGGATTTATGGTTCATGAGAATATTTTTTTCTAAGGTTTTCAAAAATCTCCAAGATGGAGGAACATATATCCTGACACATCTTATGGGTCCTTGCGGGCAAATTTGTTCAGCATGAGCATAGACTCCTACATACAAAGTTTGAAGTCTCTAGGTCAAACGGGTGGCGGATATGAGGGTTTAAGTTAGACTGCTCACAACAGCGCCACCTATTGGACAATCAGTGCCATTATTTTGACCACGTTACTCATGGCCTGTAGTTTCTGTGTGCCAAATTGTTAAAATTTTATGCTTGAGTTATTTGACCATGTCAAGGATAAACAAATCTAAAAATAATAAAAAGTTTCACTTTGCTGTGAACACCTAGATATGGGTGTAGGCAATAAATGCATTTTTTTTATGGCATCAGACCTGTCTTAGTCTCACTTGAAACATACTTTTTGTGTTTACTAATCCTAATTGCACATTCTAACTCCAGAGGGATCGTTCTTACAATTTGTAGTCTATGACATTTCTGATTTAGACAGGATACTATATTTTCGTTGAGGGTAGCTTTAGAGTAGCTTAATTTCCTTTAATTGGCAGTTTGGTACACTATATTGACAGAGTAGCTTCCCCAACACTGCTAAAGGAAGATGTTAGGTCGAAGAAGGCGTAAACTAAACTGCCAGTTTAATTGAGTCAACGAGATATCTTGGCTGTACATATGATGTCTGTTTGAAGACTTGCTAGTTAGCTTGCAGCGATGGTTCTACAGGTCATGTCGGGAAGAGAACCAGAATATCAGCATATTTCTGGACGTTCTGACTGACTGTAAATGCTCTCTCTCTCTCTCTCTCTCTCTCTCTCTCTCTCTCTCTCTCTCTCTCTCTCTCTCTCTCTCTCTGCTAATTTACGGTCCTAAACACTGGGACATATTACTCAACCCTCCCTGGGTTAACAAACACATATGTTACCCTCTCTCTCTGTTCTGCTCTAGCTCTCTCTTTCTCCCCCGTCTTCTCTCTCTCTCTCTCTCTCTCTCTCTCTCTCTCTCTCTCTCTCTCTCTCTCTCTCTCTCTCTCTCTGACCTGCACATCCACATGGACAGGTGTGTAGTGTACTGTACATTAATACATACAACTAATTTCTACAGAGAAATAAACTGTAAGAATGCCAAAGCTTTCATTTATACTGAGTGTACAAAACATTAGGAACACCTTCCTAATATTGAGTTGCACCTCCCTTTGCTCTCAGAACAGCCTGAATTCTTCGGGCCATGGACTCTACAAGATGTCGAAAGCATTCCACAGAGATGTTGGCCCATGTTGACTCCAATGCTTCCCACAGCTCTGTCAAGTCAGCTGGATGTCGCATGGGAAACTGTTGAGTGTGAAAAACCCAGCAGCGTTGCAGTTCTCGGCACACTCATACTGGTGTGACAACTACCATACGCCGTTCAAAGCCACTTAAATCTTTTGTCTTGCCCATTCAACCTCTGAATGGCACTGGTTTCAATTGTCTCAAATCTACACTGATTGAAGTGGATTTAACAGGTGACATCAGTAAGGGATCATCGCTTTCACTTAGATTCACCTGGTCAGTCTATGTCATGGAAATAGCAGGTGTTCCTAATGTTTTGTACACTCAGTGTAAATGGCAATTATGTCTGACAGTTTACAGACTAGATTGACTTTTCCACTGTCTTGGAAATTAGTGCTTTTTTTTGTGGAACATTGACCTTCCCAGTTGGTGATGTAACTCATGTTCTATTACGATGTGAGGGTCAGTGATGTTTTGTGCACCTCATGATCTTAGGATTGTCATTTCACGGTATCTGATCAAGGATGTTCATACTCGGTATCTGCTGTTACAGGTGGAGGGCCTATGTACATACAGCATCCTGTGTGTGTTATTCTGAAGAAGCAAATGTTAATGCAGTATCTGTGTACATTCAGAATAGGAACATTACTGGTAACGTGTGTGGGTGTGTGTCTGTCTGTGTGTCTGTCTGTGTGTGTGTGTATGTATGTGTGTGTGTGTCTGCATTTGTATGTGTGTCTGTCTGTGTCTGTGTCTGTGTCTGTGTCTGTGTCTGTGTGTCGATAGAACTCCACCGAGAGGCTGTGAAATTATACCAACAATGTTGTAAAAGGCTAATAATTTAAGATTAATTTAAGAATTAAAAAAATGCAACTTTTTATTTATTTGTGATGAAATATAATTTCCCCATGAACCTCTCAAATTAAGTAACCTAAACTGATAACAGAGAAACATCTCTAATAGAACATTAAGTAACCTAAACTGATAACAGAGAAACATCTCTAATAGAACATTAAGTAACCTAAACAGATAACAGAGAAACATCTCTAATAGAACATTAAGTAACCTAAACAGATAACAGAGAAACATCTCTAATAGAACATTAAGTAACCTAAACAGATAACAGAGAAACATCTCTAATAGAACATTAAGTAACCTAAACTGATAACAGAGAAACATCTCTAATAGAACATTAAGTAACCTAAACTGATAACAGAGAAACATCTCTAATAGAACATTAAGTAACCTAAACAGATAACAGAGAAACATCCCTAATAGAACATTAAGTAACCTAAACAGATAACAGAGAAACATCTCTAATAGAACATTAAGTAACCTAAACAGATAACAGAGAAACATCTCTAATAGAACATTAAGTATTATTGACATGAACCTGATTCATCACTTTATGTTTTGAATTAGGGATCTAGGTTTATGATACGAGATGTCACTGAGATGGATTATATGGGGATAAGATAATGAAACACACACACATACACACATCTCAGTCCCTATCCTTGCACAACACACTCTGTAACAGCAGCTATTGCCTTGGATCTCACCCTGGAGAAAACGCACAAGTAAACAGGATTGCTTGGCATTCCAATTTTTTATCATAACCATCAGTGTTTATCGTTGGTGGCATTGTGTAATTTATATTGAAGACAGCAATGGATCTCACCACCATCTCTTGGAAAAGAGTGTGTGTGTGTGTGTGTGTGTGTGTGTGTGTGTGTGTGTGTGTGTGTGTGTGTGTGTGCGTGCATGTGAGTGTGTGTGTGTTAGCACAGTTAGTGGCTAAAGGGAAAACACAGTGGGAGTATGACAGGCCTGAACTCATTCTAGCAATTTATCTAATTATCAGTCTCAAATGCCCCTGGACTTATCAGTCAGTCTCAAATGCCCCTGGACTTATCAATCAGTCTCAAATGCCCCTGGACTTACTCAGTCAGTCTCAAATGCCCCTGGACTTACTCAGTCAGTCTCAAATGCCCCTGGACTTACTCAGTCAGTCTCAAATGCCCCTGGACTTATCAATCAGTCTCAAATGCCCCTGGACTTACTCAGTCAGTCTCAAATGCCCCTGGACTTACTCAGTCAGTCTCAAATGCCCCTGGACTTATCAGTCAGTCTCAAATGCCCCTGGACTTACTCAGTCAGTCTCAAATGCCCCTGGACTTACTCAGTCAGTCTCAAATGCCCCTGGACTTACTCAGTCAGTCTCAAATGCCCCTGGACTTACTCAGTCAGTCTCAAATGCCTAGTAGTATCAGTTTGTGGCAATCTCTCATCTCTACATTGTCACAAATTTACACAAGCATACACACATACAGTTGAAGTTGGAAGTTTACAGACACCTTAGCCAAATACATTTACATTTTCACAATTCTTGACATTTAATCCTAGTAAAAATTCCCTGTCTTAAATCAGTTAGGATTACCACTTTATTTTAAGAATGTGAAATGTCAGAATAATAGTAGAGAGAATGATTTATTTCAGCTTATATTTCTTTCATCACATTCCCAGTGGGTCAGAAGTTTACATAGACTCAATTAGTACTTGGTAGCATTGCCTTTAAATTGTTTAACTTGGGTCAAATGTTTTGGGAAGCCTTGTTGTCCTTAAGCCATTTTTCCACAACTTTGGAAGTATGCTTGGGGTCATTGTCCATTTGGAAGACTAATTTGCGACCAAGCTTTAACTTCCTGACTGATGTCTTGAGATGTTGCTTCAATATATCCATATAATTTTCCGTCCTCATGATGCCATCTATTTTGTGAAGTGCACCATCCCCTCCTGCAGCAAAACACCCCCACAACATGATGCTGCCACCCCTGTGCTTCACGTTTGGGATGGTGTTCTTCGGCTTGCAAGCCTCCCCCTTTTTCCTCCTAACATAACGATGGTCATTATGGCCAAACAGTTCTATTTTTGTTTAATCAGACCAGAGGGCATTTCTTCAAAAAGTACGATCTTTGTCCCCGCGTGCAGTTGCAAACCGTAGTGTGGCTTTTTTTAATGGCGGACTTTGGAGCAGTGACTTCTTCCTTGCTGAGCGGCCTTTCAGGTTATGTCGATATAGGACTTGTTTTACTGTGGATATAGGTACTTTTGTACCTGTTTCCTCCAGCATCTTCACAAGGTCCTTTGCTGTTGTTCTGGGATTTATTTGCATCGCAGCAAAGTACGTCCATCTCTAGGAGACAGAACGCTTCTCCTTCCTGAGCGGTATGATGGCTGCGTGGTCCCATGGTGTTTATACTTGCAAACTATTGTTTGAACAGATGAATGTGGTACCTTCAGGCGTTTGGGAATTGCTCCCAAGGATGAACTAGACTTGTGGAGGTCTACAATTGTTTTCTGATTTTTCCATGATGTCAATTAAAGAAGCACTGAGTTTGAAGGTAGGCCTTGAAATACATCCACATGTACACCTCCAATTGACTTATCAACTCAATTAGCTTATCAGAAGCTTCTAAAGCCATGACATCATTTTCGTTTTCCAAGTTGTTTAAAGGCACAGCCAACTTGGTGTATGTAAACTTCTGACCCACTGGAATTGTGATACAGTGAATTATAAGTGAAATAATCTGTCTGTAAACAATTGTTGGAAAAATTACTTGTGTCATGCACAAAGTAGATGTCCTGACCGACAAACTATAGTTTGTTAACAATACATTTGTGGGGTGGTTGAAAAACGAGTTTTAATGACTCCAACCTAAGTGTATGTAAATATTTTTTTGTAGTTTCGTTAATGAAAATGCTGTTATCGGGTGTTCTCAATCTAATCATTCAGTCTAATGTAGTCTTTCTTTAGTCATTCATACACTTTTCCTCTGCTGCTTCTTGTCCGAGGACACAGTACAGTCTTTCTCTCTTGTCCGAGGACACAGTACAGTCTTTCTGTACTTGTGCGCGCGCGTGTGTGTGTGTGTGCAATTATAACCCCTTGAGCATGATTTAAAGCACTAGACCCAGCTTATCTCATTAAACTTCTGATAGTTTCTTAACTATGACGATAGTTGCTTAACTGTTATGATAGTTGCTTAACTATGATGATAGTTGCTTAACTGTGATGATAGTTGCTTAACTATGATGATAGTTGCTTAACTATGACGATAGTTGCTTAACTATGACGATAGTTGCTTAACTATGATGATAGTTGCTTAACTATGATGATAGTTGCTTAACTATGATGATAGTTGCTTAACTGTTATGATAGTTGCTTAACTATGATGATAGTTGCTTAACTATGACGATAGTTGCTTAACTATGATGATACTTGCTTAACTATGATGATAGTTGCTTAACTATGACGATAGTTGCTTAACTATGACGATAGTTGCTTAACTATGACGATAGTTGCTTAACTGTTATGATAGTTGCTTAACTGTGACGACAGTTGCTTAACTATGACGATAGTTGCTTAACTATGATGATAGTTGCTTAACTATGATGATAGTTGCTTAACTGTTATGTTAGTTGCTTAACTATGACGATAGTTGCTTCACTATGACGATAGTTGCTTCACTATGATGATAGTTGCTTAACTGTTATGATAGTTGCTTAACTATGATGATAGTTGCTTAACTGTTATGATAGTTGCTTAACTATGATGATAGTTGCTTAACTATGACGATAGTTGCTTAACTATGATGATAGTTGCTTAACTGTTATGATAGTTGCTTAACTATGATGATAGTTGCTTAACTATGATGATAGTTGCTTAACTATGATGATAATTGCTTAACTATGACGATAGTTGCTTAACTATGACGATAGTTGCTTAGCTATGACGATAGTTGCTTAACTATGACGATAGTTGCTTAACTATGATGATAGTTGCTTAACTATGACGATAGTTGCTTAACTGTTATGATAGTTGCTTAACTGTTATGATAGTTGCTTAACTATGACGACAGTTGCTTAACTATGACGATAGTTGCTTAACTATGATGATAGTTGCTTAACTATGATGATAGTTGCTTAACTGTTATGTTAGTTGCTTAACTATGACGATAGTTGCTTCACTATGACGATAGTTGCTTAACTATGACGATAGTTGCTTAACTGTTATGATAGTTGCTTAACTATGATGATAGTTGTTTAACTGTTATGATAGTTGCTTAACTATGACGATAGTTGCTTAACTGTTATGATAGTTGCTTAACTATGACGATAGCTGCTTAGCTATGGCGATAGTTGCTTAACTATGACGATAGTTGCTTAACTATGGCGATAGTTGCTTAACTGTTATGATAGTTGCTTAACTATGATAATAGTTGTTTAACTGTTATGATAGTTGCTTAACTATGATGATAGTTGCTTAACTGTTATGATAGTTGCTTAACTATGATGATAGTTGCTTAACTGTTATGATAGTTGCTTAACTATGACGATAGTTGCTTAACTGTTATGATAGTTGCTTAACTATGAGGATAGTTGCTTAACTGTTATGATAGTTGCTTAACTATGATGATAGTTGTTTAACTGTTATGATAGTTGCTTAACTATAATGATAGTTGCTTAACTGTTATGATAGTTGCTTAACTATGATGATAGTTGCTTAACTATGACGATAGTTGCTTAACTATGACGATAGTTTCTTAACTATGACGATAGTTGCTTAACTGTTATGATAGTTGCTTAACTATGACGATAGTTGCTTAACTATGATGATAGTTGCTTAACTATGAGGATAGTTGCTTAACTATGACGATAGTTGCTTAACTGTGATGATAGTTGCTTAACTATGATGATAGTTGCTTAGCTATGACGATAGTTGCTTAACTATGACGATAGTTGCTTAACTATGATGATAGTTGCTTAACTGTTATGATAGTTGCTTAACTATGACGATAGTTGCTTAACTGTTATGATAGTTGCTTAACTATGACGATAGTTGCTTAACTATGACGATAGTTGCTTAACTATGACGATAGTTGCTTAACTATGAGGATAGTTGCTTAACTATGATGATAGTTGCTTAACTATGACGATAGTTGCTTAACTGTTATGATAGTTGCTTAACTGTTATGATAGTTGCTTAACTGTTATGATAGTTGCTTAACTATGATGATAGTTGCTTAACTGTTATGATAGTTGCTTAACTATGATGATAGTTGCTTAACTATGATGATAGTTGCTTAACTGTTATGATAGTTGCTTAACTATGATGATAGTTGCTTAACTGTTATGATAGTTGCTTAACTATGACGATAGTTGCTTAACTGTTATGATAGTTGCTTAACTATGACGATAGTTGCTTAACTATGACGATAGTTGCTTAACTATGAGGATAGTTGCTTAACTATGATGATAATTGCTTAACTATGACGATAGTTGCTTAACTGTTATGATAGTTGCTTAACTGTTATGATAGTTGCTTAACTGTTATGATAGTTGCTTAACTGTTATGATAGTTGCTTAACTATGATGATAGTTGCTTAACTATGAGGATAGTTGCTTAACTATGATGATAGTTGCTTAACTATGACGATAGTCGCTCAACCAGAAAGGACATCAAAATGTTCCCAGGAGCTGACTGCCACCTAGGTACATTCCTGTGGCGTAATCATTGTCTGATTAATAGCTGTGTCTTCATATAAATACCGTCTAGGAAGGAAAGTGATGATCGGTGAGATTTTAGTTACTGTAGCTTAGTTTCAACCTAATCAACTCAAACCCTCATAATAGGTGCCAAGTTTGACAGTATAACTGCCGCTGTGAAGTCTGTTCTGTTGTTTCTACACGTACTTCGTTCTTTGTTCTGAAAATAAATGTGGACTTTGTGTGTCTCCCCTGACCTGGAGGGTGGATGATGAGGAGGCTAGGGTGTGGTTGGCTGATGTTTGACAAGCGGTTGGCTGATATTTCTGTGGCATTGTGATGGTGCCAACGCCTGCTAATTTACGGTCCTAACCCCTGGGACATGTTACTCAACCCTCCCTGGGTTAACAAACACATATGTTCCCCTCTCTATCTGTTCTGCTCTAGCTCTCTCTTTCTCCCCCGCCCTCTCTCTCTCTCTCTCTCTCTCTCTCTCTCTCTCTCTCTCTCTCTCTCTCTCTCTCTCTCTCTCTCTCTCTCTCTCTCTCTCTCTCTCTCTCAATTTAAGGGCTTTATTGGCATGGGAAACATATGTTTACATTGCCAAAGCAAGTGAAATAGATAATAAACAAAAGTTAAATTAACAATACAAAATGTACAGTAAGTAAACATTACACTCACAAAAGTTCCCAAAAGAATGTCATATTATGTCTATATACAGTGTTGTAACTCTCTCTCTCTTTATATACTGTACATACAGTGAAATACAAAAGTATTGACACATGTTTTGTTGTTTTGGCTCTTTACTCTAGCACTTTGGATTTGAAATGATACCATGACTGTGAAGTTAAAGTGGATATTCCTGAATGAATTGTGAAATAATGATGAGTGAGAAAGTTACAGACTCACAAATATCATACCCCTAAGACATACCTTTCACCGTTATGGTATCTGTGTGTCTATAACGTTCTCATCATGATTCATGATTCATTCAGGACTATCTGTAATCATGGTAACATCCACATTAATGTAGAAGTGTTTAGAAACATATTATATTCTTATTTACAATAAACGTGACTCCAAAATGACACAATACATTATTTACCATTCATTTCTACTGGGCACAAAATAATCTGAAACACAACCAAAACAAACAGCAAATGCATCCAACAAGTTTGTAGAGTCACAAGCTTAATGTAATCATTGTTTGCAACGAGTACGGGACCAAATACTAAACTTTTTACTACTGAATAAACAGCTCTCGTTCTCATCTTTTTTTGTAAATATGTTTTTCCTTTGTTTATTTCTGTCTTTTGCTATTCAAGTGGAATGTATGGGGAGGAGTCAGGGATGTACGGGGAGGAGTCTGGGATGTATGGGGAGGAGTCTGGAATGTATGGGGAGGAGTCTGGGATGTATGGGGAGGAGTCTGGGATGTATGGGGAGGAGTCTGGAATGTATGGGGAGGAGTCTGGGATGTATGGGGAGGAGTCTGGAATGATGATTATTCTCTAACTTGAATAACCTGCGTAGTTGCTACTACTGACAGTATTGATATTATTGTTTGATTGACACGACGAGTGGGACACTCCCCTGTGAGGATATATACTGTAGGTGCCTCCCACATTTTTCCTACTCAAGGCTCTGATGAAGACGATTCATGCCGAAACGTAAGCCGATTGTTTTCTTGTCTCGTCAATAAATCTATCAGATTTATGCAGCAACAGAGTGCTTATTTTTATTAATTCTGGATAGTCACCAGTTGAAGTATCCTGGAGTAAGGAATGTTTTGGGGATTTTCAAGTCTCTCAGTCGAGCACCTGATCTCCCCTTTTTGAGTTTAAGCTTGGCTGTACCTTCTTTACACATATAAGTGAATTTGTCCCAATACTTTTGGTTCCCTTAAAGTGGGGGACTATGCACAAAAAGTTATGTAGTTTTTAAATGGTTCACCCGATATGGATAAAAATACCCTAAAATTAAAGCTGCTGACAGTCTGCACTTTAACCTCGTAGTTATTGTATAATTTTAAGTCCAAAGTGCCAGAGCCAAAACAGCAAAGAATGTGTCACTGTCTCAATACTTTTGGAGCTCATTGTATTTCTCTTTCTTTCCCTTCCTTGCTTGATCTCTCTTTCTTTCTCACTTACTCTCTCTCTCTCTCTCTCTCTCTCTCTCTCTCTCTCTCTCTCTCTCTCTCTCTCTCTCTCTCTCTCTCTCTCTCTCTCTATTTCTCTCTCTCTTCTCTCTCTCTCTCTCTCTCTCTCTCTCTCTCTCTCTCTCTCTCTCTCTCTCTCTCTCTCTCTATTTCTCTCTCTCTCTCTCTTTATTTCTTTCTCACTTACTCTCTCTCGATGCTCTCTGCTTATAGATGCAGTCACGTCAGGAATTGAGTTCATTTCAAATTATGCCACCCACCCATCTTAAATGTCCCTGGCAACTGAGATGAGGCTTTGATGCCAGGCTAAGGAGAAACACGGTCACAAGGCCCATACTGAAACAAATGGAAACACACTGAAACACGGCTAGGTTAGATCTACATATTTGTCTTCGTCTTTTATGACATGGAAATGACTTGGCCCCGTTCCAAGACACCGTTTAAGAGAAATATGCTGTGTGAAAAAAAACACGTCATAGAATCACTTTAGGGCAATAGCTAGGAGGTCAGAGGTCAGGGAGTGGACTGGGAAGGCAGACATAATGGTGTATTACAACTAAGAAACCATGTGAACCTCTAGGGTCTGCATCCCAAATGGCACCTTATTCCCTATATAGTGCACTACTATAGACCAGAGCCCTGTTCCCTATGTAGTACACTACTATAGACCAGAGCCCTATTCCCTATGTAGTACACTACTATAGACCAGAGCCCTTTTCCTTATGTAGTCCACTACTATAGACCAGAGCCCTATTCCCTATGTAGTACACTACTATAGACCAGAGCCCTATGGGAATAGCGGGACTTTTGGGACCCATGTTTTGTGTAACTGCCTGGCTGTAGCAGTTGTAACTGGAAGTTTAGCCACACACAACACATACACACACACAACACACACTCACAACACACACACACTGATCTGTGCCCGTGAATGTTTGTACAGCGAGAGACTGAAGGGATGCGGCTCTGCTACTCTCCTCTCCCAGGCATCAACCCCTCTCCCTGGGTACCTGCTCAGACAAAATGCCCTGAGAGTCACTGGAGCTTCAAGCTTCCTGCAGGCCCTCTGGGAGAAGATATATACCGTAATCTATCGGTTATATCAGGGTATTGTTACAGAGGAAGCGTCCTTAATGAATTTACACCATGGGACTTCACTGTAAAACAACCAGTGACTTATTGTTATTGATGACAGTGTCAACAGTGTAGAGTAGGAGACCTACTGTCACCTGTGTTAAGAGTGGCTTCTCTTTATAGGTCTCTCTGAGGAGAATACACTTGTGTTCACACACACATGAACACACACACACACACACACCTGTCCCCCCTCCCTATCCCCACCCAATATAAACATCTGTCGTGGGGTGGATGTGGCCTACCTTGTTGCATGCTTGTAGTGAGGTTCCCATACAGCAGAAGCTATTGCAGAGAACAGCGAGCTGCACCGGAAACCCATAGGCCACTGTGAAACAGTTCATAGCTTTACTCATAGTGTGTCAGCCACGCCTTCACTCACTCGTCTCAGCTCCCAGATAAGACTCAGGGTCTGAGGTGTTTGGTTGGTTTATTTGTTGCGGGAGGTTTATAGCAATACAGCTGCCTGCTTGTGTGGTGAGACTAAACAGTATGCTTAACATTATGCAGGTTCTCTGGGGTGGTATGGAAATATGGCATTTTGCAGGTAATTTTATCTAAATCATACACGAGAAACATCATTTCTTATTGACTTTAGTTTTCTACCATACAGTTTGTGCTGTAGACGATCAGATGTAACGTGCTCTAGAACTGTTCGATGATGACATCATGATTGACATCTCTCTCCTCCCCCTTTTCATCTTCCCCACAGCCGAGGCCAATCATGAGTTGGGGGTGGGAACCCGCTCCCCGGAGCCGTCCACTCCCAGCCCCACTCCGAGGAGGACGGGGCCAGGGGAGCATGACCTCTTGACCTGTGGGAGGTGCCAGACTAACTTCCCTCTGGGAGACATCCTGGTCTTCATAGAGCACAAGAGACGGCTGTGCAGTGGGGGAGGCCGCGCCCCTGGGGGGTTCTCCAAACCGGGCGAGAGGGGGACCCCCGTCTTGCTGCGAGGAGGGGCGGTGCCGGTGGAGGTGGGGGTGCAGGTGACCCCCCATGGGGAGGAGGAAGAGGAGAGGAGGCTGACGCCTGCTAAAGGAATCTGTCCCAAGCAGGAAAGAGGGAACACAGGTATGAAAATCAGAACTCACTCTGAGCTTTGCCACTCAATTACACACACACACACACACACACACACACACACACACACACACACACACACACACACACACACACACACACAGCTTCACAGCCCCAGCTCTAAAGCTGCCTGAAGGTCTCCTGCTGCTGAAACCAGTTGTGCCAGGACATGACAGAGCCCTGTGTGTGTGTGTTCATAAGGAGATTCCACTGCATCAAAAGGTTAAGAAAGCTGATTAAAATGCTGTGGCTGGGAGGTGCAGAGAAGAGGATTAATAAAGAGGATATAGGACCATTCATCTGGATTAAAGAGACTGTTTAGTATTAGCATGTGGAGCTACAAGCTCAAAGTTATCAGGCCACAAAGTCACCACTACAGGAACTCAAACTGGTTGACTGGAGAAAGACTGAAGTAGATCTGGTGGTGAGACGGGGCTGGACTGGAGACAATGGAATGGGTAAATTGAAGAATGAGTAAGTCAAGTCATACAATTGCAGAGAGACCAGTATGACGAGGAAGACCAGTATGACGAGGAAGAGCAGTATGACGAGGAAGACCAGTATGACGAGGAAGACCAGTATGACGAAGAAGACCTGTATGACGAGGAAGAGCAGTATGATGAGGAAGAGCAGTATGACACGGAAGACCAGTATGACGAGGAAGACCAGTATGACGAGGAAGAGCAGTATGACGAGGAAGAGCAGTATGACGAGGAAGACCAGTATGACAAAGAAGACCAGTATGACGAGGAAGAGCAGTATGACGAGGAAGACCAGTATGACGAGGAAGACCAGTATGACGAGGAAGAGCAGTATGACGAGGAAGACCAGTATGACGAGAAAGACCAGTATGACGAGAAAGACCAGTATGACGAGGAAGAGCAGTATGACGAGGAAGACCAGTATGACGAGGAAGACCAGTATGACGAAGAAGACCAGTATGACGAGGAAGAGCAGTATGACGAGGAAGAGCAGTATGACGAGGAAGACCAGTATGACGAGGAAGAGCAGTATGACGAGGAAGACCAGTATGACGAGGAAGAGCAGTATGACGAGGAAGACCAGTATGACGAGGAAGACCAGTATGACGAGGAAGACCAGTATGACGAGGAAGACCAGTATGAGGAGGAAGACCAGTATGAGGAGGAAGACCAGTATGACGAGGAAGAGCAGTATGACGAGGAAGACCAGTATGACGAGGAAGAGCAGTATGACGAGGAAGACCAGTATGACGAGGAAGACCAGTATGACGAGGAAGAGCAGTATGACGAGGAAGACCAGTATGACGAGGAAGAGCAGTATGACGAGGAAGACCAGTATGACGAGGAAGACCAGTATGAGGAGGAAGAGCAGTATGACGAGGAAGAGCAGTATGACGAGGAAGAGCAGTATGACGAGGAAGACCAGTACGACGAGGAAGAGCAGTACGACGAGGAAGAGCAGAATGACGAGGAAGACCAGTATGACGAGGAAAACCAGTATGACGAGGAAGACCAGTATGGCGAGGAAGACCAGTATGACGAGGAAGACCAGTACGACGAGGAAAACCAGTATGACGAGGAAGCCCAGTATGGCGAGGAAGAGCAGTATGACGAGGAAGCCCAGTATGGCGAGGAAGACTGTCCCCCTTTGCTAAATAAAATCTTGCTACACAACTCAGTGTTTAACAGACAGAGAGAAATAGACGTTCGAGTTCATCCAAAGCCATTTATTTAGAAGCAATGTGAGTCGGAATCAGATCCCACCCAGTTGAATTCCTTTCTTCCATTTCCACAGTATTGCAGTGACCTTCCCTTGATGTATTTCACCGGAGGAAAAGTCTACCTTATCTATGAGAATGCAGGACAAGGAACCACTCCGGGGCTGAATTAATGAATTATACAGTTCAAGAGCGTTTCAAGCTTTACTCAACACATTAGATTGCCACTTAGAGCCGTGTTCTTAAATTTCAGCCAAACCAGATTATATTTAATAGGGCTAATTAGATCCAACATGGCTGCCAGACAGAGCCGAGCACATAGAGGGCCTGGGGTGGAAGGAACGGAACACATGCTAGCCTATATGGGTCACAGAGAGCAGAGCACTGCGGTTAGGAACGGAGGGAGGCTGGGAGAAGGGCTCACCCAGGGTCTGTGAAACACAAAGACACACACACATGCAGAAACACAGACATGCGAACACAGAAACACACAAACATACAGGCAGGCACGTACAACATGCACGCACGCAAGTCTGCCCACATGCACACACTCAGGAGTACACTTTAACACCTTCCTCTCCTGACAGAGACTGAGACAGAGACTGAGACAGAGACTGAGACAGAGACTGAGACAGAGACAGAGACTGAGACAGAGACTGAGACAGAGACTGAGACAGAGACTGAGACAGAGACAGAGACTGAGACAGAGACTGAGACAGAGACTGAGACTGAGACAGAGACTGAGACAGAGACTGAGACAGAGACTGAGACAGAGACTGAGACAGAGACTGAGACAGAGACTGAGACAGAGACTGAGACAGAGACTGAGACAGAGACTGAGACAGAGACTGAGGAGTGGTTTCGTTTTGTAACATCCTGCCTTGGCTTTGTTCTGTGTCATCCGCTTAGACTACAAGGATGCTGCAAGGCACGTTAAACTGGAGAAGACACACACACACACACACACACACACGCACACACACACGCACACACACACACACACACACACACACACGCACACACGCACACACACACACACATAGATGATGTTGGATGAAAATAGTCCTTCAGTGTCCTCTTTTTTTCCTTGTATTTCTCTCGCTGATGCAAACCCGTGAGCGGTGTGTGTGTCACAGGTGGCTGCTGGCACCTTAATGGGGGAGGATGGGCTCAAAGCAATGGCCAGAATGGAATGATATGTGTTTGATACCACTCCATTCACTCTATGATGTAATTATGATGTCATTATTATGAGTCGTCCTCCCCTCACCAGCCTACTGTGGTGTGTGTGTACGGTTGAGACAGTGGTGTGTGTTTTGAGATGTGTGTGAGTGTTGTGTGTGCGAAGAATGCAGCCAGGTCACCTGTTATACAAGTCAGTATTCAACATTCATCCATGTCTGAGGACGTCGGTAGATGACGTGGAAACCGGCCACTAGGGGCAACAGTGAGCGCTGTTACCTTCAAGTAGGTTTGGGTTTTGCTAGAGTGATGGGCGTAAGCATCTGCCTCTGATTCCAAAGGTTGCAAGCGATAGAATGTTGTTTTTGAGATTTTTTGTTTTAAACCTATCCTAAATGTTAACCCTAACCGTAACCATTCAGAGTTAAGGCCTAAAATTAACACATATACACACACACACATACATACACATATACACACATACACACATACACACACACGCACATACAAACATATACACACATACATATACACACACACACACACACACAAACACACACACACACACACACACACACACACAGTATTTCATGAAACATGATGTGAGAGACAGAGACATCCACCTTTAATACGACCCTCTCTCTCTCTCTCTCTCTCTCTCTCTCTCTCTCTCTCTCTCTCTCTCTCTCTCTCTCTCTCTCTCTCTCTCTCTCTCTCTCTCTCTCTCTCTGATCTGACTGGGTTGAGCTTGGTCTCTAGAGCTCCTGTTTAAGGCCCCAGACATTTCATTACTCTGTGCTGATAAATTGTACAGTGTGGTAGAGACTTGTCAACAGCAGTGAGTGCTGTAGTTAATGTATGGTGTAGTTGTCATATTAACAGTAGTAGTATAGCAGAATCACAGCAGTAGAGTCTATAACGTGGCTTGGTATTCCAGTATCAACCTATTCCAGTATCAAGAAGTGTATTTGAATGTGTCAATGCGTTCTCTCTCTATTCTCAGTTTTCCTCTCTTCTCTCTCTCTTCTCTCTTCTCTCCCTGCCCTGCCACCCATTGCTCTTTTAATCACCTGGCATGCTCACATTAGCATATTAAATAGGCTTTAATCATGAAAAGCAATCAGGGTGTTGCATATTCATACCTTCGTTCCCTGTATAGTCGGGCCGGGTCCCTGTCTCGCTTCAGTACCAAGCAGGCCTAATCAGCACGCTGCCTGGGTAATAGCTGCAGCCTGGCCCATCGCATGAAAACACACACACACGCACGCACACACACACACACACACACACACACACACACACACACACACACACACACACACACACACACACACACACACACACACACACACACACACACACACACACACACACACACACACACACACACACAGCTTTAGAAATAACTTCACTTGCTACTTCTGTGTTTTCTCTGCAGTGGGAGAGACAGATAGGGAGGGGAGGGGAGGGGAGAGGAGAGGAGAGAAGAGGGGGAAAAAAGAGATAAAATAGATTCTGAGACAGATCCCTCTGATTGGAGCTGTGAATATTTGTACAGACGTTCAAGGATACACACACACACACACCTACATTAGCATAATGACTTTGTAGTTTTGCATTCATCACATTTGCATATGAAACCGTGTTAATTACTCCTGATGATATTTAGTTTCTACTTGCTTCATTTGATGTCCAGGCCTCAGGGTTGTGATTAGGGGTTATGGGGAGGCAGCTGGGTGTTGTAGGGGTGTGTGTGTGTACACGTTAGAGTCCTGCGTACGTGAGGGGTGTGTGTGTACACGTTAGAGTCCTGCGTACGTGAGGGGTGTGTGTGTACACGTTAGAGTCCTGCGTACGTGAGGGGTGTGTGTGTGTGCACGTTAGAGTCCTGCGTGCATTGAGGGTGTGTGTGTGTACACGTTAGAGTCCTGCGTACGTGAGGGGTGTGTGTGTGTACACGTTAGAGTCCTGCGTACGTGAGGGGTGTGTGTGTGTACACGTTAGAGTCCTGCGTACGTGAGGGGTGTGTGTGTACACGTTAGAGTCCTGCATACGTGAGGGGTGTGTGTGTGTACACGTTAGAGTCCTGCGTACGTGAGGGGTGTGTGTGTGTGTGTACACATTAGAGTCCTGTGTACGTGAGGGGCGTGTGTGTGTGTACACGTTAGAGTCCTGCGTACGTGAGGGGTGTGTGTGTGTGTGTACACGTTAGAGTCCTGTGTTCGTGAGGGGGTGTGTGTGTACACGTTAGAGTCCTGCGTACGTGAGGGGTGTGTGTGTGTACACGTTAGAGTCCTGCGTACGTGAGGGGTGTGTGTGTGTGTGTACACGTTAGAGTCCTGCGTACGTGAGGGGTGTGTGTGTGTACACGTTAGAGTCCTGCGTACGTGAGGGGTGTGTGTGTGTGTACACGTTAGAGTCCTGCGTACGTGAGGGGTGTGTGTGTGTACACGTTAGAGTCCTGCGTACGTGAGGGTGTGTGTGTGTGTACACGTTAGAGTCCTGCGTACGTGAGGGGTGTGTGTGTGTGCACACGTTAGAGTCCTGCGTCGTGAGGGTGTGTGTGTGTGTACACATTAGAGTCCTGTGCGTGAGGGGTGTGTGTGTGTACACGTTAGAGTCCTGCGTCGTGAGGGTGTGTGTGTGTGTGTACACGTTAGAGTCCTGTGTTCGTGAGGGTGTGTGTGTGTGTACACGTTAGAGTCCTGCGTACGTGAGGGGTGTGTGTGTGTGTGTACACGTTAGAGTCCTGCGTACGTGAGGGTGTGTGTGTGTGTACACGTTAGAGTCCTGCGTCAGTGTGTGGTGAGGCGTGAGGTGTGTGTGTGTACACGTTAGAGTCCTGCGTACGTGAGGGGTGTGTGTGTGTGTACACGTTAGAGTCCTGCGTACGTGAGGGGTGTGTGTGTGTGCGTTTGAGTCCTGCATACGTGAGGGGTGTGTGTGTGTACACGTTAGAGTCCTGCGTACGTGAGGGGTGTGTGTGTGTGTGTACACATTAGAGTCCTGTGTACGTGAGGGGCGTGTGTGTGTGTACACGTTAGAGTCCTGCGTACGTGAGGTGTGTGTGTGTGTGTACACGTTAGAGTCCTGTGTTTGTGAGGGGTGTGTGTGTGTGTACACGTTAGAGTCCTGCGTACGTGAGGGGTGTGTGTGTGTACACGTTAGAGTCCTGCGTACGTGAGGGGTGTGTGTGTGTGTGCGTTAGAGTCCTGCGTACGTGAGGGGTGTGTGTGTGTGTACACGTTAGAGTCCTGCGTACGTGAGGGGTGTGTGTGTACACGTTAGAGTCCTGCGTACGTGAGGGGTGTGTGTGTACACGTTAGAGTCCTGCGTACGTGAGGGGTGTGTGTGTACACGTTAGAGTCCTGCGTCGTGAGGGTGTGTGTGTGTGTACGTTAGAGTCCTGCGTGCGTGAGGGTGTGTGTGTGTGTACGTTAGAGTCCTGCGTGCGTGAGGGTGTGTGTGTACACGTTAGAGTCCTGCGTACGTGAGGGGTGTGTGTGTACACGTTAGAGTCCTGCGTACGTGAGGGGTGTGTGTGTACACGTTAGAGTCCTGCGTACGTGAGGGGTGTGTGTGTACACGTTAGAGTCCTGCGTACGTGAGCTGTGTGTATTTTGGGAGATGCTCCTGCAGTAGTAGGATGCACTAAAGAATGTCAAATGAGCATGTCTCTACACACAATAACCCCTTATGTCTGTCCTACGCTCTCTTTAAGTCTGTCCTACGCTCTCCTTATGTAGGGGAAGAGAGACACAATAACCCCTTATGTCTGTCCTACGCTCTCTTTAAGTCTGTCCCTCGCTCTCCTTATGTAGGGAAGAGAGACACAATAACCCCTTATGTCTGTCCTACGCTCTCTTTAAGTCTGTCCTACGCTCTCCTTATGTAGGGGAAGAGAGACACAATAACCCCTTATGTCTGTCCTACGCTCTCTTTAAGTCTGTCCTACGCTCTCCTTATGTAGGGGAAGAGAGACACAATAACCCCTTATGTCTGTCCTACGCTCTCTTTAAGTCTGTCCTACGCTCTCCTTATGTAGGGGAAGAGAGACACAATAACCCCTTATGTCTGTCCTACACTGTCTTTAAGTCTGTCCTACGCTCTCCTTATGTAGGGGAAGAGAGACACAATAACCCCTTAAGTCTGTCCTACGCTCTCCTTATGTAGGGGAAGAGAGACAGAACACAATACAGGAAATATAACTGAGACTGTATTTTCTGGGGTCGGGAGGATTACTCAGACCAGACTAGCACCAGAACAGTACAGCGATTGCCTTTACCACAATTTGAATGCAGAAGTTAAATAAACGATATTCAGACTAGGAAGCTCCCCACAGTTGATTGCCAATGCCCCAATTTGAATGCAGAAGTTGAGGAAATACACTCCAGATTTCAGAGAGAGAAAGGTTGAGCTGGAAGCTTTGTATGGTCTGCAAACTTTCTGCATTGACTTTTCTTTGCAACGGATTATGTATAAGCTGATAGGCCTACCTACTCTATATCACCTTACTGCCATCCTGCCCCGCCTCGCTCCACATCTCTAGCCCACTACAGTGTTCTGTTTTCAGGCTGGCTGAAAGGAGAACACCCCAGGGCTGTCTAACTGCCTGCCTGTGTGGGTGTGTGTGTGTGTGTGTCTGTGTCTGTGTGTGTGTGTGTGTGTGTGTCTGTGTGTGTGTGTGTGTGTGTGCGTGTGCGTGTGTGTGTGTGCGTGTGTGTGTGTGTGTGTGCGTGTGTGTGTGTGTGTGTGCGTGTGTGTGTGTGCGTGTGTGTGTGTGTGTGTGTGTGTGCTACCAGGTTCAACCAGGTCCATACTTGGAGGCGTTAAACATGGTGATGGCGACGCATATGTGTACCACCTGACCTATTGGAGCGACACACACACACACACACACAGACACACACACACACACACACACACACACACACACACACACACACACAGGCTCCCACATGAAGGCATCAAACGGTCCATTGCTGTCTTTATGGCACTCATATGGCAGCACATTTGATATTTTCCTACCACAGTGGAAGAATAAAACTCACCCCTAATTTGGACTGGGCTAGCGAGGGAGCGTTCAGAGATGTTTACCGCTAAATTTCCGCATAATTGTGTGTGTGTGTTAATTTATGTGTGTGTGTGTTTGGAGGAGACACGTATGTGGTGTCTGATGGTGTTGTCCAGATGTGCTGTGGATTTTTATGTTGCTTAATAGGCGAGTCTTAAGCGCGTAAAGAAATCACACCGCATCCAGCTATGTCACAATGTGTGTTTGGATGTGTGTCACTCATTGCTTTTGGGGCTTAAGTCGAGGCTTAAGTGAAAATGAAAAGCAGTTGTTGTTTGTGTGAAGAAGGAGTAGAGGAGTAGAAGGAGTAGAGGAGTAGAAGGAGTAGAGGAGTAGAAGTAGAAGGAGTAGAAGGAGTAGAAGGAGTAGAGGAGTAGAAGGAGTAGAGGAGTAGAGGAGTAGAAGGTGTAGAGGAGTAGAGGAGTAGAGGGAGTAGAAGGAGTAGAGGAGTAGAAGGAGTAGGGGGAGTAGAAGGTGTAGAGGAGTAGAAGAAGTAGAGGAGTAGAGGAGTAGAAGGAGTAGAAGGAGTAGAAGGAGTAGAGGAGTAGAAGGAGTAGAGGAGTAGAAGGAGTAGAGGAGTAGAGGAGTAGAAGGGAGTAGAAGGAGTAGAAGAGTAGAGGAGTAGAAGGTGTGGGGAGTAGGGGAGTGGGGGAGTAGAAGGAGTGGGGAGTGGGAAGGGTGGGGAGTAGAGAGGTGTAGAGGAGTAGAAGAAGTGAGGAGTAGAGGAGTGGAAGGAGTAGAAGGAGTGGGAAGGAGTGGGGAGTAGAAGGAGTGGGGAGTAGAAGGAGTGAAGGAGTAGGGGAGTAGAAGGAGTGGGGGAGTAGAGGTGTGGGGAGTAGAAGAAGTGGGGAGTGGGGAGTGGGAAGGAGTGGAAGGAGTGGGAAGGAGTGGGGAGTGAAGGAGTGGGGAGTGAAGGAGTAGAAGGAGTGAGTAGAAGGAGTAGAGGAGTAGAAGGAGTAGAGGAGTGGGGGAGTAGAGGAGTGGAAGGAGTAGAAGGAGTGAAGGAGTAGAAGGGAGTAGAAGGGAGTAGAGGAGTAGAAGGAGTAGAGGGAGTAGAGGAGTAGAAGGAGTAGAAGGAGTAGAAGGGAGTAGAGGAGTAGAAGAGTAGAGGAGTAGAAGGTGTAGAGGAGTAGAAGGAGTAGAGGAGTAGAAGGAGTAGAGGAGTAGAGGAGTAGAAGAGTAGAGGAGTAGAAGGTGTAGAGGAGTAGAAGGAGTAGAGGAGTAGAAGGAGTAGAAGGAGTAGAGGAGTAGAAGGAGTAGAGGAGCAGAAGGAGTAGAAGGAGTAGAGGAGTAAAGGAGTAGAGGAGTAGAAGGTGTAGAGGAGTAGAAGGAGTAGAGCAGTAGAAGGAGTAAAGGAGTAAAGGAGTAGAGGAGTAGAAGGTGTAGAGGAGTAGAAGGAGTAGAGGAGTAGAGCAGTAGAAGGAGTAAAGGAGTAGAGGAGTAGAAGGGGTAGAAGGTGTAGAGGAGTAGAAGGAGTAGAAGGTGTAGAGGAGTAGAAGGAGTAGAAGGGGTAGAAGGGGTAGAAGGAGTAGAAGGAGTAGAAGGGGTAGAAGGAGTAGAAGGGGTAGAAGGGGTAGAAGGAGTAGAGGAGTTGAAGGGGTAGAAGGAGTAGAGGAGTAGAGGAGTAGAGGAGTAGAAGGGGTAGAAGGAGTAGAGGAGTAGAGGAGTAGAAGGGGTAGAAGGAGTAGAGGAGTAGAAGATGTAGAGGAGTAGAAGGAGTAGAGGAGTAGAAGGAGTAGAGGAGTAGAAGGGGTAGAGGAGTAGAAGGAGTAGAGGAGTAGAGGAGTAGAAGGGGTAGAGGAGTAGAAGGGGTAGAGGAGTAGAAGGAGTAGAGGAGTAGAGGAGTAGAAGGGGTAGAGGAGTAGAAGGGGTAGAGGAGTAGAAGGAGTAGAGGAGTAGAAGGGGTAGAAGGTGTAGAGGAGTAGAAGGGGTAGAGGAGTAGAAGGAGTAGAGGAGTAGAGGAGTAGAAGGGGTAGAAGGTGTAGAGGAGTAGAAGGGGTAGCGACTAGCAAGTAGCGATAGTGGTACTGATACGCTCTCAGTTGATCTGTGAATGGAAGGAGACTGTTTCTACAAGGCGTCTGACATATTACTGTTAAAGTGCCACCGTGAAAGTAGTTTGCTGCTCACTGAGAGAGATTTGCCATACAGAAACCTTGTGATTTAGATTGATTGCTGTGAATGTTGTAGTGTTGAGACCAAGGCCTTGCTGTGCAGGTACTCTAGAGGCATGACATTAACGTCCTCTGGTTCTCCCAAGAAGACCTATAATTCTAAAGAGTGAATATGATGCCAACAACCATACCATTTCTTTCTTTTTTGGAGACACTTTACAAAACCGACCGAGGGATTGACACAACAATTAGAAACCTGCCCTGCAACAGAGACAAGACACTTCCCCCTGCTTTAAAACCAGTCTTTAGATAACAGCTAAAGCCTTTTCATAGATGACAGACATGGGATAAAAAGCTATTAAGACATATTTAGACTATCGTACAGTCTGCAAACCTCTGAGAATATGTTCACCATTTAGGAAATAGGAGAGCTGTTCTGACCAGGGCTGTATTTGTCTGTTGAAAAGTAGATGCTGTGTTTACATTCTGACTGTGTGTGGTTTTGTAAAGACGGTCTTGTGTGTTTGAGAGAAGGGGTAATCCCAGTTACTTTAGTATTATTATGTCTCTAAGTGTTTTATTGGCCGATCTGTCTGGCTGATATAGTACTGTTCAAGTGAGGAGAATTAAGTAAAATTGTTAACAGCTACATTATTAAGTTCAATTATTAATACCTACATTATTAAGTAAAATTGTTAACAGCTACATTATTAAGTTAAATTATTAACAGCTACATTATTAAGTTAAATTGTTAACAGATACATTATTAAGTTCAATTATTAATACCTACATTATTAAGTAAAATTATTAATACCTACATTATTAAGTTACATTCTTAACAGCTACATTATTAAGTTACATTCTTAACAGCTACATTATTAAGTTACATTGTTAATAGTTACATTATTAAGTTACATTGTTAATAGTTACATTATTAAGTTACATTGTTAATAGCTACATTATTAAGTTACATGGTTAATAGTTACATTATTAAGGTCAATTGTTAATAGTTACATTATTAAGTTACATTCTTAACAGCTACAATATTACGGTAAATTGTTAATAGTTACATTATTAACTTACATTGTTAATAGTTACATTATTAAGGTCAATTGTTACTAGCTACATTATTAAGTTACATTCTTAACAGCTACATTATTAAGGTAAATTGTTACTTGCTACATTATTAAGTTACATTCTTAACAGCTACATTATTAAGGTAAATTGTTACTAGCTACATTATTAAGTTACATTCTTAACAGCTACATTATTAAGGTCAATTGTTACTAGCTACATTATTAAGTTACATTCTTAACAGCTACATTATTAAGGTAAATTGTTACATTATGAAGGTAAATTGTTACTAGCTACATTATTAAGTTACATTCTTAAAAGCTACATTATTAAGGTCAATTGTTACTAGCTACATTATTAAGTTACATTCTTAACAGCTACATTATTAAGGTAAATTGTTACATTATTAAGGTAAATTGTTACTAGCTACATTATTAAGTTACATTCTTAACAGCTACATTATTAAGGTAAATTGTTACTAGCTACATTATTAAGTTACATTCTTAACAGCTACATTATTAAGTTACATTCTTAACAGCTACATTATTAAGGTAAATTGTTACTAGCTACATTATTGTCAGTTGTTTGAATCATGGACAAATAATGGAAAGGATGTTCTTCAAATAATATCATATCTTCTTTTTGTTTTATTAAAACGTGTAATCATGTATGTACTGTACCTGCTCAATAATTTGATCTAAATCATTGTGGAGTTTTATATTGTATATATCCCCCCTCCTTATTTAAAAAAGAGAAAGAAATCCCACTTGGCTGAGGACAATAGACCCAGGGGAATTATCTCTGCTGAGGACAATAGACCCAGGGGAATTATCTCTGCAAGGTTACAGCGGTACCATGATAACAAATCAACCTAAACACACACGCACGTACACACACTCGCACACACACACGCACGCACGTACACACACACGCGCACACACGTACACACGCTCGCACACACACACGCACGCACGTACACACACACACACACACGCGCACACGCACGCACGTACACACACACACACACACACACACGCACACGTACACACGCTCGCACACACACACACACACACACGCACGCACGTACACACACACACACACACCCACACACACACCCCTTCTCCTCCTTACTCTTTCCCAGAACAGAGCTAAATTAAAGAAAGTGTAAGATGTTATCAGTGTGATTGGAGCCAGCGGAGCAAGGAGCTAGTCTGGGCCTGTGGCAGTTGGCAACTGCCAGGGTAGCCAGGGCTGGGGTGTGGTGGGACAGCGCGGGCCCCTACTTCAGTGTGTGTGTTAGACTGGATGGATGAAAGCCTTCTTAACTATAAGCTATGCAGGAGCCGTGCCAGGAGAAGGACATGCATCAGATTGATAAGGGCCAGTGGATGCTCTCTCTCTCTCTCTCTCGCTCTCTCTCTCTCTCTCTCTCTCTCTCTCTCTCTCTCTCTCTCTCTCTCTCTCTCTCTCTCTCTCTCTCTCTCTCTCTCTCTCTCTCTCTCTCTCTCTCTCTCTCTCTCTCTCTCTCTCTCTCTCTCTCTCTCTCTCTCGCTCTCTCTCTCTCCCTCTATTTCTCTCTCTCTCGCTCTCTCCCTCCCTCTATTTCTCTCTCTCTCTGTTTCTGTCTCTCTCTCTTTCTCTCTTTCTCTCAATTCAATTCAAAGGACTTTGTTGGCATGGGAAACATATGTTTACATAAATTAACATTAGACTCCAAAAGAATAAAGACATTTCAAATGTCACTTCTCTCTCTCCATCTACAGGAGCAGAGAAATGAACCCAAAGGGGAAGTCCAGGGCCAAACACTTCCCCATCGTTCTCACACAGCCACCTGTCACTGAGTCTGAAGCAGGGGAGTGTGTGGGTGTGTCTTCTACTGTGCGTGAATGTGATTTAGGGGAAGGGGTGTTGTGGAGTGAGGTGTGTTATTTTAGCTTACACCTCCGGTGCGAGCCAAGAGACGGTTTGGTTCGATACGCCCTCACTGTTTGTTTGAGAAGGACACAGATAGAGAGAGTTTACCTGGAGACATGGCGTTTACAGTGATAACATCTCCCTGTTGTTCTACTGTCTCCTATTGAAGTCGGAGGTTGTGCTGTAGCTGACTGTCATGGAGTGTAGTGGATCACCCATTCATATGCTACGTATTACTGTAACATCCCTTCTGCTGGTGTCTGTCTATCTGATCCTAGATCAGCACTCCTACTCTGAGAAGTTGTGAATACGGTCCCAGGTATAAGGCAGCATGTTTTTTATGGCTCCCTGATTGGTTAGGATGGAAGGCTTGTTCTCTGTGAGGGTGGTGGTATTTACAGTGTAATAAGGGAATGGATTTAACTGGCTGGCTGGGCCAGCTGGGGATGATTACGCTGCAGTGCACTGTGCTGTCTGAGCCCGCCAGTGAATGCTCCACACTGCTGCTGAAGGTTAGTAACCCAGTGCCAGTCCCCTAGTGTCCCAGTCCTGCAGCCTCAGCCCCAGCTTCAGTACCAACCTCAGTCATCTATCCTTCAGTCATCTATCCCTCAGTCCTCTATCCCTCAGTCCTCTATCCCCAGGCCTCTATCCCCAGTCCTCTATCCCTCAGTCCTCTATCCCTCAGTCCTCTATCCCCCAGTCCTCTATCCCTCAGTCCTCTATCCATCATTCCTCTATCCCTCAGTCATCTATCCCTCAGTCCTCTATCCTTCAGTCCTCTATCCCTCAGTCCTCTATCCCTCAGTCCTTTATGTCTCAGTCCTCTATGTTTCAGTCCTCTATCCCTCAGTCCTCTATGTCTCAGTCCTCTATGTCTCAGTCCTCTATGTCTCAGTCCTCTATCCCCAGTCCTCTATCCTTCAGTCCTCTATCCCCAGTCCTCTATCCCTCAGTCCTCTATCCATCATTCCTCTATCCCTCAGTCCTCTATCCCTCAGTCCTCTATCCATCATTCCTCTTTCCCTCAGCCCTCTATCCCTCAGTCCTCTATCCCTCAGTCCTCTATGTCTCAGTCCTCTATCTTTCCAGTCCTCTATCCATCATTCCTCTATCCCTCAGTCCTCTATCCCTCAGCCCTCTATCCCTCAGCCCTCTATCCCTCAGCCCTCTATCCCTCAGTCCTCTATCCTCAGTCCTCTATGTCTCAGTCCTCTATCCCTCAGTACTCTATGTCTCAGTCCTCTATGTCTCAGTCCTCTATCCCTCAGTCCTCTATGTCTCAGTCCTCTATGTCTCAGTCCTCTATGTCTCAGTCCTCTATGTCTCAGTCCTCTATCCCTCAGTCCTCTATCCATCATTCCTCTATCCCTCAGTCCTCTATCCCTCAGCCCTCTATGTCTCAGTCCTCTATGTCTCAGTCCTCTATGTCTCAGTCCTCTATCCATCAGCCCTCTATCCCTCAGCCCTCTATCCCTCAGTCCTCTATGTCTCAGTCCTCTATGTCTCAGTCCTCTATCCCTCAGCCCTCTATCCCTCAGTCCTCTATCCCTCAGTCCTCTATCCCTCAGTCCTCTATCCATCATTCTTCTATCCCTCAGTCCTCTATCCCTCAGCCCTCTATCCCTCAGCCCTCTATCCCTCAGTCCTCTATGTCTCAGTCCTCTATGTCTCAGTCCTCTATGTCTCAGTCCTCTATCCCTCAGTCCTCTATCCCTCAGTCCACTATCCCTCATTCCTCTATCCCTCAGTCCTCTATCCCTCAGCCCTCTATCCCTCAGTCCTCTATCCCTCAGTCCTCTATGTCTCAGTCCTCTATCCCTCAGTCCTCTATCCCTCAGCCCTCTATCCCTCAGTCCTCTATCCCTCAGTCCTCTATGTCTCAGTCCTCTATGTCTCAGTCCTCTATCCCTCAGTCCACTATCCCTCATTCCTCTATCCCTCAGTCCTCTATCCCTCAGTCCTCTATGTCTCAGTCCTCTATGTCTCAGTCCTCTATCCCTCAGTCCTCTATCCCTCAGTCCACTATCCCTCATTCCTCTATCCCTCAGCCCTCTATCCCTCAGTCCTCTATCCCTCAGTCCTCTATGTCTCAGTCCTCTATCCCTCAGTCCTCTATCCCTCAGCCCTCTATCCCTCAGTCCTCTATCCCTCAGTCCTCTATGTCTCAGTCCTCTATCCCTCAGTCCTCTATCCATCATTCCTCTATCCCTCGGTCCTCTATCCCTCAGCCCTCTATCCCTCAGCCCTCTATCCCTCAGCCCTCTATCCCTCAGTCCTCTATGTCTCAGTCCTCTATGTCTCAGTCCTCTATCCATCAGTCCTCTATCCATCAGTCCTCTATCCCTCAGTCCTCTATCCCTCAGTCCTCTATCCCTCAGTCCTCTATGTCTCAGTCCTCTATGTCTCAGCCCTCTATCTCTCAGTCCTCTATTCCTCAGTCCTCTATGTCTCAGTCCTCTATGTCTCAGTCCTCTATGTCTCAGTCCTCTATGTCTCAGTCCAACATCCTCACCACTAGTACTCAACATTCTCCTTCAGTCCCTCCTGTTTCTTCCCAGCTCAAGCCCCAGACCCAGCCTAGGTCCCCCTACTCCCCACCTGGGACAGGCTTACAGTACCTCCCACAGCCCTGCAGAGCAGCAGAACAGCCAGACCCCATGTGACATTTCGAAATCTCAGCGGACTGATTATTACAGAGAGAGAGACCATATGAGCTGACAGAGAGAGAGACCATATGAGCTGACAGAGAGAGAGAGAGACCATATTAACTGACAGAGAGAGAGACCTTATGAACTGATAGAGAGAGAGAGACCGTATGAACTGACAGAGAGAGAGAGAGAGAGAGAGAGAGAGACCATATTAACTGACAGAGAGAGAGACCTTATGAACTGATAGAGAGAGAGAGAGACCATATGAACTGACAGAGAGAGAGAGAGACCATATGAACTGACAGAGAGAGAGACCATATGAATTGACAGAGAGAGAGACCATATGAACTGATAGAGAGAGAGAGAGACCATATGAACTGACAGAGAGAGAGAGAGACCATATGAACTGACAGAGAGAGAGAGACCATATGAACTGACAGAGAGAGAGACCATATGAACTGATAGAGAGAGAGAGATCATATGAACTGACAGAGAGAGAGACCATATGAACTGACAGAGAGAGAGAGAGACCATATGAACTGACAGAGAGAGAGAGACCATATGAATTGACAGAGAGAGAGAGAGACCATATGAACTGACAGAGAGAGAGAGAGAGAGAGAGACCATATGAACTGACAGAGAGAGAGACCATATGAACTGATAGAGAGAGAGAGAGAGAGAGAGAGACCATATGAACTGACAGAGAGAGAGACCACATGAACTGACAGAGAGAGAGAGAGACCATATGACCTGACAGAGAGAGAGAGAGAGAGAGACCATATGAACTGACAGAGAGAGAGAGAGACCATATGAACTGACAGAGAGAGAGAGAGAGAGAGAGAGAGACCATATGAACTGACAGAGAGAGAGAGACCATATGAACTGACAGAGAGAGAGAGACCATATGAATTGACAGAGAGAGAGAGAGACCATATGAACTGACAGAGAGAGAGAGAGAGAGACCATATGAACTGACATAGAGAGAGAGACCATATGAACTGATAGAGAGAGAGAGACCATATGAACTGACAGAGAGAGAGACCATATGAACTGACATAGAGAGAGACCCTATGAACTCACAGAGAGAGAGACCATATGAACTGACAGAGAGAGAGAGACCATATGAAGTGACAGAGAGAGAGACCCTATGAACTGACAGAGAGAGAGACCCTATGAACTGACAGAGAGAGACCATATGAACTGACAGAGAGAGAGAGACCATATGAACTGACAGAGAGAGAGAGACCATATGAACTGACAGAGAGAGAGAGAGACCATATGAACTGACAGAGAGAGAGAGACCATATGAACTCACAGAGAGAGAGAGAGACCATATGAACTGACAGAGAGTGAGAGAGACCATATGAACTCACAGAGAGAGAGACCATATGAACTGAGAGAGAGAGAGAGAGAGAGAGAGAGAGAGAGAGAGAGAGAGAGAGAGAGAGAGACCATATGAACTGACAGAGAGAGAGACCATATGAACTGACAGAGAGAGAGAGAGACCATATGAATTGACAGAGAGAGAGAGACCATATGAATTGACAGAGAGAGAGAGAGACCATATGAACTGACCGAGAGAGAGAGAGAGAGACCATATGAACTGACAGAGAGAGAGACCATATGAACTGATGGACTCTCTCTCTCTCTCTCTCTCTCTCTCTCTCTCTCTCTCTCTCTCTCTCTCTCTCTCTCTCTCTCTCTCTCTCTCTCTCTCTCTCTCTCTCTCTCTCTCTCTCTCTCTCTCGCTCTCTCTCTCTCCCTCTATTTCTCTCTCTCTCGCTCTCTCCCTCCCTCTATTTCTCTCTCTCTCTGTTTCTGTCTCTCTCTCTTTCTCTCTTTCTCTCAATTCAATTCAAAGGACTTTGTTGGCATGGGAAACATATGTTTACATAAATTAACATTAGACTCCAAAAGAATAAAGACATTTCAAATGTCACTTCTCTCTCTCCATCTACAGGAGCAGAGAAATGAACCCAAAGGGGAAGTCCAGGGCCAAACACATCCCCATCGTTCTCACACAGCCACCTGTCACTGAGTCTGAAGCAGGGGAGTGTGTGGGTGTGTCTTCTACTGTGCGTGAATGTGATTTAGGGGAAGGGGTGTTGTGGAGTGAGGTGTGTTATTTTAGCTTACACCTCCGGTGCGAGCCAAGAGACGGTTTGGTTAACACGCCCTCACTGTTTGTTTGAGAAGGACACAGATAGAGAGAGTTTACCTGGAGACATGGCGTTTACAGTGATAACATCTCCCTGTTGTTCTACTGTCTCCTATTGAAGTCGGAGGTTGTGCTGTAGCTGACTGTCATGGAGTGTAGTGGATCACCCATTCATATGCTACGTATTACTGTAACATCCCTTCTGCTGGTGTCTGTCTATCTGATCCTAGATCAGCACTCCTACTCTGAGAAGTTGTGAATACGGTCCCAGGTATAAGGCAGCATGTTTTTTATGGCTCCCTGATTGGTTAGGATGGAAGGCTTGTTCTCTGTGAGGGTGGTGGTATTTACAGTGTAATAAGGGAATGGATTTAACTGGCTGGCTGGGCCAGCTGGGGATGATTACGCTGCAGTGCACTGTGCTGTCTGAGCCCGCCAGTGAATGCTCCACACTGCTGCTGAAGGTTAGTAACCCAGTGCCAGTCCCCTAGTGTCCCAGTCCTGCAGCCTCAGCCCCAGCTTCAGTACCAACCTCAGTCATCTATCCTTCAGTCATCTATCCCTCAGTCCTCTATCCCTCAGTCCTCTATCCCCCAGGCCTCTATCCCCCAGTCCTCTATCCCTCAGTCCTCTATCCCTCAGTCCTCTATCCCCCAGTCCTCTATCCCTCAGTCCTCTATCCATCATTCCTCTATCCCTCAGTCATCTATCCCTCAGTCCTCTATCCTTCAGTCCTCTATCCCTCAGTCCTCTATCCCTCAGTCCTTTATGTCTCAGTCCTCTATGTTTCAGTCCTCTATCCCTCAGTCCTCTATGTCTCAGTCCTCTATGTCTCAGTCCTCTATGTCTCAGTCCTCTATCCCCCAGTCCTCTATCCTTCAGTCCTCTATCCCCCAGTCCTCTATCCCTCAGTCCTCTATCCATCATTCCTCTATCCCTCAGTCCTCTATCCCTCAGTCCTCTATCCATCATTCCTCTTTCCCTCAGCCCTCTATCCCTCAGTCCTCTATCCCTCAGTCCTCTATGTCTCAGTCCTCTATCTTTCAGTCCTCTATCCATCATTCCTCTATCCCTCGGTCCTCTATCCCTCAGCCCTCTATCCCTCAGCCCTCTATCCCTCAGCCCTCTATCCCTCAGTCCTCTATCCCTCAGTCCTCTATGTCTCAGTCCTCTATCCCTCAGTACTCTATGTCTCAGTCCTCTATGTCTCAGTCCTCTATCCCTCAGTCCTCTATGTCTCAGTCCTCTATGTCTCAGTCCTCTATGTCTCAGTCCTCTATGTCTCAGTCCTCTATCCCTCAGTCCTCTATCCATCATTCCTCTATCCCTCAGTCCTCTATCCCTCAGCCCTCTATGTCTCAGTCCTCTATGTCTCAGTCCTCTATGTCTCAGTCCTCTATCCATCAGCCCTCTATCCCTCAGCCCTCTATCCCTCAGTCCTCTATGTCTCAGTCCTCTATGTCTCAGTCCTCTATCCCTCAGCCCTCTATCCCTCAGTCCTCTATCCCTCAGTCCTCTATCCCTCAGTCCTCTATCCATCATTCTTCTATCCCTCAGTCCTCTATCCCTCAGCCCTCTATCCCTCAGCCCTCTATCCCTCAGTCCTCTATGTCTCAGTCCTCTATGTCTCAGTCCTCTATGTCTCAGTCCTCTATCCCTCAGTCCTCTATCCCTCAGTCCACTATCCCTCATTCCTCTATCCCTCAGTCCTCTATCCCTCAGCCCTCTATCCCTCAGCCCTCTATCCCTCAGTCCTCTATCCCTCAGTCCTCTATGTCTCAGTCCTCTATCCCTCAGTCCTCTATCCCTCAGCCCTCTATCCCTCAGTCCTCTATCCCTCAGTCCTCTATGTCTCAGTCCTCTATGTCTCAGTCCTCTATCCCTCAGTCCACTATCCCTCATTCCTCTATCCCTCAGTCCTCTATCCCTCAGTCCTCTATGTCTCAGTCCTCTATGTCTCAGTCCTCTATCCCTCAGTCCTCTATCCCTCAGTCCACTATCCCTCATTCCTCTATCCCTCAGCCCTCTATCCCTCAGTCCTCTATCCCTCAGTCCTCTATGTCTCAGTCCTCTATCCCTCAGTCCTCTATCCCTCAGCCCTCTATCCCTCAGTCCTCTATCCCTCAGTCCTCTATGTCTCAGTCCTCTATCCCTCAGTCCTCTATCCATCATTCCTCTATCCCTCGGTCCTCTATCCCTCAGCCCTCTATCCCTCAGCCCTCTATCCCTCAGCCCTCTATCCCTCAGTCCTCTATGTCTCAGTCCTCTATGTCTCAGTCCTCTATCCATCAGTCCTCTATCCATCAGTCCTCTATCCCTCAGTCCTCTATCCCTCAGTCCTCTATCCCTCAGTCCTCTATGTCTCAGTCCTCTATGTCTCAGCCCTCTATCTCTCAGTCCTCTATTCCTCAGTCCTCTATGTCTCAGTCCTCTATGTCTCAGTCCTCTATGTCTCAGTCCTCTATGTCTCAGTCCAACATCCTCACCACTAGTACTCAACATTCTCCTTCAGTCCCTCCTGTTTCTTCCCAGCTCAAGCCCCAGACCCAGCCTAGGTCCCCCTACTCCCCACCTGGGACAGGCTTACAGTACCTCCCACAGCCCTGCAGAGCAGCAGAACAGCCAGACCCCATGTGACATTTCAAATCTCAGCGGACTGATTATTACAGAGAGAGACCATATGAGCTGACAGAGAGAGAGACCATATGAGCTGACAGAGAGAGAGAGAGACCATATTAACTGACAGAGAGAGAGACCTTATGAACTGATAGAGAGAGAGAGACCGTATGAACTGACAGAGAGAGAGAGAGAGAGAGAGAGAGAGAGAGACCATATTAACTGACAGAGAGAGAGACCTTATGAACTGATAGAGAGAGAGAGAGACCATATGAACTGACAGAGAGAGAGAGAGACCATATGAACTGACAGAGAGAGAGAGACCATATGAATTGACAGAGAGAGAGACCATATGAACTGATAGAGAGAGAGAGAGACCATATGAACTGACAGAGAGAGAGAGAGACCATATGAACTGACAGAGAGAGAGAGACCATATGAACTGACAGAGAGAGAGACCATATGAACTGATAGAGAGAGAGAGATCATATGAACTGACAGAAAGAGAGACCATATGAACTGACAGAGAGAGAGAGACCATATGAACTGACAGAGAGAGAGACCATATGAATTGACAGAGAGAGAGAGAGACCATATGAACTGACAGAGAGAGAGAGAGAGAGAGACCATATGAACTGACAGAGAGAGAGACCATATGAACTGATAGAGAGAGAGAGAGAGAGAGAGAGACCATATGAACTGACAGAGAGAGAGACCACATGAACTGACAGAGAGAGAGAGAGACCATATGACCTGACAGAGAGAGAGAGAGAGAGACCATATGAACTGACAGAGAGAGAGAGAGACCATATGAACTGACAGAGAGAGAGAGAGAGAGAGAGACCATATGAACTGACAGAGAGAGAGAGACCATATGAACTGACAGAGAGAGAGAGACCATATGAATTGACAGAGAGAGAGAGAGACCATATGAACTGACAGAGAGAGAGAGAGAGAGACCATATGAACTGACATAGAGAGAGAGACCATATGAACTGATAGAGAGAGAGAGAGACCATATGAACTGACAGAGAGAGAGAGACCATATGAACTGACATAGAGAGAGAGACCCTATGAACTCACAGAGAGAGAGACCATATGAACTGACAGAGAGAGAGAGAGACCATATGAAGTGACAGAGAGAGAGAGACCCTATGAACTGACAGAGAGAGAGACCCTATGAACTGACAGAGAGAGAGACCATATGAACTGACAGAGAGAGAGAGAGACCATATGAACTGACAGAGAGAGAGAGACCATATGAACTGACAGAGAGAGAGAGAGACCATATGAACTGACAGAGAGAGAGAGACCATATGAACTCACAGAGAGAGAGAGAGACCATATGAACTGACAGAGAGTGAGAGAGACCATATGAACTCACAGAGAGAGAGACCATATGAACTGAGAGAGAGAGAGAGAGAGAGAGAGAGAGAGAGAGAGAGAGAGAGAGAGAGACCATATGAACTGACAGAGAGAGAGACCATATGAACTGACAGAGAGAGAGAGAGACCATATGAATTGACAGAGAGAGAGAGACCATATGAATTGACAGAGAGAGAGAGAGACCATATGAACTGACCGAGAGAGAGAGAGAGAGACCATATGAACTGACAGAGAGAGAGACCATATGAACTGATAGAGAGAGAGAGAGAGAGAGAGAGAGAGAGAGAGACCATATGAACTGACAGAGAGAGAGACCATATGAACTGACAGAGAGAGAGAGAGAGTGAGAGAGAGACCATATGAACTGACAGAGAGAGAGACCATATGAACTGACAGAGAGAGAGACCATATGAACTGACAGAGAGAGAGAGACCATATGAATTGACAGAGAGAGAGAGAGAGAGAGAGAGACCATATGAACTGACAGAGAGAGAGAGAGAGAGAGAGAGAGAGAGACCATATGAACTGACATAGAGAGAGAGACCCTATGAACTGACAGAGAGAGACCATATGAACTGACAGAGAGAGAGAGAGAGAGAGACCATATGAACTGACAGAGAGAGAGAGAGAGACCATATGAACTGACATAGAGAGAGAGACCCTATGAACTGACAGAGAGAGACCATATGAACTGACAGAGAGAGAGAGAGACCATATGAACTGACAGAGAGAGAGAGAGAGACCATATGAACTGACATAGAGAGAGAGACCATATGAACTGACATAGAGAGAGAGACCCTATGAACTCACAGAGAGAGAGACCATATGAACTGACAGAGAGAGAGACCATATGAACTGACAGAGAGAGAGAGAGAGACCCTATAAACTGACAGAGAGAGAGACCCTATGGACTGACAGAGAGAGAGACCATATGAACTGACAGAGAGAGAGAGAGAGAGAGAGAGAGAGAGAGAGAGAGAGAGAGAGAGAGAGAGAGACCATATTAACTGACAGAGAGAGAGAGAGACCATATGAACTGACAGAGAGAGAGAGAGAGAGAGAGAGAGAGAGAGAGAGAGAGAGAGAGAGAGAGAGACCATATGAACTGACAGAGAGAGAGAGAGAGAGACCATATGAACTGCTTTGGAGAGCTGTACTGGTGCATGGACATTATGAAAACATATAAAAGCCCAGCTGTATCTGGTCTCTCTCTCTCTCTCTCTCTCTCTCTCTCTCTCTCTCTCTCTCTCTCTCTCTCTCTCTCTCTCTCTCTCTCTCTCTCTCTCTCTCTGCTGTCCATAAAGAGATTCTAATAGCAGAAGATGTAGGGACATGGGTAGGGAGGGAAGGAGGGAAGGATGGAGTGATGGAAGGAAGAAAGGTAAGAAACAGTCTGTCTCTCTGTCTGTCTCTCTGTCTCTCTGTCTCTCTCTCTATTCCCTTAATCTTATTTTCTCTCAGCCACAAGCACATGTGATAGTCATCAATCAACCTCATCCAGCGACACATGATAGACAGCAGAGCCAGCAGGACCCCCTCCCCCCACTACAGTTCTGAGTCGATGAGTCAGGCTCACAGAGATGCCTCAGGAAGCTTAGCTAATGCGGTACTTTTGGAGCTCCGTTTTTTTTTTTGAGCGTCTACAGAGGCTGAGTCAAGAACCAAAGCTCCTCACTGACAGAGAGGTCTTTCCCGTTCTTTTTCACAGCTTGTCCCCGTGCCCTGAGAGATGCCTTGGAGGCTTGGAGCACAGCTGAGCTGCTCTCATAGTTTGCTACACGAGAGGCTGGTTGTTATTGTCTGTCTCTGGTTATGCTGCTGGAGATACATGATACACGAGAGGCTGGTTGTTATTGTCTGTCTCTGGTTATGATACCTGTATTGTTCCATTCACTCAGTTGACCTGCATCTCATGAGACGTACGGGTCAGGGAGGCAGATATACATACCTTAGACAGGTGTGTGTGTGTTTGTGTGTGTGCGTGTGCGTGTTTGTCCTTGTATCCCACACACTGATTTGGCAGCCCCGTCCCCTTAAAGCCTCCCTCTGTCTGTCATGGCTTTCAGCAGGCCTAGCTCAGATTGCCTGCAGATGCACACACACACTCACACACCAACAGAGCTCACCCACATGTAAGTGGTTATAGTTGGCCTGGGCCTGCTTTGAGTTAGTTTGAGAGCATTACCCTGTTCCTGCTACTGCCACCCTCACAGTGGCTAAATGCTGCTCTGCTCTGTTCTGCTCTGTTCTATTCTCCTTTGCTCTGTTCTGTTCTGCTCTACATAGCCTTCTTTTGCCTGATTAGCCCCCATTATGACAAACAACAAACCATCGGAGCAGAGGTGAGAGGGAGCATGCAGAGACAGCAGAGACAGCAGAGACAGCAGAGACAGCAGACAGCAGACAGCAGAGACAGCAGAGACAGCAGACAGCAGAGAAAGCAGAGACAGCAGAGACATCAGAGACAGCAGAGACAGCAGACAGCAGAGACAGCAGAGACAGCAGACAGCAGAGACAGCAGACAGTGGAGAAAGCAGAGAAAGCAGAGACAGCAGAGACAGCAGAGACAGCAGAGGCAGCAGAGAAAGCAGAGGCAGCAGAGCAAGCAGAGACCGGAGGGGAAGGAAAGGGAGCAGGGGGCGATGGGAGGAGGTGAGGGGGTGAAGAGAGAGGGGAGCGGGGTGAGGAGACAGGGAGCAGAGCAGGGTGGTACGAGGTGAAGAATCAGGAGCAGGGGGGTGAGTTTGAAGGGGACCCCCGGGAGCCTCTAGATCACAGCCAGGCTAATGAGAACCTGTTAAGAACACCAGAGGGATCAGATACAACACCAGAGGGGTTAGATACAACACCAGAGGGGTTAGATACAACACCAGAGGGGTCAGATACAACACCAGAGGGGTTAGATAAAACACCAGAGGGGTTAGATACAACACCAGAGGGGTTAGCTACAACACCAGAGGGGTTAGATACAACACCAGAGGGATCAGATACAACACCAGAGGGGTCAGATACAACACCAGAGGGGTCAGATACAATACCAGAGGGGTCAGATACAATACCAGAGGGGTTAGATACAACACCAGAGGGGTCAGATACAACACCAGAGGGGTCAGATACAACACCAGAGGGGTTAGATACAACACCAGAGGGGTCAGATACAACACCAGAGGGGTTAGATACAACACCAGAGGGGTCAGATACAATACCAGAGGGGTTAGATACAACACCAGAGGGGTCAGATACAATACCAGAGGGGTTAGCTACAACACCAGAGGGGTTAGATACAACACCAGAGGGGTCAGATACAATACCAGAGGGGTTAGATACAACACCACATGGGTTAGGTACAATTCCAGAGGGGTCAAATACAACACCAGAGGGGTCAGATACAACACCAGAGGGGTTAGATACAACACCAGAGGGGTTAGATACAACACCAGAGGGGTCAGATACAACACCAGAGGGGTTAGATACAACACCAGAGGGGTCAGATACAATACCAGAGGGGTTAGATACAACACCACATGGGTTAGATACAACACCAGAGGGGTTAGATACAACACCAGAGGGGTCAGATACAACACCAGAGGGGTTAGATACAACACCAGAGGGGTTAGCTACAACACCAGAGGGGTTAGCTACAACACCAGAGGGGTTAGATACAACACCAGAGGGGTTAGATACAACACCAGAGGGGTCAGATACAATACCAGAGGGGTCAGATACAACACCAGAGGGGTTAGATACAACACCAGAGGGGTTAGATACAACACCAGAGGGGTCAGATACAACACCAGAGGGGTTAGATACAACACCAGAGGGGTTAGATACAACACCAGAGGGGTTAGATACAACACCAGAGGGGTCAGATACAATACCAGAGGGGTTAGATACAACACCAGAGGGGTCAGATACAATACCAGAGGGGTTAGCTACAACACCAGAGGGGTTAGATACAACACCAGAGGGGTCAGATACAATACCAGAGGGGTTAGATACAACACCACATGGGTTAGGTACAAATTCCAGAGGGTCAAATACAACACCAGAGGGTCAGATACAACACCAGAGGGTTAGATACAACACCAGAGGGGTTAGATACAACACCAGAGGGGTCAGATACAACACCAGAGGGGTTAGATACAACACCAGAGGGGTCAGATACAACACCAGAGGGGTTAGATACAACACCAGAGGGATCAGATACAACACCAGAGGGGTTAGATACAACACCAGAGGGGTCGGATACAACACCAAAGGGGTCAGATACAACACCAGAGGGGTCAGCTACAACACCAGAGGGGTCAGCTACAACACCATAGGGGTTAGATACAACATCTGAGGGGTTAGATTCAACAACAGAGGGGTTAGAAAAAAACAGAGGGGTTAGATACAACACCAGAGGGGTCAGATACAACACCAGAGGGGTCAGATACAACACCAGAGGGGTTAGATACAACACCAGAGGGGTCAGATACAATACCAGAGGGGTTAGCTACAACACCAGAGGGGTTAGATACAACACCAGAGGGATCAGATACAACACCAGAGGGGTCAGATACAATACCAGAGGGGTTAGATACAATACCAGAGGGGTTAGATACAACACCAGAGGGGTTAGATACAACACCAGAGGGGTTAGATACAACACCAGAGGGGTCAGATACAACACCAGAGGGATCAGATACAACACCAGAGGGGTCAGATACAACACCAGAGGGGTTAGATACAACACCAGAGGGGTCAGATACAACACCAGAGGGATCAGATACAACACCAGAGGGGTTAGATACATCACCAGAGGGGTTAGATACAACACCAGATGGGTTAGATACAACACCAGAGGGGTTAGATACAACACCAGAGGGGTTAGATACAACACCAGAGGGGTCAGATACAACACCAGAGGGGTCAGATACAACACCAGAGGGGTCAGATACAATACCAGAGGGGTTAGATACAACACCAGAGGGGTCAGATACAACACCAGAGGGATCAGATACAACACCAGAGGGGTTAGATACAACACCAGAGGGGTCAGATACAACACCAAAGGGGTTAGATACAACACCAGAGGGGTCAGATACAACACCAGAGGGGTTAGATACAACACCAAAGGGGTTAGATACAACACCAGAGGGGTCAGATACAACACCAGAGGGGTTAGATACAACACCAAAGGGGTTAGATACAACACCAGAGGGGTTAGATGCAACACCAGAGGGGTCAGATACAACACCAAAGGGGTTAGATACAACACCAGAGGGGTCAGATACAACACCAGAGGGGTCAGATACAACACCAGAGGGGTTAGATACAACACCAGAGGGGTCAGATACAACACCAGAGGGGTTAGATACAACACCAGAGGGGTCAGATACAATACCAGAGGGGTTAGATACAACACCAGAGGGGTCAGATACAATACCAGAGGGGTTAGCTACAACACCAGAGGGGTTAGATACAACACCAGAGGGGTCAGATACAATACCAGAGGGGTTAGATACAACACCACATGGGTTAGGTACAATTCCAGAGGGGTCAAATACAACACCAGAGGGGTCAGATACAACACCAGAGGGGTTAGATACAACACCAGAGGGGTTAGATACAACACCAGAGGGGTCAGATACAACACCAGAGGGGTTAGATACAACACCAGAGGGGTCAGATACAATACCAGAGGGTTAGATACAACACCACATGGGTTAGATACAACACCAGAGGGGTTAGATACAACACCAGAGGCGTCAGATACAACACCAGAGGGGTTAGATACAACACCAGAGGGGTTAGATACAACATCAGAGGGGTTAGCTACAACACCAGAGGGGTTAGCTACAACACCAGAGGGGTTAGATACAACACCAGAGGGGTTAGATACAACACCAGAGGGGTCAGATACAATACCAGAGGGGTCAGATACAACACCAGAGGGGTTAGATACAACACCAGAGGGGTCAGATACAACACCAGAGGGGTTAGATACAACACCAGAGGGGTTAGATACAACACCAGAGGGGTCAGATACAACACCAGAGGGGTTAGATACAACACCAGAGGGGTCAGATACAATACCAGAGGGGTTAGATACAACACCAGAGGGGTCAGATACAATACCAGAGGGGTTAGCTACAACACCAGAGGGGTTAGATACAACACCAGAGGGGTCAGATACAATACCAGAGGGTTAGATACAACACCACATGGGTTAGGTACAATTCAGAGGGGTCAAATACAACACCAGAGGGTCAGATACAACACCAGAGGGTTAGATACAACACCAGAGGGGTTAGATACAACACCAGAGGGGTCAGATACAACACCAGAGGGGTTAGATACAACACCAGAGGGGTCAGATACAATACCAGAGGGGTTAGATACAACACCAGAGGGATCAGATACAACACCAGAGGGGTTAGATACAACACCAGAGGGGTCGGATACAACACCAAAGGGGTCAGATACAACACCAGAGGGGTCAGATACAACACCAGAGGGGTTAGATACAACACCAAAGGGGTTAGATACAACACCAGAGGGGTTAGATGCAACACCAGAGGGGTCAGATACAACACCAAAGGGGTTAGATACAACACCAGAGGGGTCAGATACAAAACCAGAGGGGTCAGATACAACACCAGAGGGGTTAGATACAACACCATAGGGGTCAGATACAACACCAGAGGGGTTAGATACAACACCAGAGGGGTCAGATACAATACCAGAGGGGTTAGATACAACACCAGAGGGGTCAGATACAATACCAGAGGGGTTAGCTACAACACCAGAGGGGTTAGATACAACACCAGAGGGTCAGATACAATACCAGAGGGTTAGATACAACACCACATGGGTTAGGTACAATTCAGAGGGTCAAATACAACACCAGAGGGTCAGATACAACACCAGAGGGGTTAGATACAACACCAGAGGGGTTAGATACAACACCAGAGGGGTCAGATACAACACCAGAGGGGTTAGATACAACACCAGAGGGGTCAGATACAATACCAGAGGGGTTAGATACAACACCACATTGGTTAGGTACAATTCCAGAGGGGTCAGATACAACACCAGAGGGGTTAGATACAACACCAGAGGGGTTAGATACAACACCAGAGGGGTTAGATACAATAACAGAGGGGTTAGATACAACACCAGAGGGATCAGATACAACACCAGAGGGATCAGATACAACACCAAAGGGGTTAGATACAACACCAGAGGGATCAGATACAACACCAAAGGGGTTAGATACAACACCAGAGGGGTCAGATACAACACCAAAGGGGTTAGATACAACACCAGAGGGGTCAGATACAACACCAGAGGGGTCAGATACAACACCAGAGGGGTTAGATACAATACCAGAGGGGTTATATACAACACCAGCAGGATTAGATACAACACCAGAGGGGTTAGATACAACACCAGAGGGGTCAGATACAACACCAGAGGGGTTATATACAACACCAGAGGGGTTAGATACAACACCAGAGGGGTCAGATACAACACCAGAGGGGTCAGATACAACACCAGAGGGGTTAGATACAACACCAGAGGGGATAGATAAAATACCAGAGGGGTTAGATAAAATACCAGAGGGGTTAGATACAACACCAGAGGGGTTAGATACAACACCAGAGGGGTCAGATACAACACCAGAGGGGTTAGATACAACACCAGAGGGGTCAGATTCAAACACCAGAGGGGTCAGATACAACACCAGAGGGGTTAGATACAACACCAGAGGGGTTAGATACAATACCAGAGGGGTTAGATACAATACCAGAGGGGTTAGATACAACACCAGAGGGGTTAGATAAAATTCCAGAGGGGTTAGATACAACACCAGAGGGGTTAGATACAACACCAGAGGGGTTAGATAAAATTCCAGAGGGGTTAGATAAAATACCAGAGGGGTTAGATACAACACCAGAGGGGTTAGATACAACACCAGAGGGGTTAGATAAAATTCCACAGGGGTTAGATAAAATACCAGAGGGGTTAGATACAACACCAGAGGGGTTAGATACAACATCTAAGGGGTTAGATGCAACACCAGAGGGGTTAGCTACAACACCAGAGGGGTTAAATACAACACCAGAGGGGTTAGATACAACACCAGAGGGTTAGATACAACACCAGAGGGGTTAGATACAACACCAGAGGGGTTAGATACAATACCAGAGGGGTTAGATACAACACCAGAGGGGTTAGATACAACACCAGAGGGGTTAGATACAACACCAGAGGGGTCAGATACAACACCAGAGGGGTTAGATACAACACCAGAGGGGTCAGATACAACACCAGAGGGGTTAGATACAACACCAGAGTGGTGTGTGTCGTTGGGAGTGTGTCTGTGTGTGCAACTGGCTCTCACAGGCTCATGTCAGAATTTGACGTTCATCCATGTTTCTCAAATGTCCAATTTTGAAGTTGTTGCAAACGTCAAATTTCGAAGTGTTTAAGGTTAGGCATTGACTGAAGGTTAAGGTAAGGGTTAAGGGTTGGAATAGGGATACCGTGTGTTACCGTCTGTGTGTGAAAACCTCTGCTGCTTCAAACCTCACCAAGCCTCACTATCTTCAACCCCCAGATGTAATCATTCAATACCATGGTACAGCTCTCTCTCGCTCTCTCTCTCTCCCCTCGCTCTCTCTCCCTCTCTCTCTCTCTCTCTCTCTCTCTCTCTCTCTCTCTCTCTCTCTCTCTCTCTCTCCCCTCTCTCCCTCTCCCTCTCTCTCTCTCTCCCTCTCTCTCTCTCTCTCTCTCTCTCTCTCTCTCCCCCCTTCCTCTCTCTCTCTCTCTGCTCCCTGGCATTGTGTTTGTGCTTTAAAAACAAATAATTGCTATAAAAGCCAATCTGGAAAGAATAAAAGCGCTGTTAGGTTTAAGATCTAAGGTCCCTACAGAATACCTAATTGGCTGTTGGGGGTTTAGTAAAAACTAACCCAGGAGGGAGGGAAACTATTTTATGATTTGCCCACCTCTACGCATATACCCACCATTAATGATGTCCTGTCTGGCTACTGGCTCCTCCCACTACGGTTACTGGCACCTCCCAATACGGCCACTGGCCCATCCCACTACGGTTACTGGCCCCTCCCACTTAAGGCGTGGTGAGGAAAGGTGAGGAGGGGGTAGGAGGTGGCAGGAGGGGTGGGGGTGGAGGCAGGAGAGGTGGAGGGGGGAGGAAGGGGATCTCCTCGTTGTGTCCATGGAGATGACAGTGTAAGCACGGTAACTGGCAGTTGAACTTCGTGGTCAGTGGAAGAGGGTTGTGTGTATGAGTGAGGATGGTGTGTGTGTGAGAGGACAGAAGTGTGTGTGTGTGTATGTGTGTGTGTGAATGAGAGGACAGAAGTGTGTGTGTGTGTATGTTTATGTGTGTGAATGAGAGGACATAAATGTGTGTATGTGTGTGTCAGTGGATAGACGATGGTAATTACTGCAAATTGAATCATAGCATGGCCCGTGAGGATTTAATGAGAGCCTTTATTGGCTGAAGCGATAGCTACAGAGCGACATCGCTCCCCTTGCTCCCTGGTGTGTGTGTGTGTGTGTGTGACTACTCTGGTGTCTGTGTGTGTGACTACTCTGGTGTGTGTTTGTGTGTGTGGCTACTCTGGTGTCTGTGTGTGTGACTACTCTGGTGTGTGTTTGTGTGTGTGGCTACTCTGGTGTGTGTTTGTGTGTGTGGCTACTCTGGTGTGTGTTTGTGTGTGTGGCTACTCTGGTGTGTGTGTGTGTGTGTGTGTGTGTGTGTGTGTGTGTGTGTGTGTGTGTGTGTGTGGCTACTCTGGTGTGTGTGTGTGACTACTCTGGTGTGTGTTTGTGTGTGTGACTACTCTGGTGTGTGTGTGGCTACTCTGGTGTGTGTGTGTGACTACTCTGGTGTGTGTGTGTGTGTGGCTACTCTGGTGTGTGTGTGTGTGTGACTACTCTGGTGTGTGTGTGTGGCTACTCTGGTGTGTGTGTGTGTGACTACTCTGGTGTGTGTCTGTGTGTGTGGCTACTCTGGTGTGTGTGTGTGACTACTCTGGTGTGTGTCTGTGTGTGACTACTCTGGTGTGTGTCTGTGTGTGTGGCTACTCTGGTGTGTGTGTGTGACTACTCTGGTGTGTGTCTGTGTGTGACTACTCTGGTGTGTGGCTCTATTTCCTGATGGGGGATTTCACAGCATCACACAGAGACCACTGATTGGCAAGCCCTGATTGACTAATTTGCATCTCTCTCTCTCTCTCTCTCTCTCTCTCTCTCTCTCTCTCTCTCTCTCTCTCTCTCTCTCTCTCTCTCTCTCTCTCTCTCACCCCGTCTCTCTCTCCATCTATCCCTCTCTCCTCCTCTCCCTCTCCCCCTCTCTCCTCCTCCCCTCTCTCTTCTCCTCTCCCTCCTCCTGTTACTCTCCCTTCTCATGCATGTAAGGGAAGATGATGAAATTAGTGTTTGTCAGTCATTAGGCATTAGCAGAGAGCCATCAGCAGAGAGCCATCAGAAGAGAGCCATCAGAAGAGAGTCATTAGCAGAGAGCCATCAGAAGAGAGCCATTAGCTGCCAGTCCATTAACTTCCACGCAGCTCTAACAGCATATGGCACTCTCTCTGGAAGATGTGACAAGATGCAAATTCACACAGGGAGGGGGTCTGTGGGGGTTTGATCAGCTAGCCACACACACACAAACACACAAACGCACACACGCACACACACACACATGGTTGAGAAATTCATGACCTAATATTGAAATAAATGTAATTGCAGGACTAAGAGCGTGGTATGGCTTGATTCCATAGTGCCCCCCCATGATGTTCAACTGCACTGTTCTATCAGGAAAAAGCTCTAAAACCATCCTGATTATATCGTCTGGTCCCTAAAGACTCTCTACTTGCACTCCCCTCCTCCTCATCTCTGGTTCCCTCTCTCCCTCTCTTCTCTCCGTCCAAGTTGTAAGCTGTCCAGCGTTCAGCTGCCAAACAGGTCTGTGAAGACCAGCCAAACTAAACACAGGTAGACAGCCTAGCGTATCACACACGCTCCACACAGACGCACGCACACATACTCCAGTAAATGTGGCGAGGTGTGCTGTCTTGGCTCAGTGATTGGTTAGACAGAGCCCCGGGGAGGCAGGTCAGCGAGTTAATGAGAGGCTCATTTACTGAAGTGGTCTGTCCTTCTCTCAATCAGTGCTGTGTGTGTGTAGCCATTTTAAAGACCCTATATTTGATCTCTAAAGACTTTGATCCCGGGCCGGGAACACGACAGAGTCGGAGTAGGACCCCCAAACTTCCGTCTCCCTGGCGGTAGACCCACATTACATGAAAAAGTGAATGCATATGCCTAGTAAGCACCACAAACACTCTCTCTCTCTCTCTCTCTCTCTCTCTCTCTCTCTCTCTCTCTCTCTCTCTCTCTCTCTCTCTCTCTCTCTCTCTCTCTCTCTATGTAAGGGCTTTATTGGCATGGGAAACATATATTAACATTGCCAAATTTTCAGAGGAGATCACACTAACCATTCTCTCACTCTGGGCATCATATGACATTCTCTCATTCTGGGCATCATACGACATTCTCTCACTCTGGGCATCATATGACATTCTCTCACTCTGGGCATCATATGACATTCTCTCACTCTGGGCAACATATGACATTCTCTCACTCTGCATCATATGACATTCTCTCACTCTGGGCATCATATGACATTCTCTCACTCTGGGCATCATATGACATTCTCTCATGTAGAGCTCTGTGATGAAGTCGGTTGTCGTGTGAAAAGGTCATTGAGATCCTAGTTTTATATGCTGTCGTTCCAGACATCCCAAAATATAATATATGTATAATATATGTATACCTATGTTATTTTATAGGCGATTCAAAACTGTATTACAGTATGAGTCAGTGAGGCATTTCCTTCTACATTTTGCCTCTACATGAGGCATTTCCTTCTACATTTTGCCTCACATGAGGCATTTCCTTCTACATTTTGCCTCTACATGAGGCATTTCCTTCTACATTTTGCCTCTACATGAGGCATTTCCTTCTACATTTTGCCTCTACATGAGGCATTTCCTTCTACATTTTGCCTCTACATGAGGCATTTCCTTCTACATTTTTCTCATGTTAGTCATTTAGCAGACTCCTCTTATTAAAATAGGAACCAACCACTTACAATCTCTCCCTTTTTCTCGCTCCCTTTTTCTCTCCTTTGCCCCCCTCTCTATTTCTCTTTCTCTCTCAGGTAAAGATGAGCCGTCCAGCTACATCTGCACCTCTTGTAAACAGACCTTCACCAGCGCCTGGTTCCTGCTCCAGCATGCCCAACACACCCACGGCATCCGCATCTACCTGGACACACACCCCTCCAACTACACCCTCACCCCTCGCATGGCCCTCCCCCCTCCCATGGGTGGGGGCGACTCCCTCCCTCGTTCTCCCTTACCAACCTTCCTGGGGGACACCTCTAACCCCTTCCACCTCCTCCGGATGGCGGCGCCACTACTCAGGGAGCACCACCAACACCATCCCCAACACCCTCATCACCCCCGTCCCCCTCCGGGCTATCTGGACACCCGGCTCCCTGCTACCCCACCCTTCGTCAGACCCCCGCCACCCAGACACCCCCTGGAGCGCCTGGGTCCAGAGGAGATGGGGTCCCTGCTCTTCCAGCACCCCAGTGCCTTCGAGAGGGTGATGCGTCTGACCCCAATGGAACCTCCTTCCATGGACTTCTCCAGAAGGCTCAGAGAGCTGGCGGTTGGCAACAATACTAACAACGGAGGACCTACACCTCCTCTCTCGCCCACTCGGGTGCCCCCCATGCACCGCCTGCTGAGTCCAACACTCTTCCAGTCGGGTTCCAAGCCTCCACCGTTCCTCACCTACCCCCCACAGCCCCCTACGCCTCAGGGAGACGCCACCACTCCTCCCCCGGGCCAGAAACAGGCCCAGGTATGTGCAGTGTGTCCTGGGATATATGCTGATGTATGTCTTGTAATGTCTTATATGTCTTACAGAATTGCCTGTAATGTTTCCAAGACATTTCCCCTATGGGACAATAAATAATTATTTGTTCATTCATTCATTCAGGTCCAGGCCCAAGCCAAGTCCAAGTCCTGTGAGTTCTGTGGGAAGACCTTCAAGTTCCAGAGCAACCTGATAGTCCACAGACGGAGTCACACAGGAGAGAGGCCCTACAAGTGTCATCTGTGTGACCACGCCTGTTCTCAAGCCTCCAAGCTGAAGAGACACATGAAGACACACATGCACAAGTCAGGCTCCATGGGGAGCTCCCCTGAACAGGAGAATAGAGGAGAGGTAGTAGAGGGGGAGGAGAAGAGCAGAGAGGGGGAGGGAAGAATGGGGATGGACAACGAGGAGGAGGAAGAGGATGAGGAAGAGGAAGAAGAGGAGGAGGAAATTGAGGATGAGGAGGAGATGAGGAATGGCCTAAGTAGGCCTGAGTCTAACCTGAGCATGGACTCAGAGTTCCACAAGAACAGGGAGAACGGGTCGAGGCCTTCCCCAGACGAGAAGCCTCATGGTGGGGATAGAGTGATGGAAAGTGGAGGGGTGGGTATCATGCACCCATACAACCACCTGGACAATCACCTGAGACTGGCCCCTTCCAAGAAGACCATGAGTCTGGACAGGGAGAGGCAGCCTAATAGAGAGTCGGGAGAGGGGGGAGATGCAGGGAGGGGGGAGATGGAGATTGAGAGGGACAGAGAGCGAGCGTTGGACAGAGCGATGGACAGAGCGATGGACAGAGAGAGAGAGAGAGAAAGAGAAAGAGAGGAGAGGCCCTTGATGAACGGAAGGATTAGTGGGTCTGAAGACTCTTTCTCTGGACTGTTCCACCGCAGGCCCACCCCCATCACCAGCCCCAACCCCTCCAACAAGAGAATCAAGGTAAGAACCCTCTTTTAGCTATGCCTTTAAGTGACTTTGTGTTTTTATGTTTTCTTATGTTTGTCGTTTACACAACAATACTATAAAAAAGACTTTTAGACTGCTGAAACAAGTACATAATCTCTTATCTAGTTGTATTGTTTTTCTGGGTTTATATTAGTTGAATTCAGTGTAAATAAACTTTAATTTCATTCTATTTGATGTGAAGGTGGAGAAGGAGTTGGAGCTCCCCGCGGCTCCGACCCTCATCTCCCCAGAGAACATGTATTCCCAGCTCCTGGCCGGCTACGCCGCCTCACGCCACTTCATCAGAGAACCCTTCCTCCACGGCTTCAGTGACGCCCACCAGTCCCCCTTCGCCACCTCCTCAGAGCACTCCTCCTCCGAGACGGGTTCCCTCCGCTTCTCCACCTCTCCTGGGGAATTCCTGGAGGGAGTGGGCGCATCGGGCCGCAGCGGCAGCTCCACCCCTCACCTCCTGCGGGGTCCCGGGCCGGGTCGACCCCCTAGTAAGGAGAGCCGACGGAGCGACACCTGCGAGTACTGTGGAAAGATATTCAAGAACTGCAGCAACCTGACGGTGCACCGACGTAGCCACACGGGAGAGAGGCCCTACAAGTGTGACCTGTGCAGCTACGCCTGCGCCCAGAGCTCCAAGCTAACTCGCCACATGAAGACCCACGGGCAGTTTGGGAAGGAGGTGTACCGCTGTGATATCTGCCACATGCCCTTCAGCGTCTACAGCACCCTGGAGAAACACATGAAGAAGTGGCACGGGGAACACTTGATGGCCAGCGACGTCAAACTGGAGGAGGCCGAGAGAGTCTAAAGCTAAGGCTAGGCTAACACCTCAGACTCATTCTGAATGAACACTTACAGGACTTCAACACGGGGCTTGGCTGGATAATCTTTTTCTTCTTGAATATTTTTGGGACGATTTAATGTACGTAATTCTGTTTTTGTTTGTTCTTTTTGTCACAGAAACTGCCACCTGAGAAATATAAACAAAAGGGAAACATGGGATGGGGGACTTCTCTAGAAACCTTTAGTTTCCTGCCAACTATTGATCTATCTGAGGATTTTATCATTTAGGAATCCATTGAGCCTTTCTACTGTGCAATAATGTCTGTATTTATTGGAATTTTGTAAAGATATTGGGCATGTGCAGGTACATCTTTGTGGGGTTTTATAGGGAATTAGGTAGCTAGCTAGTAAGTAAAATAAATATGCTAAACATTTTATTTCTAAAAAACACATAACTTGAAACAGGTCACAGGAAAACTATAAGTAAATGAGTAAACTTCTTAAATTATGAAAGCAATTATTCATTTTTTTATCTGTAATATTAATATCCTATTAGGTCAACAGCAGACTACAATCCTCATCTCCTCATCTTTGACATAAAGCACTGAATGTCAATATGACAATAGAATATTAATTTTGGGGGGAATTTCAAAAATCCCAAATGTTAATGTTTTAGAAATCTGTAGAGATTACAGCCAATTTTATACCAACTATTATTTTTTAATATCAGCATGTGTTGTAGAATGTCTAAAGGAAATTATTATTATGATGCAATCCAGTCCCCACATTCCCAATATTAGCCGGGGACATAAATAGCGGTTGCACACATTGGCATACACTCCTTAGATGCAGGATTAAATCACCATGGGAATATTTAAGATATATCAGTTCAAACTTGCTGTAGTAAATGTGGAAAGGAGAACAGTCCTATAAATCTTCATGTGTGTGGATGTTTCGGGAAGAGTAAACTGTTTTATTTCATCAAACATTATGTAAATATTTGATTTTCTTTTGATCTATCATTATTAACAGAAACTAAATGTATACTAGCCCCATATTTTACATTCAGAATGTCCACTCTAACTAAAACAATCAAAGATCAGTGGCTTGAGTTATTTAAGTTCTGAATGATATACATTGTTATTGCATCCATTCACTAGATAATTGAATTACAGGTCCTCTCAATAGTGCTTCCTTCCTATGATCATACTGTTTACATTTGAACAACATAGCGGCAATGTCCCTTTCACCCTCTTGACACTTGATAAAGCTTAATCAAAACCAAGTTGTTAAGTTAAACTTTTAAATATTCTACATTGTACTGTACATTCCACTTCTAGAATCATTCCATTGTTCCTTCTGGGGAATTCTTGAACAGTAGTGTTCTCGTCGCACAGGGTGAGTTCTGATCCCCTCAGGATTCAGTAAAACGGTCTCAGAATGGAATTCATATCAATGCCTGTGTTTCTCCGCTGTGCTCTAAGCCTCAATCTGCCTGCCTGCTTTCACACTTCACTAACTCAACATTCATGTATTAGTAGAGCAGCTTTGAATAGGAAAAGGTGGAGGTTGTTCATTTTGCTTCACAAAGCGATATGGGGGTTTAACGCCCAATAACAGATTTGTGAAGACACTGTACGTGGCGTTCGTGACTTTTAGGGATTCACAATTTGTGATTTTCAGCTGCGAGGAATGAGGATGGCTCATCCTTGGATGAATCTAAAAAAGCCTATTTGAGTTACATTGAGTTATGGTAATAATGTTCAGCACAGCTGTTAGACTGATGGCCACATGACCTTGATATCTGATTGGATCATTCTTGAGGTAGAAAATGAAAGATTGAAATAGAGAAAATAGAGAGGGGATAGAGGGCGGGAGAGAGACATAGAAGGAGAGAGAGAGAGAGAGAGAGAGACCCAAGCAAGGATCAAAGTCATTCAAATGAAATTGAAAGCATATGAAAAGTGTGTTTTAACCCAAATGCATATGTACTGGTCAAATCTAATACCAAGGACATCAGAGAGAGAGAAAGAGGACCAATATTAGGGAAGATTGAGGCCACATCTTCCCTTAATACAACCATCTCCAATAGAGATAATCACCTCACCTCAAAGATATCACTTCACACAGCCTGTTTTAAATGTGCTGTGTGTGTTTAGGCAATTGGACATGGGTGTGCTCTCGTATGAGAATCTTCCTATTTATCACCATCTTGTTGACAGAAATCAGATTCTTACACAAAACACTCATCTCATAATGGTCCTCTATTTCAAATCAGCATGTGGAAATGGAATAGATTAGTTATCGTAATGTATGAGACTGACTGAAAAGATGTAGATACCATAGAGACATGCATTTGGGGAAAACACATGTTGATATTCAGTAAGAGTACATCTTTAGTGTTTTCCAATACATTTATTTGTATCAATTCTCACTTCAGAACAAGGTTGATAATAACTATAATAACTGGTATTATCGCAATTGAGACAGCGGAGAGGAGAAACCTACAATTCCCACTTCTGAACAAGCTTCATATATATTCCATCCAAAATATGGATGCTATATTAGTTATTTTATGGAATTGAGAAACCAGGATGACAGACCCGCAGAACAAAACCAGTCAATTCATAGAAAAACATTCAGTCCCAGAATAATGTTTACAGTGTTGGAGTATGTTAATGATGAAATCCTCAGTGTTTTGAAATAACAAAGTATTCTTTTCTTCAATGTTTTGAATGCCATAACGAGCATTGTATGATTATGATGGTGGCGGGATTTTAAGTAGATTCACATTAATAGTTACGTATAATTTCTTGCTCACTGTATGACAATACACAGTGTATTTGTAATATTGAGAAATTATGCTGAATTTTTAAAACAAATGAATCCAACATTCTGTTAGCCTATTTTACCTTCCCAATCCAATTGTGATTCAATTCAAATGTTTAAAGTAGTTTTTTGGTAAATCTATCCTAATATGGATTAAAAAAAAAATAGAAATGAGAAATCATCCAGAATATCAAATAAATGTTGGCATTGGGATTCTACAATGGGTTATGGGAGAAATGCTTTTTTTAAATAAAATCAGTTTTAGGAGGCATTCATGGACAATATATATATTTTTTCTTCTCATGGTTGGTTGAAGTTCTTGTGATGGCACTTAAAATTTTCTTTTTAACACATTTTCAACTTTCATGACTTTTGCTCTTTGTACAAAAATCTTTTCCTTTTTCATTTTTGAGGGAGTGCATTGTTGTGAAAAATAAGTAGTTTCAAAGCAGCAGCAGTAACGTTGGCTGTTTTGAACATATATGTATTTTTGTAATGTGTTGAAAAGAAAGTCAACAAATCCAATAAATGTTGCAATTGCCCTATCTGAAGTAGTATTACCATGAATATCACCATTACTGCTAACACCTGAAGTAGTATTAACATGAATATCACCATTACTGCTAACACCTGAAGTAGTATTAACATGAATATCACCATTACTGCTAACACCTGAAGTAGTATTAACATGAATATCACCATTACTGCTAACACCTTAAGTAGTATTAACATGACTATCACCATTACTGCTAACACCTGAAGTAGTATTAACATAAATATCACCATTACTGCTAACACCTGAAGTAGTATTAACATGACTATCACCATTACTGCTAACAACTGAAGTAGTATTAACATGAATATAACCATTACTGCTAACACCTTAAGTAGTATTAACATGAATATCACCATTACTGCTAACACCTGAAGTAGTATTAACATGAATATCACCATTACTACTAACACCTGAAGTAGTATTAACATGAATATCACCATTACTGCTAACACCTGAAGTAGTATTAACATAAATATCACCATTACTGCTAACGCCTGAAGTAGTATTAACATAAATATCACCATTACTGCGAACACCTGAAGTAGCATTAACATGAATATCACAATTACTGCTAACACCTGAAGTAGTATTAACATGAATATCACCATTACTGCTAACACCTGAAGTAGTATTAACATGACTATCACCATTACTGCTAACACCTGAAGTAGTATTAACATGAATATCACCATTACTGCTAACACCTGAAGTAGTATTAACATGAATATCACCATTACTGCTAACACCTGAAGTAGTATTAACATGAATATCACCATTACTGCTAACACCTTAAGTAGTATTAACATGACTATCACCATTACTGCTAACACCTGAAGTAGTATTAACATGAATATAACCATTACTGCTAACACCTGAAGTAGTATTAACATAAATATCACCATTACTGCTAACACCTGAAGTAGTATTAACATGAATATCACCATTACTGCTAACACCTCAAGTAGTATTAACATGCAAATCACCATTACTGCTAACACCTGAAGTAGTATTAACATGAATATCACCATTACTGCTAACACCTCAAGTAGTATTAGCATGACTATCACCATTACTGCTGACACCTGAAGTAGTATTAACATGAATATAACCATTACTGCTAACACCTCAAGTAGTATTAACATGCAAATCACCATTACTGCTAACACCTGAAGTAGTATTAACATGAATATCACCATTACTGCTAACACCTCAAGTAGTATTAACATGCAAATCACCATTACTGCTAACACCTGAAGTAGTATTAACATGAATATCACCATTACTGCTAACACCTGAAATAGTATTAACATGAATATCACCATTACTGCTAACACCTGAAGTAGTATTAACATGACTATCACCATTACTGCTAACACCTGAAGTAGTATTAACATGCAAATCACCATTACTGCTAACACCTGAAGTAGTATTAACATGAATATCACCATTACTGCTAACATCTGAAGTAGTATTAACATGAATATCACCATTACTGCTAACACCTGAAGTAGTATTAACATGAATATCACCATTACTGCTAACACCTGAAGTAGTATTAACATAAATATCACCATTACTGCTACCACCTGAAGTAGTATTAACATGCAAATCACCATTACTGCTAACACCTGAAGTAGTATTAACATGAATATCACCATTACTGCTAACACCTGAAGTAGTATTAACATGAATATCACCATTACTGCTAACACCTCAAGTAGTATTAGCATGACTATCACCATTACTGCTAACACCTGAAGTAGTATTAACATGCAAATCACCATTACTGCTAACACCTGAAGTAGTATTAACATGAATATCACCATTACTGCTAACACCTCAAGTAGTATTAACATGACTATCACCATTACTGCTAACACCTGAAGTAGTATTAACATGCAAATCACCATTACTGCTAACACCTGAAGTAGTATTAACATGAATATCACCATTACTGCTAACATCTGAAGTAGTATTAACATGAATATCACCATTACTGCTAACACCTGAAGTAGTATTAACATGAATATCACCATTACTGCTAACACCTGAAATAGTATTAACATAAATATCACCATTACTGCTACCACCTGAAGTAGTATTAACATGAATATCACCATTACTGCTAACATCTGAAGTAGTATTAACATGAATATCACCATTACTGCTAACACCTCAAGTAGTATTAGCATGACTATCACCATTACTGCTAACACCTGAAGTAGTATTAACATGAATATCACCATTACTGCTAACACCTGAAGTAGTATTAACATGAATATCACCATTACTGCTAACATCTGAAGTAGTATTAACATGCAAATCACCATTACTGCTAACACCTGAAGTAGTATTAACATGAATATCACCATTACTGCTAACACCTGAAGTAGTATTAACATGAATATCACCATTACTGCTAACACCTGAAATAGTATTAACATAAATATCACCATTACTGCTACCACCTGAAGTAGTATTAACATGAATATCACCATTACTGCTAACATCTGAAGTAGTATTAACATGAATATCACCATTACTGCTAACACCTGAAGTAGTATTAACATAAATATCACCATTACTGCTAACACCTGAAGTAGTATTAACATGAATATCACCATTACTGCTACCACCTGAAGTAGTATTAACATGAATATCACCATTACTGCTAACACCTGAAGTAGTATTAACATGAATATCACCATTACTGCTAACACCTGAAGTAGTATTAACATGAATATCACCATTACTGCTAACACCTGAAGTAGTATTAACATGAATATCACCATTACTGCTAACACCTCAAGTAGTATTAACATAAATATCTATTAATAATAACATTATCATCTCTTACATTACCATCATTGCACCACCAGTAGTAATGTTGAATGTCTCATGACTGATGCTTCAGTAACACCTGCCACCCACATCTTTATGTTACATAGAATCATATGAGTAGTATTTTCACACTTAATAACCCTAAACCACCAGTAAGCTTGAGTAAACCGGGCTGTTTCTAATGACTGGTGCTTGAAACCTTGCCCTCAGTAGCCCCGTTTATACCTGGTGCTAACATGGGTACTTTGTCCTGATCTTGTCTACATTCTGATTGTGTCCACATTTACAGAAATGTGTCTACAACACATGGTATTAAAATAGGTATGTTATCCATCCACTGTGTCTGCATTGTGACCAGATTTCCTGGTCCCTTCCTTTATGCAAATTATTTCACAGCTGTTCTTTCAAATCAAATCAAATCAAATCAAATGTATTTATAAAGCCCCCCTTACATCAGCTGATGTCACAGAGTGCTGTACAGAAACCCAGCCTAAAACCCCAAACAGCAAGCAATGCAGGTGTAAAAGCACGGTGGCTAGGAAAAACTCCCTAGAAGGCCAAAACCTAGGAAGAAACCTAGAGAGGAACCAGGCTGTGAGGGGTGGCCAGTCCTCTTCTGGCTGTGCCGGGTGCAGATTATAACAGAACATGGACAAGATTTTAAAATGTTCATAAAACAGGCAGAACAGTTGAAACTGGAGAAGCAGCACGGCCAGGTGGAGTCGGGACATCCAGGTAGGCCTTGAGGAATGGTCCTAATGCTCAGGTCCTCCGAGAGAGAGAGAGAGAGAGAGAAGAAGAAAAAGAAAGAGAGAGATAATTAGAGAGAGCATACTTAAATTCACACAGGACACCAGATAAGAGAAGAAATACTCCAGATATAACAGACGGACCCTAGCCCCCCGACACATAAACTACTGCAGCATAAATACTGGGGGCTGAGACAGGAGGGGTCAGGAGACACTGTGGCCCCGTCCGACGAAACCCCCGGACAGGGCCAAACAGGCAGGATATAACCCCACCCACTCTGCCGAAGCACAGCCCCCACACCACTAGAGGGATATCTTCAACCACCAACTTACCATCCTGAGACAAGGCTGAGTATAGCCCACAAGATCTCCGCCACGGCAACAGAAGCCAGCGACTCAGCCCCTGTAATAGGGTTAGAGGCAGAGAATCCCAGTGGAGGGGAACCGGCCAGGCAAAGACAGCAAGGGTGGTTCGTTGCTCCAGTGCCTTTCCGCTCACCTTCACACTCCTGGGCCAGACTACACTCAGTCATAGGACCTACTGAAGAGATGAGTCTTCAATAAAGACTTAAAGGTTGAGACCGAGTCTGCGTCTCTCACATGGATAGGCAGACTATTCCATAAAAATGGAGCTCTATAGGAAAAAGCCCTGCCTCCAGCTGTTTGCTTAGAAATTCTAGGGACAGTAAGGAGGCCTGCGTCTTGTGACCGTAGCGTACGTGTAGGTATGTACGGCAGGACCAAATCAGAAAGATAGGTAGGAGCAAGCCCATGTAATGCTTTGTAGGTTAGCAGTAAAACCTTGAAATCAGCCCTTGCCTTAACAGGAAGCCAGTGTAGAGAGGCTAGTACTGGAGTAATATGATCAAATTTTGGGGTTCTAGTCAAGATTCTAGCAGCCGTGTTAAGCACTAACTGAAGTTTATTTAGTGCTTTATCCGGATAGCCGGAAAATAAAGCATTGCAGTAGTCTAACCTAGAAGTTACAAATGCATGGATTAACTTTTCTGCATCATTTTCGGACAGAAAGTTTCAGATTTTTACAATGTTACGTAAATGGAAAAAAGCTGTCCTTGAAACAGTCTTGATATGTTCGTCAAAAGAGAGATCAGGGTCCAGAGTAACGCCGAGGTCCTTCACAGTTTTATTTGAGACGACTGTACAACCATCAAGATTAATTGTCAGATTCAACAGAAGATCTCTTTGTTTCTTGGGACCTATGACTAGCATCTCTGTTTTGTCAGAGTTTAAAAGTAGAAAATTTTCCGCCATCCACTTCCTTATGTCTGAAACACAGGCTTCCAGGGAGGGCAATTTTGGGGCTTCACCATGTTTCATCGAAATGTACAGCTGTGTGTCATCCGCATAGCAGTGAAAGTTAACATTATGTTTCCGAATGACATCACCAAGTGGTAAAATATATAGTGAAAACAATAGTGGTCCCAAAACAGAGCCTTGAGGAACACCGAAATCTACAGTTGATTTGTCAGAGGACAAACCATCCACAGAGACAAACTGATATCTTTCCGACAGATAAGATCTAAACCAGGCCAGAACTTGTCCATGTAGACCAATTTGGGTTTCCAATCTCTCCAAAAGAATGTGGTGATCGATGGTATCAAAAGCAGCACTAAGGTCTAGGAGCATGAGTACAGTTATGGAGCCTCGGTCTGACGCCATTAAAGGTCATTTACCACCTTCACAAGTGCAGTCTCAGTGCTATGATGGGGTCTAAAACCAGACTGAAGCGTTTCGCATACATTGTTTGTCTTCAGGAAGGCAGTAAGTTGCTGCGCAACAGCTTTTTCTAATTTTTTCTTTTTTCTAATTTTTGAGAGGAATGGAAGATTCGATATAGGCCGATAGTTTTTTATATTTTTTGGGTCAAGGTTTGGCTTTTTTAAGAGAGGCTTTATTACTGCCACTTTTAGTGAGTTTGGTACACATCCGGTAGATAGAGAGCTGTTTATTATGTTCAACATAGGAGGGCCAAGCACAGGAAGCAGCTCTTTCAGTAGTTTAGTTGGAATAGGGTCCAGTATGCAGCTTGAAGGTTTAGAGGCCATGATTATTTTCATCAATGTGTCAAGAGATATGGTACTAAAAACTTGAGTGTCTCTCTTGATTTTATGTCCTGGCAAAGTTGTGTGGACTCAGGACAACTGAGCTTTGGAGGAATACGCAGATTTAAAGAGGAGTCCGTAATTTGCTTTCTAATGATCATGATCTTTTCCTCAAAGAAGTTCATGAATGAATCACTGCTAAAGTGAAAGCCATCCTCTCTTGGGGAATGCTGCTTTTTAGTTAGCTTTGTGACAGTATCAAAAAGAAACTTTGGATTATTCTTATTTTCCTCAATTAACTTGGAAAAATAGGATGATCAAGCAGCAGTGAGGGCTCTTCGATACTGCACGGTACTGTCTTTCCAAGCTAGTCGGAAGACTTCCAGTTTGGTGTGGCGCCATTTCCGTTCCAATTTTCTGGAAGCTTGCTTCAGAGCTCGGGTATTTTCTGTATACCAGGGAGCTAGTTTTTTTTGGCAAATGTTTTTTGTTTTTAGGGCTGCAACTGCATCTAGGGTATTGCGCAAGGTTACATTGAGTTCCTCAGTTAGGTGGTTAACTGATTTTTGTACTCTGACGTCCTTGGGTAGGTGGAAGGATTCCGGAAGGGCATCTAGGAATCTTTGGGATGTCTGAGAATTTATAGCACGACTTTTGATGATCCTTGGTTGGGGTCTGAGCAGATTATCTGTTGCGATTTCAAACGTAATAAAATGGTGGTCCGATAGTCCAGGATTATGAGGAAAAACATTAAGATCCACAACATTTATTCCACGGGACAAAACTAGGTCCAGAGTATGACTGTGGCAGTGAGTAGGTCCGGAGACATGTTGGGCAAAACCGACAGAGTCGATGATGGCTCCAAATAATATTTATTTATTTATTGTAACACACACATTGATGTAATTTTTAAATGGTAGAATGATGGTTTAAATGGTGTCTCTGTCCAGATCTGCCTAACCTTGTGAGATATCCAGACACAATGCATGTCTGACTACCTCCAGAGGTGGGCAGGATGATCTGATCACAATGAGTCTTTTAATCGTCTACACCTGTCTAAAAATGTGGGCGCAATCAGAATGTGGACAAGATCAGGACAAAAGACGCAAGTTAGAACTAAGTATAAACAGGGCTAGTATGTAGGTATAACATCTTCCATCAATGTGATGCTATGAATCACAATATACTGACATTATTATAATTATTTATAGTACAGATAGCCACTGGTTAATAAGTGTGATTAACCCTATCTCTAGTGATGGTGCTTGAAGCCTTGGCCTCAGTATGATACTGTAGAACACTGTAACCAGAGGCTGCGAGACATCCCACTCTCAATTATTTTCAGGTTCATTAACAGTCAATGAACTAAGCAGACCAAATGCTAATGTATTGGTGTCTACGGGAGAGCCACCATGTTAAGCAGACCGGAACTGACCATTTTTTCAATGCTAAACGACCTGAGTGGGACATCTTCCTTTATCAACTATCTTTGACTAGAACACTTGAACCTACGTGACCCCTCGTGACTTTCACCAAAGACAATGATGGAGGTGGAGAGGAGGAGAGGACGAATACTTAAGTAACTACTCCACCACTCATTCACACTGACACAATAACTGAGCCCTCAACTTGAAGGGGGGAAGACTAATAAGGTGGCACCAGGAAATGCTTGGTAAACCAGAAGGGGTGCGTTCAATACGGTGCAATGTTCTGAATATAACGTTGTAGATAAATAGTGTGATGTATGATTCTGAAGTCTACATGATGGGGGATAATGTGCTCATGATGGGGTGAATCCTAGCTTCCACCTATTCCCAGATTTTTCTCTTAGTCATTAACTGATGTCAATAAGAGATACGTTTCACTAGAAGTTAGGATTCACTCCAATATCTACCAATAAATAATACTAATCTGCAGATTATCTCTAACCTGTGGAAGTGTTAGAAATATATATTGGCTCCAGAGCTGTTTACTGACTGATTTAACAAATGGGGCCCTGCTGGGAGATCTATAAAACAGCTATAGACTACACAATCTGTTCAATCTGTATGGCAGAAGTTCAGTGTTACAGCATGATTTAAATTTGAAGGCGTAGACTGTGTTCACGGTAAACTCTGCATATGTTGGCTCAATCGGAAATTACCATTAAATTTCTATCACAGAATCTATAACGCTTCAGCAAAACAGATTGAATAAAGATCTGCTTTAACTCAACCATGTGGTAAATATAGAGCCCAGCAAACACGTATTAAGATGTCGGACCATAAAAAGCCAGATTGCAAAGACAAGGCAGCGTGTAGAAGGAAGTAATTTGCTCATAAAATGCATTGATAACATCTCTGATATCTATAGCACTTGAGAGATAGTCTTGTTCCTAGAAGTATGTTATTTTTTTCATACAATTATGTAGCTCTCTCCGAAGATAAAGTAGAACAGATGAATAGATTTTTTTTGGCCACAATAAATACTTTATCTACAGTAGCTAACTCTTTATGAGAAGCTGTAAAGTTTTGGTTAAAAAATATCTGTTGATGTAAGGCTCAAATATGGGCTTAAAGAAAACCTTTTCCAGCCTGTTAGCAACTTGTCAAAGGAGTCTGGGTAACGTCTCCCGTCTTTAAACACAGCGACAATGAGCAACCATAACTGACTACAATAATTTCTTTACTGTCAGTAGATATGCTACAGATCGTACTACCTCAGTTCTATGAAAAACGTATAGTTATCACACATGCACCAACGCACGCACACACATTAAGAACGAAAAAGACAAGACATAAAATCCCATCATCATGCTCAATCACAAAACTGCATATTTCCACCCCGTTCCCAGGATGTGTATGAACTAGTGTCAAAGATCCAAGTAGCTCTTCTACCCGCAGTCATCTCAGCACATCACTCCAAGCAGGTCTTCCACTTGAGTCATCTCAGCACATGGCTCCAAGCAGCTCTTCCACCCCAGTCATCACATCACCAACAGCTCTTCCACCCCCAGTCATCTTATTTCATCTCATCACCAACAGCTCTTCCACCCCCAGTCATCTCATCACATCACCAACAGCTCTTCCACCCCCAGTCATCTTATCTCATCTCATCACCAACAGCTCTTCCACCCCCAGTCATCTTATCTCATCTCATCACCAACAGCTCTTCTACCCCCAGTCATCTCATCACATCACCAACAGCTCTTCCACCTCCAGTCATCTCATCACATCGCTCCAAGCAGCTCTTCCACCCCCAGTCGTCTCATCACATCACCAACAGCTCTTCCACCCCCAGTCATCTCATCTCATCACCAACAGCTCTTCCACCTCCAGTCATCTCATCACCAACAGCTCTTCCACCCAAAGTCATCTCATCACCAACAGCTCTTCCACCCCCAGTCATCTCATCTCATCACCAACAGCTCTTCCACCCCCAGTCATCTCATCTCATCACCAACAGCTCTTCCACCCCCAGTCATCTCATCACCAACAGCTCTTCCACCCAAAGTCATCTCATCACATCTCCAGCAGTTCTTCCACCTCCAGTCATCTCAGCACATCGCTCCAAGCAGCTCTTCCACCCCCAGTCGTCTCATCACATCCCCAACAGCTCTTCCACCCCAGTCATCTCATCACATCACCAACAGCCCTTCCACCACCAGTCATCTCATCACATCACCAACAGCACTTCCACCTCCAGTCATCTCAGCACATCGCTCCAAGCAGCTCTTCCACCCCCAATCATCTCAGCACATCACCAAAAGCACTTCCATCTGAGTCATCTCATCACCAAAAGCTCTTCCACCCCCAGTCATCTCATCACATCACCAACAGCTCTTACCCTCCCAGCCATCTCATCACATCGCTCCAAGCAGCTCTTCCACCACCAGTCGTCTCATCACATCACCAACAGCTCTTCCACCACTAGTCATCTCATCACACCAACAACAGTTGTTCCACTCACAGTCATGTCATTACATCACCAACAGCTCTTCCACCCCCAGTCATCTCAACACATCGCTCCAAGCAGCTCTTCTACCCACAGTCATCTGAGCACAACACTCCAAGCAGCTCTTCTACCACCAGTCGTCTCATCACATCACCAACAGCTCTTCCACCTGAGTCATCTCAGTACATCGCTCCAAGCAGCTCTTCCACCCCCAGTCATCTCATCACTTCACCAACAGTTCTTCCACCCCCAGTTATCACATCACCAACAGCTCTTCCACCCCAAGTCATCTCATCACCAACAGTTCTTCCACCCCCAGTTATCTCATCACATCGCTCCAAGCAGCTCATCCACCCCCAGTCATCTCATCACATCACCAACAGCTCTTCCACCCCCAGTTATCTCATCACATCACCAACAGCTCTTCCACCCCCAGTTATCTCATCACATCACCAACAGTTCTTCCACCCCAAGCCATCTCATCACATCACCAACAGCTCTTCCACCCCAAGTCATCTCATCACTTCACCAACAGATCTTCCACCCCCAGTTATCTCATCACATCGCTCCAAGCAGCTCTTCCACCCCCAGTTATCTCATCACATCACCAACAGCTCTTCCACCCCCAGTTATCTCATCACATCACCAACAGTTCTTCCACCCCAAGCCATCTCATCACATCACCAACAGCTCTTCCACCCCAAGTCATCTCATCACTTCACCAACAGATCTTCCACCCCCAGTTATCTCATCATATCACTCCAAGCAGCTCTTCCACCACCAGTCATCTCATCTCATCACCAACAGATCTTCCACCCCCAGTCACCAACAACCCCATTTGCCCTGGGATTAACTCACAATGAAAGAATGTGATGGCTTAAAGAAACAGTAGAAGAGGCAGGCTGCCCAGCCAGGCCCAGTAAAAGAGGGCTGATGGTGGGATGGGAAGGTGAATACTGTCTGTAGTCTATAATTAAATCAGCCTGCACTTGATGAAATCAGATCACACTGGCAGGCCACAGGCTTCACAGTTAGTTTGTTTTTACGACATAATTACAGTCCAAATCAAATGAGAAGATTGAATATTTCACAGCGAAGAGCCGATAGACGAGCATGTGTCCAATTTCAACAATGACACTGACAAACCCGCCTGAGGGAGAAATAGAGGGAGATAAAGAGAGATGGAGAGAGAGAGTGAGAAGGAGAGTATAGCGCCAGCCAGCCGCCCTACCGCAATAATTTACCTGCCTGTGTTTAGGTACTCTGGGGAGGTCTGGCTGAATACACTGGCATTACACCAGAGAGAAGGAGGGAGGGCGATGCAGGGAGAGCAAGAGAGAGAGAGAACGTTTGTGTGTGAGATGACAGGGAAAGAGAGAAGGGGAGAGAAAAAGGTAGAGTCTGTGAGAGAGGGAGAGAGATAAAATGAGGGGAGAGCGAGGAAAAGAGAGCGAGAAGAGAGAGATTGAATTGAGAGAGAGACTGGGAGAGGTAGAAAGAGTCAAATAAAGAAAACAGAAGGTAAGAAATAGAGAGAGACTAACTATGGAGACAAAGTGTATGGTTTTAGCAGGAAGATGAACAAACTTTTCGCTTGACTGTTCCTCTACAGAGAGGTGTCAGAGATAACAGTTATCACACAGAGAAAACACAGGATCAGCGTGATAAAGACACAAATCACTATTGAACTGGAGTTGATCATCACCTCTCTTCCCGCGCTGAGGTTAATACGTGTTGTATCACACTTCCGTACACAACTTCTCAATGGGGAATGATATGCTGGTGTGATATGGTGGGCGTGCAGACTAAAGTAAACTGGAACATGTTGAACAATGGCCTCCGGTTTTCCTTTATTTTGGAATGGGATTGTACGAACAATGGGCAGCAGCCAATTTATAAGAAGCATAGTTTATCATTTCTGTTTGAAAAATGTACTTTTAATACCAGGCGACGTGTTTCTCCGGTGAATGAAACAGAAACAACCTCCCACTGAGTTGGCTTGCTAATTTTGTTTCCTTTCTGAAGAAGTAAGCATGCATTTCCTGTACAGAGTCTTTGTTTCTCTACATGTCAGAACTTCCTTAGAGGATAGAATCCTCTGATTCTAGAAAACCACAGCTGTTGAGTGACCGCACTACGACCACACCGCTCATCATCTCCTGACCACCCGTTCTAAACAGCTCTCTCTCTGTCTCTTTCCTTTTTTTTCTTGGTCCTTTTCTCTGTCCCTCTATCCACACTATCCCTCTTTTCATCCCTCCCTTTCTCGCTACCCTACCAACTCTCTGCCCCCTCTCTGTCTCTCCCTGTCTCTCCCTCTTCCTCTTTCCCTCCTTCCATCCATCTCTCCCTCTATCTGGTTCCCAGGGGCTGCCCAGCTGGGGTGGATTTTCTCTGGTTGCAGTCTCTACCGCAACCTAGCGCAGCCTACCCTGCCTGTTGGGCCACCGGTCAGAGTCAGGGCCAGTAGATTAGTAACTAGATATAGACAGCAGGATCCCTAGGGGCCCGGTTAGCCTTTGATCCAGAGGAAACTGGGTTCTATGTGGCGGCTCTGTGTGGTTGAGACCTGGACCACAACCCTGCTTCCACCCTGTTCAGTAGAGGACGTGGTTTTACTGAGGACCGTGATTTCAGAGCTCCCTGTCATTCTCCCCGTGACCAGTCCTTTTGGTTAAGGGAGAATGGACCTCCTTACCGCTGTCACTGTCGCTCACTGTTTTTCCCATGGCATCGGATACTTGGATACAAAGACATGCATTGGAAAAGACAGGGCGGGGGCCTTACATTACGATGGCTTAAAAGTGATGTGTAATGGCATGTCATATGTGAACTCTGGTGAACTTTAACATTGGCTAGTCGCTGGTGGTAGCGACTAGCCAATGTTATAGTTCACCCTGCCAATGTTATAGTTCACACTGCCCTGTCTTTTCCAAATACAAACTGTACTTGTCACATGCTTCATAATCAACAGGTGTAGACTAACAGAGAAATGCTTACTTACAGGCCCTTCCAAACAATGCAGAGAGAAAGAAATAATAGAAAAATAATAACACACAGAATAAATACACAATGAGCAATGATAACTTATCTATAAACACAGAGTACCAGTACTGAGTCCATGTGCAGGGGTACGAGGTAAATATGTACATATAAGTACGGATAAAGTCACTAGGCAACAGGATAGATTATAAACAGTAACTGTAAGGACAGACGCTGGAAGACGAGAAGTAAGTAGAGGGAGTGAACTTTTAATAAATAACCGACATGAAACAAACAAGGACAGCGTCTGGACAGGGGAAACATAACGACAATAATGCTGACACGTGGATCAAACCGAGGAACAGACAGATAAACCAATAAAGTGACGGAGGGTCAATGCAGATAGTCCGGGTAACTATTTGGTTAGCTATTTAACTATTTAGCAGTCTTATGGCTTGGGGGTAGAAGCTGTTCAGGTTCCTGTTGGTTCCAGACTAGGTGCATCGGTACCGCTTGCCGTGTGGTAACAGAGAGAACAGTCTATGACTTGGGTAGCTGGAGGCTTTGACTATTTTTTGGGCCTTCCTATGACACCGCCTGGTATAGAGGTTCTGGATGGCAAGGAGCTTGGCCTCAGTGATGTACTGGGCTGTACGCACTACCCTCTGTATAAGCCTTGCAGTCTGATGCCAAGCAGTTGCCATATCGAGCGGTGATGCAGCCAGTCAAGATGCTCTCAATGGTGCAACTGTATAATTTTTTGAGGATCTGGGGCCCATGGCAAACCTTTTCAGCCTCCTAAGGGGGAAGAAGCGTAGTTGTGCCCTCTTCAAGACTGTGTTGGTGTGTGTGGGCCATGATAATTCCTTAGTGATGTGGACACAGAGGAACTTGAAGCTCTCGACCTGCTCCACTACAGCCCCATTGATGTGGTTGGTCGGCCCTCAGTTTCCTGTAGTCCACAATCAGCTCCTTTGTCTTGTTGACGTTGAAGGAGATATTGTTGTCCTGGCACCACACTGCCAGATCTCTGACCTTCTCCCTGTAGGCCGTCAGATCGTCGTCGGTGATCAGGCCTACCACCGTTGTGTCGTCTGCAAACTTAATGATGGTGTTGGAGTCGTGTGTGGCCACCAGAGCATGTGAGCAGAGTTGAGCAGTTGGAAATCTTGTTCACCGCTCACTGCTCCGGCGCTCCATGTCCTCTGCTAAATACCGCTCTGTGCTCACAGGAAAGAAAATGCTGCTCCAAATTCGCTCCGTTCGTTAAACTCACAATTGAACCTATACCCATCTATTTCTGTGACTACCTGGACCTACCATATCCATATGGATTTGAAAGAAACGTATTTGAATTAACATGAAAAGGTGAATGTAAGAAGCGAACATCATTTCAAACTGGCTCCATGTCATATTAAACAGCACAAGAATACTGTAAATAGGTCAGGAGACAGACAGGGAGACTAAGAAAGAACAGAAGTTAATTATTTAGGCTATATTATTTCAATTATTTTAAGGCTAAAGCCTACAAAGAAAAACATTGTGAAGCATTTTGGAGTGTGACACAATAGGATGGTAAGGACATAAAGCCCTCAGCATTTAAACAACATTTTGTTGTATTGAATCATTATAGTCTATAAATTGCGCATATAGGCTGTGACTTAAAATTAATTACAAATGAAATGAAATTTTACTTATTAGTGCCTTTGAATACATTTTTAGAATTCATTATTAGAAAAACCAATCTGGCCAGTCAGTGGCTTCAGGCTCATAAGATGGTGCCTGGAGAGCCAGCCAGCAGCTAAACACCCTTTCGGCCACTCTTGCCAGGCTGGGCAGAGATGCAGAGTTTTTATTTTTCTAAAGGTAGGCCTAAAGGTTTTCAGCCAAAATAACCCAATCAAAACGGGAAGCTCCTTGAAGGTGGGAATATGCCAGGCCTATTGGGCCAAAATCAATGATGGCCTATTGTATACATAATAGAACGAAAAATGAACAAAAGGTTTAGGAGATTTTTTGTTTATAAATACTTTTCTACAATGACACACTTAGTTATCTACCCACCTCGTTCCTTTCCTTTAGCATGTGCACGTAGTAAGTACACCAGCATGCTTTTGGGATATGTGTTTTTTCAGATTCCACTATGATTCTTTAGATGTGGACACTACATCACTGCACTCCCTCTTGCTCTTGGTCCTCATCTTTGTAAGTCACCTTGATTTTGCACCTGTGTGTTTTATCAGTTTCTTTATGAAAATATTTTGCAAACTCCATGACAGTAGCTAAAGCAAGGGGCTATAGCAGCACACAAGTAGACTACAGATGCATGCTGGGCCGGGTATGCCCTGAGCTCGTGAAGTGAGCGCTACTGGAGCGCTAATCCCTCCAGTGCTATTCCCTCCAGCGCTAATCCCTCCAGCGCTAATCCCTCCAGTGCTATTCCTTCCAGCGCTAATCCCTCCAGTGCTATTCCTTCCAGCGCTAATCCCTCCAGTGCTATTCCTTCCAGCGCTAATCCCTCCAGCGCTAATCCCTCCAGTGCTATTCCTTCCAGCGCTAATCCCTCCAGTGCTATTCCTTCCAGCGCTAATCCCTCCAGTGCTATTCCTTCCAGCGCTAATCCCTCCAGCGCTAATCCCTCCAGCGCTATTCCTTCCAGCGCGAATCCCTCCAGTGCTATTCCCTCCAGTGCTATCCCCTCCAGCGCTAATCCCTCCAGTGCTATTCCTTCCAGCGCGAATCCCTCCAGCGCCATTCCGTGCAGCCTGTGAATATTACAGTGTGACAGCCTTGAAAACTGCAGGGTTAAATCAATGCTGTGATGGAAAACCATAGGAATTATGGGATAGGATGTACTTTATGTTAGACATCAGTCCTCTGCTCTGCTGTCCTGAAGCTAAAAACATGTAGTGACAGACAACATGGCACACAGATGTCTGTCGTCAGTCTCAGTGGAGAATCTAGAAATGCCCTTCCACCCAACAGAAAGACTGGTGAATTGGAAAATGTACAGCAATAGTTATATAGAGTATTGGTCATTTGCGGTGTACCTTAAAGCAACTATAATCTTTCTGGGGGAAAAGGAATCTTGGAAAAGGATCCGGAAGCACAGTTGACATTGGTCTTTAGTGAAAGTAAAGCCAAATCCCTGCTGACTTTTCTTTCTTTCTTTCACCCCCATCTCCCTCTCTCTCTCTCTCCCCTCCCCTTTCCCTCTCCCTCCCTGTCATGGTATCTGTTCCCCTTGGGGGCCCATGCGAAGACAGGCTTGACTATTGGCCTGATATCAAGACTCGCCTGGCGGGGTTCCACATCAACGTGCCACAACTAATTTATGAAGCTGGAAAGTAGAACGTAGATAGATACTTACTGTGATATAATGTAATCATGGAATTCTGTGGCTGTGAGAAGACATGGAGTTCTATTGTGTTTGTGCTGGTATCTGGGGTTAGGTGTGGTAAGATTTCCATCCAGTTGACTTAATTGATCCATCTTGATATGTGAGAATTTCTTTCGTCTCCCACCCCCGGAACTGCCTCAAATCATGATTGAACAGAGTCTCTCTCACGTTGCCATGACAAAGGTCTGTTATCGGTTTGGTTCGTACTTCCCCATTTCAAAACGTTTTATCCATGAACACTACCCAGCTGACACCTGAATGTCATGCGACGTGAGACATGGTAGACAGTTAACCTGAAACACAGTGTCCATTATATTTCAAAGGATCTCCTTTATTTATAATACAGACTCCAATAAGGCAGTGGCAGACAGGGCACGCGTCTAAAAAAAAAAACGTTTGAAGGAGGGATGTTTGGAGGGCGACACCTTTATGTCTCAAGTACAGGGGGATGAACCAGACCATAGTTGCCATTTTCTCCTGTGGATCATCTTTGGTGTTTTATCACACACTTTGTTTGTTGTTTGAAAAAAATGCTAGAGAGTGTAAGACAAGGAGATGGACAATCCCAGAAATATATCATTACGAACAGCAAACATGTCTTCAGAATAAAGTTATCATAGACACTGGACCTGACACTCGGTTTTTGGTTTCCACAAACAATGACGCTGGGGCTGCAGGTAGCCTAGTGGTTAGAGGCAGGTAGCCTAGTGGTTAGAGGCAGGTAGCCTAGTGGTTAGAGGCAGGGTAGCCTAGTGGTTAGAGGCAGGGTAGCCTAGTGGTTAGAGGCAGGGTAGCCTAGTGGTTAGAGGCAGGGTAGCCTAGTGGTTAGAGATAGGTAGCCTAGTGGTTAGAGGCAGGTAGCCTAGTGGTTAGAGGCAGGGTAGCCTAGTGGTTAGAGGCAGGGTAGCCTAGTGGTTAGAGGCAGGGTAGCCTGGTGGTTAGAGGCAGGTAGCCTGGTGGTTAGAGGCAGGGTAGCCTGGTGGTTAGAGGCAGGGTAGCCTGGTGGTTAGAGGCAGGTAGCCTGGTGGTTAGAGGCAGGTAGCCTGGTGGTTCAGGCAGGGTGGCCTGGTGGTTAGAGGCAGGTAGCCTGGTGGTGCGAGGCAGGTAGCCTGGTGGTTAGAGGCAGGTAGCCTGAGTGGTTAGAGCAGGTAGCCTGGTGGTTAGAGGCAGGTAGCCTGGTGGTTAGAGGCAGGTAGCCTGGTGGTTAGAGCAGGTAGCCTGGTGGTTAGAGCAGGTAGCCTGGTGGTTGGAGCAGGTAGCCTAGTGGTTAGAGCAGGTAGCCTGGTGGTTAGAGGCAGGTAGCCTGAGTGGTTAGAGCAGGTAGCCTGGTGGTTAGAGCAGGTAGCCTAGTGGTTAGAGCAGGTAGCCTGGTGGTTAGAGCAGGTAGCCTGGTGGTTAGAGGCAGGTAGCCTGGTGGTTAGAGCAGGTAGCCTAGTGGTTAGAGCAGGTAGCCTAGTGGTTAGAGCAGGTAGCCTAGTGGTTAGAGCGTTGGGGAAGTAACCAAAAGAGTTGCTAGATCGAATCCCCGTAGCTGGGCAAGGTAAACATCTGTCGTTCTGCCCCTGAACAAGGCAGTTAACCCACTGTTCCTAGGCTGTAATTGTAAATAAGAATTTGTTCTTAACTGACTTGCCTAGTAAAATAAAGGTTAAATAAAGGTTAAATAAACACTGCACGTACTGTAGGCTACTTCTCTAGGCTTCCAAAAGAGCCATTCCAGTGTCAGAGCAATGAAGGCGATTAACAACACATTCTAATTAAAGATAAAAGTTAAAGTGCGACACCCAAGACACAAGTCACCGTAGATGTTAAAAGCCATCAGTTTTTTTTTTTTTTTTTTGTGTGTGTGTGTGTTAATAGATTCAAATTTTACTTCTGGACACAATCTGAGAAAGCAAGGTAGTCTGTCAGATTACATTGTTTTTAGCATCAACAACCATTCTTGGTATCTACTAAATCCAGTCGCTGAGATTTGACTAAGCTCCTTACAGAGCAGAGATCATGACCAAGATTACATAGTTGCCTCTACATTGTGGCAATTTCCGGCACTTGAGCCTCATTCCCGGACTTCCTAATCAGCTATCCTTTATGTAGCGCAATGGTGTTCCTTTCAACATGTGAACAGCTCTCATCAGAGCCAACACGGCGGTTTCAGGCCATAGAACACCATCTGCAGACACTTCTCATGCTCCTCATCAGATGTCTTGTCTATTCTAGTAAATGAGACCTCATGTCAAATATGAAATATTCATGTTATTGGTATCAATTGGTCCCTTATCCTTTCCATGTTTTCTGATTCTAACTTACATGTTGATCTTTTTGTGTCCAACCTATTTCAGGTGCTATTGTGATCAATGGACTTGATTTTTGTTTTACAGCTAATCAAATTAAATCCCAGATGTGTGCTCTTGGATAATTATCTTGCAAGGCATCTGACCTAATTAATTTCAGGCTGGTTCATCCCTCATACATGGTACATTTAATTGAGCTTCATTATGACCGAGTGATCAATTTATTCTACACGGGCAATTATGCTTCAGATTGTAAAAACGATACTATAGAGTCTCTAAACTTTAACGCTTTTACTGATTGTCGGTTGAATTTTGTAAGACAAGTCATTTGCCACATATTAGAAAACATCAGGCAACGTCACACACTGCCATTGGTAGCCCTGTCAGTGACAAACACACATCTCCCACCTGCACACACACACACACACACGACACACACCGACACACACACCGACACACACACCGACACACACACCGACACACACACCGACACACACACCGACACACAAGATTAGCAGCCAAGATACCCACTGAACAGTGGGGGCAGGTTTAGTGGGGAGGAGAGACGTTGTAAAGGACAGCTTAGGACCAATCAGAGCTTGATTAGACATCAATGGACAGCCAAAGTTAATTGAGGCCCAATTCCACACCAAACGTTATCCCTACCCCTTTGCCCTGGTGTGGATCTGAAAGAAATTAGATATCAGGGTGTAGGGTTGAGTTAGAATTGCTTGCACCATCACCCATTTCAGAACCGACTAATGGAGATCAGACAATTTCATGAAGTACTGTACCAACCTGCTCCCATCCAATACCAACCATTATTTCCTGACAGCACCAGCAGTGACCAGTAAGACGATGCTGCATTTGATTTCTCTGTGTTGGTACAGGTTTATTAACCATTCCTCCTCTTGCTCAGGTCATCAGTTATCTGCATTAACCTGGATCCTGCTGTCTTGTATTGTTCTAGCACTTCTAATGAACTACTTGATCTAAATGTGTCTTGTCTGGGTTGGTTTATCCATTTACCTAACTTTTGGTTTAGTCCTTCACGGCAGCGTTAACATTTGTAAAAAAAAAGAATTTGTGTGAATAGATTTAAATTGTACTTCTGGACACAATCTGAGAAGGCAAGGTAGTCTGTCAGATTACATTGTTTTTAGCATCAACAACCAGTCTTGGTATCTACTAAAGCTTATTTTAGTAGATACCAAGAACCAACACCGACACACATACACACTGACACCGACACACACACACACACACACACACACCGTCACATTGACAACGACACAAACACCAACACACACACACGCTGACACCGACACACATACACCGACACACAGACACACACCGACACCCTCTCCCACCTGCACACACATAAAGCCAAATGTGCTGCCACTAAAATTTGCATGGTGCTCAGCAATGCATTAGTGAACATCACTTGGCAATCTGTTCATAGGACCTTAATTGGATTTTCATACCGCCTCTGATCTTGTTTTCTAATTAATGTTGGTGGCTGCCAACCAAGCAGAACCGTGCACCCAGCAACACCTTTGATCCCGACCATATGGAGCTCCTCCAAACGCAGCGCCAGGGACGTAAAAATACCCCTCACCTCAAGTCCTCCGAGTGGGAGAACAGACACAACAACAGGCCTGATGAAGAGAATGGATGGATGGTGGTAGGAAAGGAGGGAGGGGGTGAGGAGAATGGATGGATGGTGGTAGGAAAGGAGGGAGGGGGTGAGGAGAATGGGTGGATGGTGGTAGGAAAGGAGGGAGGGGGTGAGGAGAATGGGTGGATGGTGGTAGGAAAGGAGGGAGGGGGTGAGGAGAATGGATGGATGGTGGTAGAGAGAGAGAGAGAGAGAGAGAGAGAGAGAGAGAGAGAGAGAGAGAGAGAGAGAGAGAGAGGTGAGGGAGGGAGGGAGGGGTAAGTAAGGTGTTAACCAACACATCCCTTCAGTGTTGTTATTGATTAATTTCTCTCACGATCAGTTGTGATTACATATAAATAAAACATGAGGGGTGGGACCATACACAACAACCACCTCTTCTCCTTCTCTTGCTTCGGGTAAATGTCAATAGATTTTTATAATCGGTGGCCACTCCAGGGTCTGTGTCCCAATACGCACCCTATCCCTTATACATTGCTCTACTTTTGGCCCTATGAACCCTGGTTAAAAGTAGCGCACTATAAAGGGAATAGGGTGCCATATGGGACGCACATGTTTTATACAGTGGGGCAAAAAAGTATTTAGTCAGCCACCAATTGTGCAAGTTCTCCAACTTAAAAAGATGAGAGAGGCCTGTAATTTTCATCATAGGTACACTTCAACTATGACAGACGAAATGAGAAAAAGAAATCCAGAAAATCACATTGTAGGATTTTTAATTTATTTATTTGCAAATTATGGTGGAAAATAAGTATTTGGTCAATAACAAAAGTTTATCTCAATACTTTGTTATATACCCTTTGTTGGCAATGACAGAGGTCAAACGTTTTCTGTAAGTCTTCACAAGGTTTTCACACACTGTTGCTGGTATTTTGGCCCATTCCTCCATGCAGATCTCCTCTAGAGCAGTGATGTTTTGGGGCTGTCGCTGGGCAACACGGACTTTCAACTCCCTCCAAAGATTTTCTATGGGGTTGAGATCTGGAGACTGGCTAGGCCACTCCAGGACCTTGAAATGCTTCTTACGAAGCCACTCCTTCGTTGCCCGGGCGGTGTGTTTGGGATCATTGTCATGCTGAAAGACCCAGCCACGTTTCATCTTCCGGCGCGACAGAGATGGCAGCCTCGCTTCACGTTCTCAGGAAACCATGCAGTATTTTGTTTTTTTATGTATTACTTCTTACATTATTACCCCCGGGAAATATTACGTTTTATTACATACAACCGGGAGGAACTATTGGATATAAGAGCAACGTCAACTTACCAACATTACGACCAGGAATACGACTTTCCCAAAGAGGATTCTCGGTTTGCTAACCCAAACACAACAATAGACTGGATAGCACCCGGCTACTCAAAGCAACGGCGGCGCTGGAGAAGAGGGAAACGCGCCGGTCTTTTGGTCAAGCTACGTCGACGGGCGCATCGTGCACCTCTCCCGAGTATTTTAATCGCCAATGTACAGTCTCTTGACAACAAAGTAGATGAAATCCGATCGAGGGTTGCCTTTCAGAGAGACATCCGAGACTGCAACGTTCTTTGCTTCACGGAAACATGGCTCACTCAGGACACGTTATCGGAGTCGGTACAGCCACCTGGTTTCTCCACGCATCGTGCCGACAGAAACAAACTTCTATCTGGTAAGAAGAAGGGTGGGGTGTGTGTCTTATGATTAACGAGGCGTGGTGTGATCATAACAACATACAGGAACTCAAGTCCTTTTGTTCACCTGACATAGAATTCATTACAATCAAATGCAGACCGCATTATCTACCAAGAGAATTCTCCTCGATTATAATCACAGCCGTGTACACCCCCCCTCAAGCTGATACATCGACGGCACTGAAAGAAATTCATCGGACTCTATGTAAACTGGAAACCACATATCCTGAGGCTGCATTTATTGTGGCTGGGGATTTTAATAAGGCTAATTTAAGAACAAGGCTCCCGAAATTTTACCAGCATATCGAATGTGCCACCCGGGCTGGTAAAATCCTGGACCACTGTTATTCCAACTTCCGTGATGCATACAAGGCTATTCTCCGCCCTCCTTTCGGGAAGTCTGACCATGACTCCATTTTGTTGCTCCCAGCCTACAAACAGAAACTAAAACAGGAAACGCCCGTTCTCAGGTCTGTTCAACGCTGGTCCGACCAATCTGATTCCACGCTGCAAGATTGCTTCGAGCACGTGGACTGGGATATGTTCCGGATAGCAACTGACAACAACATTGATGTATACGCTGATTCGGTGAGCGAGTTTATTAGCAAGTGCATTGGTGATGTTGTACCCATAGCAAATATTAAAACCTTCCCCAACCAGAAACCGTGGATTGATGGCAGCATTCGCGCAAAACTGAAAGTGCGAACCATTGCTTTTAACCAGGCTAAGGCTACTGGAAACATGACTGAATACAAACAGTGTAGCTATTCCCTCCGCAAGGCAATCAAACAAGCTAAGCGTCAATATAGAGACAAAGTGGAGTCACAATTCAACAGCTCAGACACAAGAGCAATGTGGCAGGGTCTACAGTCAATCACGGACTACAAAAAGAAAACCAGCCCCGTTGCGGACCATGACGTCCTGCTCCCAGACCAACTAAACAACTTCTTTGCTCGCTTTGAGGACAATGCAGTGCCACCGACACGGCCCGCTACCAAAACCTGCGGGCTCACCTTCACCGCAGCCAATGTGAGAAAAACATTTAAATGTGTTAACCCTCGCAAGGCTGCCGGATGGCATCCCAGATGGCATCCCTGGCCGTGTCCTCAGAGCATGCGCAGACCAGCTGGCTGGTGTGTTCACGGACATATTCAATCAGTCCCTATCCCAGTCTGCTGTTCCCACATGCTTCAAGAGGGCCACCATTGTTCCTGTTCCCAAGAAAGCTAAGGTGACTGAGCTAAATGACTATCGCCCCGTAGCACTCACTTCTGTCATCATGAAGTGCTTTGAGAGATTAGTCAAGGATCATATCACCTCCATCCTGCCAGACACCCTGGACCCACTCCAATTTGTTTACCGTCCCAATAGGTCCACAGACGACGCAATCGCAATCACACTGCATACTGCCCTAACCCATCTGGACAAGAGGAATACTTATGTAAGAATGCTGTTCATCGACTACAGCTCAGCATTTAACACCATAGTTCCTCCAAGCTCGTCATTAAGCTCGAGACCCTGGGTCTCGACCCAGCCCTGTGCAACTGGGTCCTGGACTTCCTGACGGGCCGGTCCCAGGTGGTGAGGGTAGGAAACAACATCTCCACTCCGCTGATCCTCAACACTGGGGCCCCACAAGGGTGCGTTCTCAGCCCTCTCCTGTACTCCCTGTTTACCCATGACTGCGTGGCCAAGCACGCATCCAACTCAATCATCAAGTTTGCTGACGAGACTACAGTGGTAGGCTTGATTACCAACAACGACGAGACGGCCTACAGAGAGGAGGTGAGGGCCCTCGGAGTGTGGTGTCAGGAAAATAACCTCTCACTCAATCAGCAAAACAAAGGAGATGATCGTGGACTTCAGGAAACAGGAGAGGGAGCACCCCCCTATCCACATCGAGGGGACAGTAGTGGAGAGGGTGGAAAGTTTTAAGTTCCTCAGTGTACACATCACGGACAAACTGAATTGGTCCACCCACACAGACAGCGTGGTGAAGAAGGCGCAACAGCGCCTCTTCAACCTCAGGAGGCTGAAGAAATTCGGCTTGTCACCAAAATCACTCACAAACTTTTACAGATGCACAATCGAGAGCATCCTGTCGGGCTGTATCACCGCCTGGTACGGCAACTGCTCCGCCCACAACCGTAAGGCTCTCCAGAGGGTAGTGAGGACTGCACAGCGCATCACCGGGGGAAACCTACCTGCCCTCCAGGACACCTACACCACCCGATGTCACAGGAAGGCCAAAAGATCATCAAGGACAACAACCACCCGAGCCACTGCCTGTTCACCCCGCTATCATCCAGAAGGCGAGGTCAGTACAGGTGCATCAAAGCTGGGACCGAGAGACTGAAAAACAGCTTCTACCTCAAGGCCATCAGACTGTTAAACAGCCATCACTAACATTGAGTGGCTGCTGCCAACATACTGACTTAAATCTCTAGCCACTTTAAACATAGGAATTGGATGTAACAAATGTATCACTAGCCACTTTAAACAATTTTGTATATAATGTTTACGTATCCGACATACTCATATCAAATGTATACACTGTACTCTAAACCATCTACTGTATCTTGCCTATGCCGTTCGCCATCGACCCAAATCTCTAGCCACTTTAATAATTATAACTGGATGAAATAATGTATCACTAGCCACTTTAAACAATGCCATTTATATAATGTTTACATATCCTACATTACTCATCTCATATATATGTGTATATACTGTACTCCATACCATCTACTGTATCTTGCCTATGCCGGTCAGCCATCGCTCATCCATATATTTATATGTACATACTCGTATTCATTCCTTTACTCTTGTGTGTATAAGGTAGTTGTTGTGAATTTGTTAGATTACTTGTTAGATACTACTGCATGGTCGGAACTAGAAGCACAAGCATTTCGCTACACTCGCATTAACATCTGCTTACCATGTGTATGTGACAAATAAAATTTGATTTGATTTGATCTTCAATGCCCTTGCTGATGGAAGGAGGTTTTCACTCAAAATCTCACGATACATGGCCCCATTCATTCTTTCCTTTACACGGATCAGTCGTCCTGGTCCCTTTGCAGAAAAACAGCCCCAAAGCATGATGTTTCCACCACCATGCTTCACAGTAGGTATGGTGTTCTTTGGATGCAACTCAGCATTCTTTGTCCTCCAAACACGACGAGTTGAGTTTTTACCAAAAAGTTCTATTTTGGTTTCATCTGACCATATGACATTCTCCCAATCCTCATCTGGATCATCCAAATGCTCTCTAGCAAACTTCAGACGGGCCTGAACATGTACTGGCTTAAGCAGGGGGACAGGTCTGGCACTGCAGGATTTGAGTCCCTGGCGGCGTAGTGTGTTACTGATGGTAGGCTTTGTTACTTTGGTCCCAGCTCTCTGCAGGTCATTCACTAGGTCCCCCCGTGTGGTTCTGGGATTTTTGTGATCATTTTTACCCCACGGGGTGAGATCTTGCGTGGAGCCCCAGATCGAGGAAGATTATCAGTGGTCTTGTATGTCTTCCATTTCCTAATAATTGCTCCCACAGTTGATTTCTTCAAACCAAGCTGCTTACCTATTGCAGATTCAGTCTTCCCAACCTGGTGCAGGTCTACAATTTTGTTTCTGGTGTCCTTTGACAGCTCTTTGGTCTTGGCCATAGTGGAGTTTGGAGTGTGACTGTTTGAGGTTGTGGACAGGTGTCTTTTATACTGATAACAAGTTCAAACAGGTGCCATTAATACAGGTAACGAGTGGAGGACAGAGGAGTTAGTTACAGGTCTGTGAGAGCCAGAAATCTTGCTTGTTTGTATGTGACCAAATACTTATTTTCCACCATAATTTGCAAATAAATAAATTAAAAATCCTACAATGTGATTTTCTGGATTTTTTTTTCTCATTTTGTCTGTCATAGTTGAAGTGTACCTATGATGAAAATTACAGGCCTCTCATCTTTTTAAGTGAGAGATCTTGCACAATTGGTGGCTGACTAAATACTTTTTTGCCCCACTGTACATCTCTACCTACCTACCTAGTATACCATACCGTTTTATACATCTCTACCTACCTACCTAGTATACCATACTGTTTTATACATCTCTATCTACCTACCTGGTATACATCTCTATTTACCTACCTACCTAGTATACCATACTGGTTTATGCATCTACCTACCTACCTAGTATACCATACAGTTTTATACATCTCTATCTACCTACCTAGTATACCATACTGTTCTATACATCTCTATCTACCCACCTACCTAGTATACCATACTGTTTTATACATCTCTACCTACCTACCTAGTATACCATACTGTTTTATACATCTCTACCTACCTACCTAGTATACCATACTGTTTTATACATCTCTATCTACCTACCTAGTATACCATACTGTTTCATACATCTCTATCTACCCACCTACCTAGTATACCACACTGTTCTATACATCTCTATCTACCCACCTACCTAGTATACCATACTGTTTTATACATCTCTACCTACCTACCTAGTATACCATACTGTTTTATACATCTCTATCTACCTACCTGGTATACATCTCTATCTATCTACCTACCTAGTATACCATACTGTTTTATGCATCTATCTACCTACCTAGTATACCATACTGTTTTATACATCTCTATCTACCTACCTAGTATACCATACTGTTCTATACACCTCTATCTACCCACCTACCTAGTATACCATACTGTTTTATGCATCTACCTACCTACCTAGTATACCATACTGTTTTATACATCTCTATCTACCTACCTAGTATACCATACTGTTCTATACACCTCTATCTACCCACCTACCTAGTATACCATACTGTTTTATGCATCTCTATCTACCCACCTACCTAGTATACCACACTGTTCTATACATCTCTATCTACCCACCTACCTAGTATACCACACTGTTCTATACATCTCTATCTACCCACCTACCTAGTATACCATACTGTTTTATACATCTCTATCTACCCACCTACCTAGTATACCATACTGTTTTATACACCTCTATCTATCTACCTACCTAGTATACCACACTGCTTTATGCATCTACCTACCTACCTAGTATACCATACTGTTTTATACATCTCTATCTACCTACCTACCTAGTATACCATACTGTTCTATACATCTCTATCTACCCACCTACCTAGTATACCATACTGTTTTATACACCTCTATCTATCTACCTACCTAGTATACCACACTGCTTTATGCATCTACCTACCTACCTAGTATACCATACTGTTTTATACATCTCTATCTATCTACCTACCTAGTATACCACACTGCTTTATGCATCTACCTACCTACCTAGTATACCATACTGTTTTATACATCTCTATCTACCCACCTACCTAGTATACCATACTGTTTTATGCATCTATCTACCTACCTAGTATACCATACTGTTTTATACACCTCTATCTATCTACCTACCTAGTATACCATACTGTTTTATGCATCTATCTACCTACCTAGTATACCATACTGTTTTATACACCTCTATCTATCTACCTACCTAGTATACCATACTGTTTTATGCATCTATCTACCTACCTAGTATACCATACTGGTTTATGCATCTACCTACCTACCTAGTATACCATACAGTTTTATACATCTCTATCTACCCACCTACCTAGTATACCATACTGTTCTATACATCTCTATCTACCCACCTAGACTACAACACTGCTTTATACATCTATATCTATCTGCCTAGTATACCATACAGTTTTATACATCTCTATCTACCTACCTAGTATACCATACTGTTCTATACATCTCTATCTATCTACCTAGTATACCACACTGCTTTATTTTCTTTTATGTAATTCAATGGCCAAATGGCACCAGCTAGCTGTAATTGCTGAATCCACACAGGCATTTGCTTTTCCTCACGACGGCGTCTATTCTATTGTGACTTCAGAAGTTTAATCCCTATGGAATTTGCTTTTCCTCACTACGGCATCTATTCCATTCTATTGTGACTTCAGAAGTTTAATCCCTATGGAATTTGCTTTTCCTCACTACGGCATCTATTCCATTCTACTGTGACTTCAGAACTTTAGTCCTGTCACGATCTTCATTAATGGACCAAGGCGCAGCGTGCTGGGTTGAGAAAAACATGTTTATTTGTTAAACTCACCGAAACAAAAACAACTACCGAAGATCATATGGTGTAGCAGCAACACACACCCTAACAGAGTCAACTTCACCACAAAGACTGGAGGGGAAAAGGACTGCTTAAGTATGGTTCCCAATCAGAGACAACGATAGACAGCTGTCCCTGATTGAGAGCCATACTCAGCCAAAACAAAGAAATACAAAAGAACATAGAATGCCCACCCCAACTCACACCCTGACCAAACCAACATGAGACATAAACAGGCTCATACAGGTCAGGGCGTGACAAGTCCCTGTGGATCAAAAGTAATGCACTATATAGGAAATAAGTAATGCACTATATAGGAAATGAGCAATGCACTATATAGGAAATAAGTAATGCACTATAGAGGAAATAAGTAATGCACTATATAGGAAATAAGTAATGCACTATATAGGAAATAAGTAATGCACTATATAGGAAATGGGTAATGCACTATATAGGAAATTAGTAATGCACTATATAGGAAATTAGTAATGCACTATATAGGAAGTGAGTAATGCACTATATAGGAAATAAGTATTATATTGGCCATATACCACACCCATTCGGGCCTTATTGCTTAAATATACACTACATGACCAAAAATATGTGGACACCTGCTCATCAAACATCTCATTCAAAGGTCATGGGCATTAATATGGAGTTGGTCCCCCCATTGATGCTATAACAGCCTCCACTCTTCTGGGAAGGCTTTCCACTAGATGTTGGAACATTGATGCAGGGACTTACTTCCATTCAGCCACAAGAGCATTAGTGAGGTCGGGCACTGATGTTGTGCGATTAGGCCTGGCTCGCAGTCAGCGTTCCAATTCATCCCAAAGGTGTTCGTTGAGGTCAGGGCTCTGTGCAGGCCAGTCAAATTCATCCACACCGATCTCGACAAACCATTTCTGTATAGACCTTGCTTTGTGCACAGGGGCATTGTCATGCTGAAACAGGAAAGGGCCTTCCCCAAACTGTTGCCACAAAGTTGGAAAAACAGAATAATCTAGAATGTCATTGCATGCTGTACCCTTAAGATTTCCCTTCACTGTAACTAAGGGTTCTAGCCCAAACCATGAAAAACAGCCCCAGACCATTGTTCCTCCTCCACCAAACTTTAAAGTTGGCACTATGCATTGTGGCAGGTAGTGTTCTCCTGGAATCTGCCAAGATTCATCCGTTGGACTGCCAGATGCTGAAGCGTGATTCATCACTCCAGAGAACGTGTTTCCACTGCTCCTGAGTCCAATGGCGGCGAGCTTTACCACTCCAGCCGACGCATGGGCATTGCACATGGTGATCTTAGGCTTGCGTGCAGCTGCTCGGCCATGGAAACCCATTTCATGAATGATCCATTGTTGCTCCTAGACGTTTCCACTTCACAATAACAGCACTTACAGTTAACAGGGGCAGATCTAGCAGGGCAGAACTTTGACAAACTGACTTGTTGGAAAGGTGGCATCCTATGACGGTGCCATGTTGAAAGTCACTGAGCTCTTCAGTAAGACCATTCTACTGCCAATGTTTGTCTATGGAGATTGCGTGGCTGTGTACTTGATTTAATACACCTGTCAGCAACGGTTGGGCTGAAATAGCAAAATTCGCTAAATTGAAAGGGTGTCCAAATAATATTGTATGTATATATAGTGTTAAATAACAATAGATTATTTAGAGAGTTAGTGAGTTAGATAACAATAGATTATTAAGAGAGTTAGTGAGTTATATAACAATAGATTATTTAGAGAGTTAGTTAGTTAGTTAATAATAGATTATTTCGAGTTAGTGAGTTAGCTAATAATTTTGTCACACCCTGATCTGTTTCACCTGTCTTTGTGATTGTCTCCACCCCCTCCAGGTGTCGCCCATCTTCCCCATTATCCCCTGTGTATTTATACCTGTGTTCTCTGATCGTCTGTTGCCAGTTCGCCGTGTTTGTCAAGTCAACCAGCGTTTTTGCCTCAACTCCTGCTTGTCCCAGTTTTTTCTCGTCCTCCTGGCTTTGACCCTTGCCTGTCCTGGCTCTCGATTTCGCTTGCACGTCCAGGGATTCCACCTCGCCTCTGAGTCGTCCCGTTGCCGAGAGCACCTGAGGGTTCCCGACCTTCCTCGAGAGTCACCGAAGACAGCCGAGGCACTGTTTTCAGAGCCTATGCAACTAGACAGAGCTGGGCTGTCGCCAATGGAACGGCAACACAAGATCAACACAAGGAGCTGTCTTTATTGCAGGATTTTTGGTCATTTTGTGTCCTCTTGCCCGGTAAAAGACCAGGCTCACCGGTAGTAGTGAGTACTCTGGTGGGCCACCTGGAGAACCTTTCTGCTTCCCTTACTCGCACCCCGTTTCATGTCATTCTGCTCTGGGGAAACCAGTCCAAATCTCTCCGGGTCCTCATTGACTCTGGGGCCAATGAGAGCTTTTTGGACGCTACCCTGGCTTCCGAGCTGAACATCCCCACTCAGCCCCTCTCCACTACCTGGGGGCTCGGTCGTTGCTCTGGACCTCTCTGCCATTCCCGCGGAGTACCAGGACCTCTGGGAGGTGTTCAGCAAGTCCCGGGCCACTTCCCTTCCACCGCACCGCCCCTATGACTGCGGAATTGACTTTCTCCCTAGCACCACGCCGCCTCGGGGACGTCTGTACTCTTATCGGGACCAGAGACCAAGGCTACGGAGACCTACATTGGGGACTCCCTAGCTACAGGATTTATCCGACCCTCTTCCTCTCCCGCTGGCATAGGGTTCTTCGTGGAAAAAAAGGACAATGCGCCCGTGCATTGACTACTGGGGATTCAATGACATTACTGTGAAGAACCATTATCCGCTACCACTCATTTTCTTGGCATTCAAGCTACTCCAGGAGGCTACTGTTTTCTCAAAGCTGGATCTACGAAACGCCTACCACCTGGTGCAGATACGAGAGGGGTACGAGTGGAAGACAACCTTCAACACGGCCAGTGGCCACTACGATTATCTGGTCATGCCTTTCGGTCTCACCAATGCCCCTGCTGTGTTCCAGGCCCTGGTGAATTATGTTCTCTGTGACTGGTTTGTCTTCGGCTACATTGATGACATCCTTGATTCTCCCTCTACCCCCAAGAACACATGCTCCACGTCCAGGCCCTTCTGGAGAACCAGTTGTTTGTTAAGGTGGATAAGTGCGAGTTACATCTCTCCACCATTCCCTTTCTGGGCTACATCATCTCTGTTGTCCAGATGGATCCCGAGAAGGTGAGAGCGGTGGTGGATTGGCCCAGCCTACGTCCAGGGTGCAGCTGCAATGCTTCCTGGGGTTCGCCAACTTTTATTATTGCTTTATCCGGGGTTACAGCACCCTGGCCTCCCCCCTGTCTGCACTCACCTCTACCAAGGTTCCGTTCGCGTGGTCCTTTTTTTCTCGCCCTCCTGGTTTTGACCCTTTGCCTGTCCTGACTCTGAGCCTGCCTGCCTGACCACTCTGCCTGACCTTGACACTGAGCCTGCCTGCCGACTTGTACCGTTGCCCCACCTCTGGTTTACTGACCACTGCCTGCCTTGACCAGTCTATTGCCTGCCCCTGTTGGATTATTAAACCATTGTTAATTTGACGTTGTCTGAATCTGGGTCTTACCTTCATTCCTGATACATTCATTACTTAGAGTTAGCGAGTTAGATAACAATAGATTATTTAGAGTTAGCGAGTTAGATAACAATAGATTATTTAGAGTTAGCGAGTTAGATAACAATAGATTATTTAGAGTTAGCGAGTTAGATAACAATAGATTATTTAGAGTTAGCGAGTTAGATAACAATAGATTATTTAGAGTTAGTGAGTTAGATAACAATAGATTATTTAGAGTTAGCGAGTTAGATAACAATAGATTATTTCGAGTTAGTGAGTTAGATAACTATAGATTATTTAGAGTTAGCGAATTAGATATCAAAATAATATTTTGTGAGTTAGCGTGTTAGATATTTAGTGAGTTAATAATTTATTATTTAGATAGTTAGTCAGTTAGCTAATAATAGCCAGAGATTAAGGCCGGGATTCAATGAAAAAGGTGGATTATAGTGCGGTGCACTATTAAGGTAATTTACAGATGAGCCGACATGCTCAGTTTTTACTGTGAACGCAATCTCCATGGGAAGATGCCTTTTAAAAGTACACTGAAGTCTGTATAGTGCTCCACACTATAACACACTTTGCCTTACTGAGTTGGAAAACAATGGTCAGAGACTAATTAGAATCAGAGAAGTTAGCTAACACGCACAGAGATCTGAGACTAGGCTATATCGCTGTGGGAATGTTTGGCTCGTTGGCCATAGTAACTAAACAGTGAGCATACTGAAAGGTAATGTCCTAGAACACTTGTAGTTCCATAATTTAGACTATGTTAAGAACGGCCACATTTGTTTCCACAGCGGATAATACACGGTTCACACAAAGTGGCATGGATGTACTTAGCATCCTAAATGTTACCCTATTCCCTATTGAGTGCACTACTTTTGACCAGAGCTCTACGGTCCTGATCAAAAAGTAGTGCACTACATAGGTAATAGGGTGCCATTTGGGACACAATCCTTTGTCTGGTGGGTTACAATGGAGTCAGTAGAGAACCCAAACCTCCATCCCCGTCCACAACATCCTAGAAAAACCCAAACCTCCATCCCCGTCCACAATGTCCTAGCAAAACCCAAACCTCCATCCCCGTCCACATTATCCTAGCAAAACCCAAACCTCCATCCCCATCCACAACATCCTAGAAAAACCCAAACCTCCATCTCCGTCCACAACATCCTAGCAAAACCCAAACCTCCATCCCCGTCCACATTATCCTAGCAAAACCCAAACCTCAAGCCCCGTCCACAACATCCTAGCAAAACCCAAACCTCCATCGCCATCCACAACATCCTAACAAAACCCAAACCTCCATCCCCATCCACAACATCCTAGCAAAACCCAAACCTCCATCCCCGTCCACAACATCCTAGTAAAACCCAAACCTCAAGCCCCGTCCACAACATCATAGTGAAACACAAATCTCCATCCCCGTCCACAATGTCCTAGCAAAACCCAAACCTCCATCCCCGTCCACAACATCCTAGCAAAACCCAAACCTCCATCCCCGTCCACAACATCCTAGCAAAACCCAAACCTCTATCCCCATCCACAACATCCTAGCAAAACCCAAACCTCCATCCCCGTCCAGAACATCCTAGTAAAACCCAAACCTCCATCCCCGTCCACAACATCCTAGCAAAACCCAAACCTCCATCCCAGTCCACAACATCCTAGCAAAATCAAACCTCCATCCCCGTCCACAACATCCTAGCAAAACCCAAACCTCCATCCCCATCCACAACATCCTAGCAAAACCCAAAACTCCATCCCCGTCCAGAACATCCTAGTAAAACCCAAACCTCTATCCCCGTCCACAACATCCTATCAAAACCCAAACCTCCATCCCCGTCCACAACATCCTAGCAAAATCAAACCTCCATCCCCGTCCACAATATCCGAGCAAAACCCAAACCTCTATCCCCATCCACAACATCGTAGCAAAACCCAAACCTCCATCCCCATCCACAATATCCTAGCAAAACCAAAACCTCCATCCCCGTCCACAATATCCTAGAAAAACCCAAACCTCCATCCCCGTCCACAACATCCTAGCAAAACCCAAACCTACATCCCGTCCACAACATCCTAGCAAAACCCAAACCTCCATCCCCGTCCACAACATCCTAGCAAAACCCAAACCTCTATCCCCATCCACAACATCGTAGCAAAACCCAAACCTCCATCCCCATCCACAATATCCTAGCAAAACCCAAACCTCCATCCCCGTCCACAACATCCTAGCAAAACCCAAACCTCCATCCCGTCCACAACATCCTTGCAAAACCCAAACCTCCATCCCCGTCCACAACATCCTAGCAAACCCAAACCTCCATCCCCGTCCACAACATCCTAGCAAACCCAAACCTCCATCCCCATCCACAACATCCTAGCAAAACCCAAACCTCAAGCCATGTCTACAAAATCCTAGCAAAACCCAAACCTCCATCCCCGTCCACAACATCCTAGCAAAACCAAACCTCCATCCCGTCCACAACATCCTAGCAAAACCCAAACCTCCATCCCGTCCACAATGTCCTAGCAAAACCCAAACCTCCATCCCCGTCCACATTATCCTAGCAAAACCCAAACCTCCATCCCCGTCCACAACATCCTAGAGAAACCCAAACCTCCATCTCCGTCCACAACATCCTAGCAAAACCCAAACCTCCATCCCGTCCACATTATCCTAGCAAAACCCAAACCTCAAGCCCCGTCCACAACATCCTAGCAAAACCCAAACCTCCATCGCCATCCACAACATCCTAACAAAACCCAAACCTCCATCCCCATCCACAACATCCTAGCAAAACCCAAACCTCTATCCCCGCTCCACAACATCCTAGTAAAACCCAATCCTCAAGCCCCGTCCACAACATCATAGTGAAACCAAACCTCCATCCCGTCCACAATATCCTAGCAAACCCAAACCTCCATCCCGTCCACAATATCCTAGCAAAACCCAAACCTCCATCCCCGTCCACAACATCCTAGCAAAACCCAAACCTCCATCCCCGTCCACAATATCCTAGAAAAACCCAAACCTCCATCCCCGTCCACAACATCCTAGCAAAACCCAAACCTCTATCCCCATCCACAACATCGTAGCAAAACCCAAACCTCCATCCCCATCCACAATATCCTAGCAAAACCCAAACCTCCATCCCCGTCCACAATATCCTATATAACCCCAAACCTCCATCCCCGTCCACAACATCCTAGCAAAACCCAAACCTCCATCCCGTCCACAACATCCTAACAAAACCCAAACCTCCATCCCCATCCACAACATCCTAGCAAAACCCAAACCTCCATCCCCGTCCACAACAAACTAGCAAAATCAAACCTCCATCCCCGTCCACAACATCCTAGCAAAACCCAAACCTCCATCCCCGTCCACAACATCCTAGCAAAACCCAAACCTCCATCCCCATCCACAATATCCTAGCAAAACCCAAACCTCCATCCCCGTCCACAATATCCTAGAAAAACCCAAACCCCCATCCCCGTCCACAACATCCTAGCAAAACCCAAAACTCCATCCCTGTCCAGAACATCCTAGTAAAACCCAAACCTCTATCTCCGTCCACAACATCCTAGCAAAACCCAAACCTCCATCCCCGTCCACAACATCCTAGCAAAATCAAACCTCCATCCCCGTCCACAACATCCTAGCAAAACCCAAACCTCCATCCCCGTCCACAACATCCTAGCAAAACCCAAACCTCTATCCCCATCCACAACATCGTAGCAAAACCCAAACCTCCATCCCCATCCACAATATCCTAGCAAAACCCAAACCTCAAGCCATGTCTACAACATCCTAGCAAAACCCAAACCTCCATCCCGTCCACAACATCCTAGAAAACCAAACCTCCATCCCCGTCCACAACATCCTAGCAAAACCCAAACCTCCATCCCCGTCCACAACATCCTAGCAAAACCCAAACCTCCATCCCCATCCACAACATCCTAGCAAAACCCAAACCTCAAGCCATGTCTACAACATCCTAGCAAAACCCAAACCTCCATCCCCGTCCACAACATCCTAGAAAACCAAACCTCCATCCCCGTCCACAACATCCTAGCAAAACCCAAACCTCCATCCCCGTCCACAACATCCTAGCAAAACCCAGACCTCTATCCCCATCCACAACATCCTAACAAAACCCAAACCTCCATCCCCATCCACAACATCCTAGCAAAACCCAAACCTCTATCCCCGTCCACAACATCCTAGTAAAACCCAAACCTCAAGCCCCGTCCACAACATCATAGTGAAACCGAAACCTCCATCCCCGTCCACAATATCCTAGCAAAACCCAAACCTCCATCCCCGTCCACAATATCCTAGCAAAACCCAAACCTCCATCCCCGTCCACAACATCCTAGCAAAACCAAACCTCCATCCCCGTCCACAACATCCTAGCAAAACCCAAACCTCCATCCCCGTCCACAATGTCCTAGCAAAACCCAAACCTCCATCCCCGTCCACATTATCCTAGCAAAACCCAAACCTCCATCCCCGTCCACAACATCCTAGAGAAACCCAAACCTCCATCTCCGTCCACAACATCCTAGCAAAACCCAAACCTCCATCCCCGTCCACATTATCCTAGCAAAACCCAAACCTCAAGCCCCGTCCACAACATCCTAGCAAAACCCAAACCTCCATCGCCATCCACAACATCCTAACAAAACCCAAACCTCCATCCCCATCCACAACATCCTAGCAAAACCCAAACCTCTATCCCCGTCCACAACATCCTAGTAAAACCCAATCCTCAAGCCCCGTCCACAACATCATAGTGAAACCGAAACCTCCATCCCCGTCCACAATATCCTAGCAAAACCCAAACCTCCATCCCCGTCCACAATATCCTAGCAAAACCCAAACCTCCATCCCCGTCCACAACATCCTAGCAAAACCCAAACCTCCATCCCCGTCCACAATATCCTAGAAAAACCCAAACCTCCATCCCCGTCCACAACATCCTAGCAAAACCCAAACCTCTATCCCCATCCACAACATCGTAGCAAAACCCAAACCTCCATCCCCATCCACAATATCCTAGCAAAACCCAAACCTCCATCCCCGTCCACAATATCCTATATAACCCCAAACCTCCATCCCCGTCCACAACATCCTAGCAAAACCCAAACCTCCATCCCGTCCACAACATCCTAACAAAACCCAAACCTCCATCCCCATCCACAACATCCTAGCAAAACCCAAACCTCCATCCCCGTCCACAACAAACTAGCAAAATCAAACCTCCATCCCCGTCCACAACATCCTAGCAAAACCCAAACCTCCATCCCCGTCCACAACATCCTAGCAAAACCCAAACCTCCATCCCCATCCACAATATCCTAGCAAAACCCAAACCTCCATCCCCGTCCACAATATCCTAGAAAAACCCAAACCCCCATCCCCGTCCACAACATCCTAGCAAAACCCAAAACTCCATCCCTGTCCAGAACATCCTAGTAAAACCCAAACCTCTATCTCCGTCCACAACATCCTAGCAAAACCCAAACCTCCATCCCCGTCCACAACATCCTAGCAAAATCAAACCTCCATCCCCGTCCACAACATCCTAGCAAAACCCAAACCTCCATCCCCGTCCACAACATCCTAGCAAAACCCAAACCTCTATCCCCATCCACAACATCGTAGCAAAACCCAAACCTCCATCCCCATCCACAATATCCTAGCAAAACCCAAACCTCAAGCCATGTCTACAACATCCTAGCAAAACCCAAACCTCCATCCCCGTCCACAACATCCTAGAAAACCAAACCTCCATCCCCGTCCACAACATCCTAGCAAAACCCAAACCTCCATCCCCGTCCACAACATCCTAGCAAAACCCAAACCTCCATCCCCATCCACAACATCCTAGCAAAACCCAAACCTCAAGCCATGTCTACAACATCCTAGCAAAACCCAAACCTCCATCCCCGTCCACAACATCCTAGAAAACCAAACCTCCATCCCCGTCCACAACATCCTAGCAAAACCCAAACCTCCATCCCCGTCCACAACATCCTAGCAAGACCCAGACCTCTATCCCCATCCACAACATCCTAACAAAACCCAAACCTCCATCCCCATCCACAACATCCTAGCAAAACCCAAACCTCTATCCCCGTCCACAACATCCTAGTAAAACCCAAACCTCAAGCCCCGTCCACAACATCATAGTGAAACCGAAACCTCCATCCCCGTCCACAATATCCTAGCAAAACCCAAACCTCCATCCCCGTCCACAATATCCTAGCAAAACCCAAACCTCCATCCCCGTCCACAACATCCTAGCAAAACCCAAACCTCCATCCCCGTCCACAATATCCTAGAAAAACCCAAACCTCCATCCCCGTCCACAACATCCTAGCAAAACCCAAAACTCCATCCCCGTCCAGAACATCCTAGTTAAACCCAAACCTCTATCCCCGTCCACAACATCCTAGCAAAACCCAAACCTCCATCCCCGTCCACAACATCCTAGCAAAATCAAACCTCCATCCCCGTCCACAACATCCTAGCAAAACCCAAACCTCTATCCCCATCCACAACATCGTCGCAAAACCCAAACCTCCATCCCCATCCACAATATCCTAGCAAACCCAAACCTCCATCCCCGCCCACAATATCCTATATAACCCCAAACCTCCATCCCCGTCCACAACATCCTAGCAAAACCCAAACCTCCATCCCGTCCACAACATCCTAACAAAACCCAAACCTCCATCCCCATCCACAACATCTTAGCAAAACCCAAACCTCCATCCCCGTCCACAACAAACTAGCAAAATCAAACCTCCATCCCCGTCCACAACATCCTAGCAAAACCCAAACCTCCATCCCCGTCCACAACATCCTAGCAAAACCCAAACCTCCATCCCCATCCACAATATCCTAGCAAAACCCAAACCTCCATCCCCGTCCACAAAATCCTAGAAAAACCCAAACCCCCATCCCCGTCCACAACATCCTAGCAAAACCCAAAACTCCATCCCCGTCCAGAACATCCTAGTAAAACCCAAACCTCTATCCCCGTCCACAACATCCTACCAAAACCCAAACCTCCATCCCCGTCCACAACATCCTAGCAAAATCAAACCTCCATCCCCGTCCACAACATCCTAGCAAAACCCAAACCTCCATCCCCGTCCACAACATCCTAGCAAAACCCAAACCTCTATCCCCATCCACAACATCGCAGCAAAACCCAAACCTCCATCCCCATCCACAATATCCTAGCAAAACCCAAAACTCCATCCCCGTCCACAATATCCTAGAAAAACCCAAACCTCCATCCCCGTCCACAACATCCTAGCAAAACCCAAACCTCCATCCCGTCCACAACATCCTAGCAAAACCCAAACCTCCATCCCCGTCCACAACATCCTAGCAAAACCCAAACCTCCATCCCCGTCCACAACATCCTAGCAAAACCCAAACCTCCATCCCCATCCACAACATCCTAGCAAAACCCAAACCTCAAGCCATGTCTACAACATCCTAGCAAAACCCAAACCTCCATCCCCGTCCACAACATCCTAGAAAACCAAACCTCCATCCCCGTCCACAACATCCTAGCAAAACCCAAACCTCCATCCCCGTCCACAACATCCTAGCAAAACCCAAACCTCCATCCCCGTCCACAATGTCCTAGCTAACCCAAACCTCAAGTCCCGTCCACAACATCCTAGCAAAACCGAAACCTCTAGCCCCGTCCACAACATCCTAGCAAAACCCAAACCTCCATCCCCGTCCACAACATCCTAGCAAAATCAAACCTCCATCCCCGTCCACAACATCCTAGCAAAACCAAACCTCCATCCCCGTCCACAACATCCTAGCAAAACCCAGACCTCTATCCCCATCCACAACATCGTAGCAAAACCCAAACCTCCATCCCCATCCACAATATCCTAGCAAAACCCAAACCTCCATCCCCGTCCACAATATCCTAGAAAAACCCAAACCTCCATCCCCGTCCACAACATCCTAGCAAAACCCAAACCTCCATCCCCGTCCTAAACATCCTAGCAAAACCCAAACCTCAAGCCATGTCTACAACATCCTACCAAAACCCAAACCTCCATCCCCGTCCACAACATCCTAGCAAAACCAAACCTCCATCCCGCCCACAACATCCTAGCAAAACCCAAACCTCCATCCCCGCCCACAATGTCCTAGCAAAACCCAAACCTCCATCCCCGTCCACATTATCCTAGCAAAACCCAAACCTCCATCCTCGTCCACAACATCCTAGCAAAACCCAAACCTCCTTCCCCGTCCACAATGTCCTAGCAAAACCCAAACCTCCATCCCCGTCCACATTATCCTAGCAAAACCCAAACCTCAAGCCCCGTCCACAACATCCTAGCAAAACCCAAACCTCCATCGCCATCCACAACATCCTAACAAAACCCAAACCTCCATCCCCATCCACAACATCCTAGCAAAACCCAAACCTCCATCCCCGTCCAAAACATCCTAGTAAAACCCAAACCTCAAGCCCCGTCCACAACATCATAGTGAAACCCAAACCTCCATCCCCGTCCACAATATCCTAGCAAAACCCAAACCTCCATCCCCGTCCACAACATCCTAGCAAAACCCAAACCTCCATCCCCGTCCACAACATCCTAGCAAAACCCAAACCTCTATCCCCATCCACAACATCGTAGCAAAACCCAAACCTCCATCCAGGTCCAGAACATCCTAGTAAAACCCAAACCTCCATCCCCGTCCACAACATCCTAGCAAAACCCAAACCTCCATCCCCGTCCACAACATCCTAGCAAAATCAAACCTCCATCCCCGTCCACAACATCCTAGCAAAATCCAAACCTCCATCCCCGTCCACAACATCCTAGCAAAACCCAAACCTCCATCCCCATCCACAATATCCTAGCAAAACCCAAACCTCCATCCCCGTCCACAATATCCTTGAAAAACCCAAACCTCCATCCCCGTCCACAACATCCTAGCAAAACCCAAAACTCGATCCCCGTCCAGAACATCCTAGTAAAACCCAAACCTCTATCCCCGTCCACAACATCCTAGCAAAACCCAAACCTCCATCCCCGTCCACAATATCCTAGCAAAACCCAAACCTCCATCCCCGTCCACAATATCCTATATAACCCCAAACCTCCATCCCCGTCCACAATATCCTAGCAAAACCCAAACCTCCATCCCCGTCCACAACATCCTAGCAAAACCCAAACCTCCATCCGTCCACAACATCCTAGCAAAACCCAAACCTCCATCCCCGTCCACAACATCCTAGCAAAACCCAAACCTCCATCCCCGTCCACAACATCCTAGCAAAACCCAAACCTCCATCCCCATCCACAACATCCTAGCAAAACCCAAACCTCAAGCCATGTCTACAACATCCTAGCAAAACCCAAACCTCCATCCCCGTCCACAACATCCTAGAAAACCAAACCTCCATCCCCGTCCACAACATCCTAGCAAAACCCAAACCTCCATCCCCGTCCACAACATCCTAGCAAAACCCAAACCTCCATCCCCGTCCACAATGTCCTAGCTAACCCAAACCTCAAGTCCCGTCCACAACATCCTAGCAAAACCGAAACCTCTAGCCCCGTCCACAACATCCTAGCAAAACCCAAACCTCCATCCCCATCCACAACATCCTAGCAAAATCAAACCTCCATCCCCGTCCACAACATCCTAGCAAAACCAAACCTCCATCCCCGTCCACAACATCCTAGCAAAACCCAGACCTCTATCCCCATCCACAACATCGTAGCAAAACCCAAACCTCCATCCCCATCCACAATATCCTAGCAAAACCCAAACCTCCATCCCCGTCCACAATATCCTAGAAAAACCCAAACCTCCATCCCCGTCCACAACATCCTAGCAAAACCCAAACCTCCATCCCCGTCCACAACATCCTAGCAAAACCCAAACCTCAAGCCATGTCTACAACATCCTACCAAAACCCAAACCTCCATCCCCGTCCACAACATCCTAGCAAAACCAAACCTCCATCCCCGTCCACAACATCCTAGCAAAACCCAAACCTCCATCCCCGTCCACAATGTCCTAGCAAAACCCAAACCTCCATCCCCGTCCACATTATCCTAGCAAAACCCAAACCTCCATCCTCGTCCACAACATCCTAGCAAAACCCAAACCTCCATCCCCGTCCACAATGTCCTAGCAAAACCCAAACCTCCATCCCCGTCCACATTATCCTAGCAAAACCCAAACCTCAAGCCCCGTCCACAACATCCTAGCAAAACCCAAACCTCCATCGCCATCCACAACATCCTAACAAAACCCAAACCTCCATCCCCATCCACAACATCCTAGCAAAACCCAAACCTCAAGCCCCGTCCACAACATCATAGTGAAACCCAAACCTCCATCCCCGTCCACAATATCCTAGCAAAACCCAAACCTCCATCCCCGTCCACAACATCCTAGCAAAACCCAAACCTCTATCCCCATCCACAACATCGTAGCAAAACCCAAACCTCCATCCCCGTCCAGAACATCCTAGTAAAACCCAAACCTCCATCCCGTCCACAAAATCCTAGCAAAACCCAAACCTCCATCCCCGCCCACAACATCCTAGCAAAATCAAACCTCCATCCCGTCCACAACATCCTAGCAAAACCCAAACCTCCATCCCGTCCACAACATCCTAGCAAAACCCAAACCTCCATCCCCATCCACAATATCCTAGCAAAACCCAAACCTCCATCCCAGTCCACAATATCCTAGAAAAACCCAAACCTCCATCCCCGTCCACAACATCCTAGCAAAACCCAAAACTCCATCCCCGTCCAGAACATCCTAGTAAAACCCAAACCTCTATCCCCGTCCACAACATCCTAGCAAAACCCAAACCTCCATCCCCGTCCACAACATCCTAGCAAAATCAAACCTCCAATCCCCGTCCACAACATCCTAGCAAAACCCAAACCTCTATCCCCATCCACAACATCGTAGCAAAACCCAAACCTCCATCCCCATCCACAATATCCTAGCAAAACCCAAACCTCCATCCCCGTCCACAATATCCTATATAACCCCAAACCTCCATCCCCGTCCACAATGTCCTAGCAAAACCCAAACCTCCATCCCCGTCCACATTATCCTAGCAAAACCCAAACCTCCATCCTCGTCCACAACATCCTAGCAAAACCCAAACCTCCATCCCCGTCCACAATGTCCTAGCAAAACCCAAACCTCCATCCCCGTCCACATTATCCTAGCAAAACCCAAACCTCAAGCCCCGTCCACAACATCCTAGCAAAACCCAAACCTCCATCGCCATCCACAACATCCTAACAAAACCCAAACCTCCATCCCCATCCACAACATCCTAGCAAAACCCAAACCTCAAGCCCCGCTCCACAACATCATAGTGAAACCCAAACCTCCATCCCCGCTCCACAATATCCTAGCAAAACCCAAACCTCCATCCCCGCTCCACAACATCCTAGCAAAACCCAAACCTCCATCCCCGTCCACAACATCTCTAGCAAAACCCAAACCTCCATCCCCGTCCACAACATCCTAGCAAACCCAAACCTCCATCCCGTCCACAACATCCTAGCAAAACCCAAACCTCCATCCCCATCCACAATATCCTAGCAAAACCCAAACCTCCATCCCCGTCCACAATATCCTAGAAAAACCCAAACCTCCATCCCCGTCCACAACATCCTAGCAAAACCCAAAACTCCATCCCGTCCAGAACATCCTAGTAAAACCCAAACCTCTATCCCGCCCACAACATCCTAGCAAAACCCAAACCTCCATCCCCGTCCACAACATCCTAGCAAAATCAAACCTCCATCCCCGTCCACAACATCCTAGCAAAACCCAAACCTCTATCCCCATCCACAACATCGTAGCAGAACCCAAACCTCCATCCCCATCCACAATATCCTAGCAAAACCCAAACCTCCATCCCGTCCACAATATCCTATATAACCCCAAACCTCCATCCCCGTCCACAACATCCTAGCAAAACCCAAACCTCCATCCCCATCCACAATATCCTAGCAAAACCCAAACCTCCATCCCGTCCACAACATCCTAGCAAAACCCAAACCTCCATCCCGTACACAACATCCTAGCAAAACCCAAACCTCCATCCCCGTCCACAACATCCTAGCAAAACCCAAACCTCCATCCCCATCCACAACATCCTAGCAAAACCCAAACCTCAAGCCATGTCTACAACATCCTACCAAAACCCAAACCTCCATCCCCGTCCACAACATCCTAGCAAAACCAAACCTCCATCCCCATCCACAACATCCTAGAAAAACCCAAACCTCCATCCCCGTCCACAATGTCCTAGCAAAACCCAAACCTCCATCCCCGTCCACATTATCCTAGCAAAACCCAAACCTCCATCCCCGTCCACAACATCCTAGAAAAACCCAAACCTCCATCTCCGTCCACAACATCCTAGCAAAACCCAAACCTCCATCCCCGTCCACATTATCCTAGCAAAACCCAAACCTCAAGCCCCGTCCACAACATCCTAGCAAAACCCAAACCTCAATCGCCATCCACAACATCCTAAAAAAAAAAACTCCATCCCCGCCCACAACATCCTAGCAAAACCAAACCTCCATCCCCTCCACAACATCCTAGTAAAACCCAAATCTCAAGCCCCGTCCACAACATCATAGTGAAACCCAAACCTCCATCCCCGTCCACAATATCCTAGCAAAACCCAAACCTCCATCCCCGTCCACAACATCCTAGAAAAACCCAAACCTCCATCCCCGTACACAACATCCTAGCAAAACCCAAACCCCTATCCCCATCCACAACATCGTAGCAAAACCCAAACCTCCATCCCCGTCCAGAACACCCTAGTAAAACCCAAACCTCCATCCCCGTCCACAACATCCTAGCAAAACCCAAACCTCCATCCCCGTCCACAACATCCTAGCAAAATCAAACCTCCATCCCCGTCCACAACATCCTAGCAAAACCCAAACCTCCATCCCCGTCCACAACATCCTAGCAAAACCCAAACCTCCATCCCCATCCACAATATCCTAGCAAAACCCAAACCTCCATCCCCGTCCACAATATCCTAGAAAAACCCAAACCTCCATCCCCGTCCACAACATCCTAGCAAAACCCAAAACTCCATCCCCGTCCAGAACATCCTAGTAAAACCCAAACCTCTATCCCGTCCACAACATCCTAGCAAAACCCAAACCTCCATCCCCGTCCACAACATCTCTAGCAAAATCAAACCTCCAATCCCCGTCCACAACATCCTAGCAAAACCCAAACCTCCATCCCCGTCCACATTATCCTAGCAAAACCCAAACCTCAAGCCCCGTCCACAACATCCTAGCAAAACCCAAACCTCAATCGCCATCCACAACATCCTAAAAAAAAAAAAACTCCATCCCCGTCCACAACATCCTAGCAAAACCCAAACCTCCATCCCGTCCACAACATCCTAGTAAAACCCAAACCTCAAGCCCCGTCCACAACATCATAGTGAAACCCAAACCTCCATCCCCGTCCACAATATCCTAGCAAAACCCAAACCTCCATCCCCGTCCACAACATCTCTAGAAAAACCCAAACCTCCATCCCATTACACAACATCTCTAGCAAAACCCAAACCCCTATCCCCATCCACAACATCGTAGCAAAACCCAAACCTCCATCCCCGCCCAGAACACCCTAGTAAAACCCAAACCTCCATCCCCGTCCACAACATCTCTAGCAAAACCCAAACCTCCATCCCCGTCCACAACATCCTAGCAAAATCAAACCTCCATCCCCGTCCACAACATCCTAGCAAAACCCAAACCTCCATCCCCGTCCACAACATCCTAGCAAAACCCAAACCTCCATCCCCATCCACAATATCCTAGAAAAACCCAAACCTCCATCCCCGTCCACAACATCCTAGCAAAACCCAAAACTCCATCCCCGTCCAGAACATCCTAGTAAAACCCAAACCTCTATCCCCGTCCACAACATCCTAGCAAAACCCAAACCTCCATCCCCGCTCCACAACATCCTAGCAAAATCAAACCTCCAATCCCGTCCACAACATCCTAGCAAAACCCAAACCTCTATCCCCATCCACAACATCGTAGCAAAACCCAAACCTCCATCCCCATCCACAATATCCTAGCAAAACCCAAACCTCCATCCCCGCCCACAATATCCTATATAACCCCAAACCTCCATCCCCTGGCCCACAATGTCCTAGCAAAACCCAAACCTCCATCCCCGTCCACATTATCCTAGCAAAACCCAAACCTCCATCCTCGCCCACAACATCCTAGCAAAACCCAAACCTCCATCCCCGTCCACAATGTCTCTAGCAAAACCCAAACCTCCATCCCCGTCCACATTATCCTAGCAAAACCCAAACCTCAAGCCCCGTCCACAACATCTCTAGCAAAACCCAAACCTCCATCGCCATCCACAACATCCTAACAAAACCCAAACCTCCATCCCCATCCACAACATCCTAGCAAAACCCAAACCTCAAGCCCGTCCACAACATCATAGTGAAACCCAAACCTCCATCCCCGTCCACAATATCCTAGCAAAACCCAAACCTCCATCCCCTCCACAACATCCTAGCAAAACCCAAACCTCCATCCCGTCCACAACATCTCTAGCAAAACCCAAACCTCTATCCCCATCCACAACATCGTAGCAAAACCCAAACCTCCATCCCCGTCCAGAACATCCTAGTAAAACCCAAACCTCCATCCCCGTCCACAACATCCTAGCAAAACCCAAAACTCCATCCCCGTCCAGAACATCCTAGTAAAACCCAAACCTCTATCCCCGTCCACAACATCCTAGCAAAACCCAAACCTCCATCCCCGTCCACAACATCCTAGCAAAATCAAACCTCCATCCCCGTCCACAACATCCTAGCAAAACCCAAACCTCTATCCCCATCCACAACATCGTAGCAGAACCCAAACCTCCATCCCCATCCACAATATCCTAGCAAAACCCAAACCTCCATCCCCGTCCACAATATCCTATATAACCCCAAACCTCCATCCCCGTCCACAACATCCTAGCAAAACCCAAACCTCCATCCCCATCCACAATATCCTAGCAAAACCCAAACCTCCATCCCGTCCACAACATCCTAGCAAAACCCAAACCTCCATCCCCGTACACAACATCCTAGCAAAACCCAAACCTCCATCCCCGTCCACAACATCCTAGCAAAACCCAAACCTCCATCCCCATCCACAACATCCTAGCAAAACCCAAACCTCAAGCCATGTCTACAACATCCTACCAAAACCCAAACCTCCATCCCCGTCCACAACATCCTAGCAAAACCAAACCTCCATCCCCATCCACAACATCCTAGAAAAACCCAAACCTCCATCCCCGTCCACAATGTCCTAGCAAAACCCAAACCTCCATCCCCGTCCACATTATCCTAGCAAAACCCAAACCTCCATCCCCGTCCACAACATCCTAGAAAAACCCAAACCTCCATCTCCGTCCACAACATCCTAGCAAAACCCAAACCTCCATCCCGTCCACATTATCCTAGCAAAACCCAAACCTCAAGCCCCGTCCACAACATCCTAGCAAAACCCAAACCTCAATCGCCATCCACAACATCCTAAAAAAAAAACTCCATCCCCGTCCACAACATCCTAGCAAAACCCAAACCTCCATCCCCGTCCACAACATCCTAGTAAAACCCAAACCTCAAGCCCCGTCCACAACATCATAGTGAAACCCAAACCTCCATCCCCGTCCACAATATCCTAGCAAAACCCAAACCTCCATCCCCGTCCACAACATCCTAGAAAAACCCAAACCTCCATCCCCGTACACAACATCCTAGCAAAACCCAAACCCCTATCCCCATCCACAACATCGTAGCAAAACCCAAACCTCCATCCCCGTCCAGAACACCCTAGTAAAACCCAAACCTCCATCCCCGTCCACAACATCCTAGCAAAACCCAAACCTCCATCCCCGTCCACAACATCCTAGCAAAATCAAACCTCCATCCCCGTCCACAACATCCTAGCAAAACCCAAACCTCCATCCCCGTCCACAACATCCTAGCAAAACCCAAACCTCCATCCCCATCCACAATATCCTAGCAAAACCCAAACCTCCATCCCCGTCCACAATATCCTAGAAAAACCCAAACCTCCATCCCCGTCCACAACATCCTAGCAAAACCCAAACCTCCATCCCCGTCCAGAACATCCTAGTAAAACCCAAACCTCTATCCCCGTCCACAACATCCTAGCAAAACCCAAACCTCCATTCCCGTCCACAACATCCTAGCAAAATCAAACCTCCATCCCCGTCCACAACATCCTAGCAAAACCCAAACCTCTATCCCCATCCACAACATCGTAGCAAAACCCAAACCTCCATCCCCATCCACAATATCCTAGCAAAACCCAAACCTCCATCCCCGTCCACAATATCCTATATAACCCCAAACCTCCATCCCCGTCCACAACATCCTAGCAAAACCCAAACCTCCATCCCCATCCACAATATCCTAGCAAAACCCAAACCTCCATCCCGTCCACAACATCCTAGCAAAACCCAAACCTCCATCCCTGCAGACACAACATCCTAGCAAAACCCAAACCTCCATCCCCGTCCACAACATCCTAGCAAAACCCAAACCTCCATCCCCATCCACAACATCCTAGCAAAACCCAAACCTCAAGCCATGTCTACAACATCCTACCAAAACCCAAACCTCCATCCCCGTCCACAACATCCTAGCAAAACCAAACCTCCATCCCCATTCACAACATCCTAGAAAAACCCAAACCTCCATCCCCAGTCCACAATGTCCTAGCAAAACCCAAACCTCCATCCCCGTCCACATTATCCTAGCAAAACCCAAACCTCCATCCCCGTCCACAACATCCTAGAAAAACCCAAACCTCCATCTCCGTCCACAACATCCTAGCAAAACCCAAACCTCCATCCCCGTCCACATTATCCTAGCAAAACCCAAACCTCAAGCCCCGTCCACAACATCCTAGCAAAACCCAAACCTCAATCGCCATCCACAACATCCTAAAAAAAAAAAAAACTCCATCCCCGTCCACAACATCCTAGCAAAACCCAAACCTCCATCCCCGTCCACAACATCCTAGTAAAACCCAAACCTCAAGCCCCGTCCACAACATCATAGTGAAACCCAAACCTCCATCCCCGTCCACAATATCCTAGCAAAACCCAAACCTCCATCCCCGTCCACAACATCCTAGAAAAACCCAAACCTCCATCCCCGTACACAACATCCTAGCAAAACCCAAACCCCTATCCCCATCCACAACATCGTAGCAAAACCCAAACCTCCATCCCGTCCAGAACACCCTAGTAAAACCCAAACCTCCATCCCCGTCCACAACATCCTAGCAAAACCCAAACCTCCATCCCGTCCACAACATCCTAGCAAAATCAAACCTCCATCCCCGCCCACAACATCCTAGCAAAACCCAAACCTCCATCCCGCTCCACAACATCCTAGCAAAACCCAAACCTCCATCCCCATCCACAATATCCTAGCAAAACCCAAACCTCCATCCCCGTCCACAATATCCTAGAAAAACCCAAACCTCCATCCCCGTCCACAACATCCTAGCAAAACCCAAAACTCCATCCCCGCCCAGAACATCCTAGTAAAACCCAAACCTCTATCCCCGTCCACAACATCCTAGCAAACCCAAACCTCCATCCCCTGGCCCACAACATCCTAGCAAAACCCAAACCTCTATCCCCATCCACAACATCGTAGCAAAACCCAAACCTCCATCCCCATCCACAATATCCTAGCAAAACCCAAACCTCCATCCCCGTCCACAATATCCTAGAAAAACCCAAACCTCCATCCCCGTCCACAACATCCTAGCAAAACCCAAACCTCCATCCCCGTCCACAACATCCTAGCAAAACCCAAACCTCCATCCCCGTCCACAACATCCTAGCAAAACCCAAACCTCCATCCCCGTCCACAACATCCTAGCAAAACCCAAACCTCCATCCCCGTCCACAACATCCTAGCAAAACCCAAACCTCAAGCCATGTCTACAACATCCTAGCAAAACCCAAACCTCCATCCCCGTCCACAACATCCTAGCAAAACCAAACCTCCATCCCCGTCCACAACAACCTAGCAAAACCCAAACCTCCATCCCCGTCGACAACATCCTAGCAAAACCCAAACCTCCATCCCCGTCCACAATGTCCTAGCTAACCCAAACCTCAAGCCCCGTCCACAACATCCTAGCAAAACCGAAACCTCTAGCCCCGTCCACAACATCCTAGCAAAACCCAAACCTCCATCCCCGTCCACAACATCCTAGCAAAACCCAAACCTCCATCCCCGTCCACAACATCTTAGCAAAATCAAACCTCCATCCCCGTCCACAACATCCTAGCAAAACCCAAACCTCCATCCCCGTCCACAACATCCTAGCAAAACCCAGACCTCTATCCCCATCCACAACATCGTAGCAAAACCCAAACCTCCATCCCCATCCACAATATCCTAACAAAACCCAAACCTCCATCCCCGTCCACAATATCCTAGAAAAACCCAAACCTCCATCCCCGTCCACAACATCCTAGCAAAACCCAAACCTCCATCCCGTCCACAACATCCTAGCAAAACCCAAACCTCCATCCCCGTCCACAACATCCTAGCAAAACCCAAACCTCCATCCCCGTCCACATCATCCTAGCAAAACCCAAACCTCCATCCCCATCCACAACATCCTAGCAAAACCCAAACCTCAAGCCATGTCTACAACATCCTAGCAAAACCCAAACCTCCATCCCCGTCCACAACATCCTAGCAAAACCAAACCTCCATCCCCGTCCACAACATCCTAGCAAAACCCAAACCTCCATCCCCGTCCACAACATCCTAGCAAAACCCAAACCTCCATCCCCGTCCACAATGTCCTAGCTAACCCAAACCTCAAGCCCCGTCCACAACATCCTAGCAAAACCCAAACCTCTAGCCCCGTCCACAACATCCTAGCAAAACCCAAACCTCCATCGCCATCCACAACATCCTAGCAAAACCCAAACCTCCATCCCCGCCCACAATATCCTAGCAAAACCCAAACCTCCATCCCCGTCCACAATATCCTAGCAAAACCCAAACCTCAAGCCCGTCCACAACATCCTATAAAACCAAAACCTCCATCGCCATCCACAACATCCTAGCAAAACCCAAACCTCCATCCCCATCCACAACATCGTAGCAAAACCCAAACCTCCATCCCCGTCCACAATATCCTAGAAAAACCCAAACCTCCATCCCTGTCCACAATATCCTAGCAAAACCCAAACCTCCATCCCCGTCCACAACATCCTAGCAAAACCCAAACCTCCATCCCCGTCCAGAACATCCTAGTAAAACCAGACCTCCATCCCCGTCCACAACATCCTAGCAAAACCCAAACCTCCATCCCGTCCACAACATCTCTAGCAAAATCAAACCTCCATCCCCGTCCACAACATCCTAGCAAAACCCAAACCTCCATCCACGTCCACAACATCCTAGCAAAACCCAAACCTCCATCCCCATCCACAATATCCTAGCAAAACCCAAACCTCCATCCCCGTCCACAATATCCTAGAAAAACCCAAACCTCCATCCCCGTCCACAACATCCTAGCAAAACCCAAACCTCCATCCCCATCCACAATATCCTAGCAAAACCTAAACCTCCATCCCCGTCCACAATGTCTCTAGCTAACCCATACCTCAAGCCCGTCCACAACATCTCTAGCAAAACCCAAACCTCTAGCCCGTCCACAACATCTCTAGCAAAACCGAAACCTCCATCCCCGTCCACAACATCCTAGCAAAACCCAAACCTCCATCCCCGTCCACAACATCTTAGCAAAATCAAACCTCCATCCCCGCCCACAACATCTCTAGCAAAACCCAAACCTCCACCCCGTCCACAACATCCTAGCAAAACCCAAAACCTCCATCCCCGTCCAGAACATCCTAGTAAAACCAGACCTCCATCCCCGTCCACAACATCCTAGCAAAACCCAAACCTCCATCCCCGTCCACAACATCCTAGCAAAATCAAACCTCCATCCCCGTCCACAACATCCTAGCAAAACCCAAACCTCCATCCACGTCCACAACATCCTAGCAAAACCCAAACCTCCATCCCCATCCACAATATCCTAGCAAAACCCAAACCTCCATCCCCGTCCACAATATCCTAGAAAAACCCAAACCTCCATCCCCGTCCACAACATCCTAGCAAAACCCAAACCTCCATCCCCATCCACAATATCCTAGCAAAACCTAAACCTCCATCCCCGTCCACAATGTCCTAGCTAACCCATACCTCAAGCCCCGTCCACAACATCCTAGCAAAACCCAAACCTCTAGCCCCGTCCACAACATCCTAGCAAAACCGAAACCTCCATCCCCGTCCACAACATCCTAGCAAAACCCAAACCTCCATCCCCGTCCACAACATCTTAGCAAAATCAAACCTCCATCCCCGCCCACAACATCCTAGCAAAACCCAAACCTCCATCCCCGTCCACAACATCCTAGCAAAACCCAAACCTCTATCCCCATCCACAACATCGTAGCAAAACCCAAACCTCCATCCCCATCCACAATATCCTAGCAAAACCCAAACCTCCATCCCCGTCCACAATATCCTAGAAAAACCCAAACCTCCATCCCCGTCCACAACATCCTAGCAAAACCCAAACCTCCATCCCATCCACAACATCCTAGCAAAATCAAACCTCCATCCCCGTCCACAACATCCTAGCAAAACCCAAACCTCCATCCCCGTCCACATTATCCTAGCAAAACCCAAACCTCCATCCCCGTCCACAACATCCTAGAAAAACCCAAACCTCCATCTCCATCCACAACATCCTAGCAAAACCCAAACCTCCATCCCCGTCCACATTATCCTAGCAAAACCCAAACCTCAAGCCCCGTCCACAACATCCTAGCAAAACCCAAACCTCAATCGCCATCCACAACATCCTAAAAAAAAAAAAACCTCTACCCCCGTCCACAACATCCTAGCAAAACCCAAACCTCCATCCCCGTCCACAACATCCTAGTAAAACCCAAACCTCAAGCCCCGTCCACAACATCATAGTGAAACCCAAACCTCCATCCCCGTCCACAATATCCTAGCAAAACCCAAACCTCCATCCCCGTCCACAACATCCTAGAAAAACCCAAACCTCCATCCCCGTACACAACATCCTAGCAAAACCCAAACCCCTATCCCCATCCACAACATCGTAGCAAAACCCAAACCTCCATCCCCGTCCAGAATACCCTAGTAAAACCCAAACCTCCATCCCCGTCCACAACATCCTAGCAAAACCCAAACCTCCATCCCCGTCCACAACATCCTAGCAAAATCAAACCTCCATCCCCGTCCACAACATCCTAGCAAAACCCAAACCTCCATCCCCGTCCACAACATCCTAGCAAAACCCAAACCTCCATCCCCATCCACAATATCCTAGCAAAACCCAAACCTCCATCCCCGTCCACAATATCCTAGAAAAACCCAAACCTCCATCCCCGTCCACAACATCCTAGCAAAACCCAAAACTCCATCCCCGTCCAGAACATCCTAGTAAAACCCAAACCTCTATCCCCGTCCACAACATCCTAGCAAAACCCAAACCTCCATCCCCGTCCACAACATCCTAGCAAAACCCAAACCTCTATCCCCATCCACAACATCGTAGCAAAACCCAAACCTCCATCCCCATCCACAATATCCTAGCAAAACCCAAACCTCCATCCCCGTCCACAATATCCTAGAAAAACCCAAACCTCCATCCCCGTCCACAACATCCTAGCAAAACCCAAACCTCCATCCCGTCCACAACATTCTAGCAAAACCCAAACCTCCATCCCCGTCCACAACATCCTAGCAAAACCCAAACCTCCATCCCCGTCCACAACATCCTAGCAAAACCCAAACCTCCATCCCGTCCACAACATCCTAGCAAAACCCAAACCTCAAGCCATGTCTACAACATCCTAGCAAAACCCAAACCTCCATCCCCGTCCACAACATCCTAGCAAAACCAAACCTCCATCCCTGTCCACAACAACCTAGCAAAACCCAAACCTCCATCCCCGTCGACAACATCCTAGCAAAACCCAAACCTCCATCCCGTCCACAATGTCCTAGCTAACCCAAACCTCAAGCCCCGCTCCACAACATCCTAGCAAAACCGAAACCTCTAGCCCCCGTCCACAACATCCTAGCAAAACCCAAACCTCCATCCCCGTCCACAACATCCTAGCAAAACCCAAACCTCCATCCCCGTCCACAACATCTTAGCAAAATCAAACCTCCATCCCCGCTCCACAACATCCTTGCAAAACCCAAACCTCCATCCCGTCCACAACATCCTAGCAAAACCCAGACCTCTATCCCCATCCACAACATCGTAGCAAAACCCAAACCTCCATCCCCATCCACAATATCCTAGCAAAACCCAAACCTCCATCCCCGTCCACAATATCCTAGAAAAACCCAAACCTCCATCCCCGTCCACAACATCCTAGTAAAACCCAAACCTCCATCCCGTCCACAACATCCTAGCAAAACCCAAACCTCCATCCCCGTCCACATCATCCTAGCAAAACCCAAACCTCCATCCCCATCCACAACATCCTAGCAAAACCCAAACCTCAAGCCATGTCTACAACATCCTAGCAAAACCCAAACCTCCATCCCCGTCCACAACATCCTAGCAAAACCAAACCTCCATCCCCGTCCACAACATCCTAGCAAAACCCAAACCTCCATCCCCGTCCACAACATCCTAGCAACACCCAAACCTCCATCCCCGTCCACAATGTCCTAGCTAACCCAAACCTCAAGCCCCGTCCACAACATCCTAGCAAAACCCAAACCTCTAGCCCCGTCCACAACATCCTAGCAAAACCCAAACCTCCATCGCCATCCACAACATCCTAGCAAAACCCAAACCTCCATCCCCGTCCACAATATCCTAGCAAAACCCAAACCTCCATCCCCGTCCACAATATCCTAGCAAAACCCAAACCTCAAGCCCCGTCCACAACATCCTATAAAAACCAAAATCTCCATCCCCATCCACAACATCCTAGCAAAACCCAAACCTCCATCCCCATCCACAACATCGTAGCAAAACCCAAACCTCCATCCCCGTCCACAATATCCTAGAAAAACCCAAACCTCCATCCCTGTCCACAATATCCTAGCAAAACCCAAACCTCCATCCCCGTCCACAACATCCTAGCAAAACCCAAACCTCCATCCCCGTCCAGAACATCCTAGTAAAACCCGAACCTCCATCCCCGTCCACAACATCCTAGCAAAACCCAAACCTCCATCCCCGTCCACAACATCCTAGCAAAATCAAACCTCCATCCCCGTCCACAACATCCTAGCAAAACCCAAACCTCCATCCACGTCCACAACATCCTAGCAAAACCCAAACCTCCATCCCCATCCACAATATCCTAGCAAAACCCAAACCTCCATCCCCGTCCACAATATCCTAGAAAAACCCAAACCTCCATCCCGTCCACAACATCCTAGCAAAACCCAAACCTCCATCCCCATCCACAATATCCTAGCAAAACCTAAACCTCCATCCCCGTCCACAATGTCCTAGCTAACCCATACCTCAAGCCCCGTCCACAACATCCTAGCAAAACCCAAACCTCTAGCCCCGTCCACAACATCCTAGCAAAACCAAACCTCCATCCCCGTCCACAACATCCTAGCAAAACCCAAACCTCCATCCCCGTCCACAACATCTTAGCAAAATCAAACCTCCATCCCCGCCCACAACATCCTAGCAAAACCCAAACCTCCATCCCCGTCCACAACATCCTAGCAAAACCCAAACCTCTATCCCCATCCACAACATCGTAGCAAAACCCAAACCTCCATCCCCATCCACAATATCCTAGCAAAACCCAAACCTCCATCCCCGTCCACAATATCCTAGAAAAACCCAAACCTCCATCCCCGTCCACAACATCCTAGCAAAACCCAAACCTCCATCCCATCCACAACATCCTAGCAAAATCAAACCTCCATCCCCGTCCACAACATCCTAGCAAAACCCAAACCTCCATCCCCTTCGACAACATCCTAGCAAAACCCAAACCTCCATGCCTGGCACACAATGTCCTAGCTAACCCAAACCTCAAGCCCGTCCACAACATCCTAGCAAAACCCAAACCTCTAGCCCCGTCCACAACATCCTAGCAAAACCCAAACCTCCATCCCCGTCAACAACATCCTAGCAAAACCCAAACCTCCATCCCCGTCCACAACATCTTAGCAAAATCAAACCTCCATCCCCGTCCACAACATCCTAGCAAAACCCAAACCTCCATCCCCGTCCACAACATCCTAGCAAAACCCAGACCTCTATCCCCATCCACAACATCGTAGCAAAACCCAAACCTCCATCCCCATCCACAATATCCTAGCAAAACCCAAACCTCCATCCCCGTCCACAATATCCTAGAAAAACCCAAACCTCCATCCCCGTCCACAACATCCTAGCAAAACCCAAACCTCCATCCCGCTCCACAACATCCTAGCAAAACCCAAACCTCCATCCCCGTCCACAACATCCTAGCAAAACCCAAACCTCCATCCCCCTCCACAACATCCTAGCAAAACCCAAACCTCCATCCCGTCCACAACATCCTAGTAAAACCCAAACCTCAAGCCCCGTCCACAACATCATAGTGAAACCCAAACCTCCATCCCGTCCACAATATCCTAGCAAAACCCAAACCTCCATCCCCATCCACAACATCCTAGCAAAACCCAAACCTCCATCCCCGTACACAACATCCTAGCAAAACCCAAACCTCTATCCCCATCCACAACATCATAGCAAAACCCAAACCTCCATCCCCGTCCAGAACACCCTAGTAAAACCCAAACCTCCATCCCCGTCCACAACATCCTAGCAAAACCCAAACCTCCATCCCCGTCCACAACATCCTAGCAAAATCAAACCTCCATCCCCGTCCACAACATCCTAGCAAAACCAAAACCTCCATCCCCGTCCACAACATCCTAGCAAAACCCAAACCTCCATCCCCGTACTCAACATCCTAGCAAAACCCAAACCTCCATCCCCGTCCACAACATCCTAGCAAAACCCAAACCTCCATCCCCATCCACAACATCCTAGCAAAACCCAAACCTCAAGCCATGTCTACAACATCCTACCAAAACCCAAACCTCCATCCCCGTCCACAACATCCTAGCAAAACCAAACCTCCATCCCCGTCCACAACATCCTAGAAAAACCCAAACCTCCATCCCCGGTCCACAATGTCCTAGCAAAACCCAAACCTCCATCCCCGTCCACATTATCCTAGCAAAACCCAAACCTCCATCCCCGTCCACAACATCCTAGAAAAACCCAAACCTCCATCTCCGTCCACAACATCCTAGCAAAACCCAAACCTCCATCCCCGTCCACATTATCCTAGCAAAACCCAAACCTCAAGCCCCGTCCACAACATCCTAGCAAAACCCAAACCTCTAGCCCCGTCCACAACATCCTAGCAAAACCGAAACCTCCATCGCCATCCACAACATCCTAGCAAAACCCAAACCTCCATCCCCGTCCACAATATCCTAGCAAAACCCAAACCTCCATCCCCGTCCACAATATCCTAGCAAAACCCAAACCTCAAGCCCCGTCCACAATATCCTATAAAAACCAAAACCTCCATCGCCATCCACAACATCCTAGCAAAACCCAAACCTCCATCCCCATCCACAACATCGTAGCAAAACCCAAACCTCCATCCCCGTCCACAATATCCTAGAAAAACCCAAACCTCCATCCCCGTCCACAATATCCTAGCAAAACCCAAACCTCCATCCCCGTCCACAACATCCTAGCAAAACCCAAACCTCCATCCCCGTCCAGAACATCCTAGTAAAACCAGACCTCCATCCCCGCCCACAACATCCTAGCAAAACCCAAACCTCCATCCCCGTCCACAACATCCTAGCAAAATCAAACCTCCATCCCCGTCCACAACATCCTAGCAAAACCCAAACCTCCATCCCCAGCCACAATATCCTAACAAAACCCAAACCTCCATCCCGTCCACAATATCCTAGAAAAACCCAAACCTCCATCCCCGTCCACAACATCCTAGCAAAACCCAAACCTCCATCCCCATCCACAATATCCTAGCAAAACCTAAACCTCCATCCCCGTCCACAATGTCCTAGCTAACCCATACCTCAAGCCCTGTCCACAACATCCTAGCAAAACCCAAACCTCTAGCCCCGTCCACAACATCCTAGCAAAACACAAACCTCCATCCCCGTCCACAACATCCTAGCAAAACCCAAACCTCCATCCCCGTCCACAACATCCTAGCAAAACCCAAACCTCTATCCCCATCCACAACATCGTAGCAAAACCCAAACCTCCATCCCCGTCCACAATATCTCTAGAAAACCCAAACCTCCATCCCCGTCCACAACATCCTAGCAAAACCCAAACCTCCATCCCGTCCACAACATCCTAGCAAAACCCAAACCTCCATCCCCGTCCACAACATCCTAGCAAAACCCAAACCTCCATCCCCGTCCACAACATCCTAGCAAAACCCAAACCTCCATCCCCGTCCACAACATCCTAGCAAAACCCAAACCTCCATCCCCATCCACAACATCCTAGCAAAACCCAAACCTCAAGCCATGTCTACAACATCCTAGCAAAACCCAAACCTCCATCCCCGTCCACAACATCCTAGCAAAACCAATCCTCCATCCCCGTCCACAACATCCTAGCAAAACCCAAACCTCCATCCCCGTCCACAACATCCTAGCAAAACCCAAACCTCCATCCCCATCCACAATATCCTAGCAAAACCTAAACCTCCATCCCCGTCCACAATGTCCTAGCTAACCCATACCTCAAGCCCCGTCCACAACATCCTAGCAAAACCCAAACCTCTAGCCCCGTCCACAACATCCTAGCAAAACCGAAACCTCCATCCCCGTCCACAACATCCTAGCAAAACCCAAACCTCCATCCCCGTCCACAACATCTTAGCAAAATCAAACCTCCATCCCCGCCCACAACATCCTAGCAAAACCCAAACCTCCATCCCCGTCCACAACATCCTAGCAAAACCCAAACCTCTATCCCCATCCACAACATCGTAGCAAAACCCAAACCTCCATCCCCATCCACAATATCCTAGCAAAACCCAAACCTCCATCCCCGTCCAGAATATCCTAGAAAAACCCAAACCTCCATCCCCGTCCACAACATCCTAGCAAAACCCAAACCTCCATCCCATCCACAACATCCTAGCACAATCAAACCTCCATCCCCGTCCACAACATCCTAGCAAAACCCAAACCTCCATCCCCTTCGACAACATCCTAGCAAAACCCAAACCTCCATGCCCGTCCACAATGTCCTAGCTAACCCAAACCTCAAGCCCCGTCCACAACATCCTAGCAAAACCCAAACCTCTAGCCCCGTCCACAACATCCTAGCAAAACCCAAACCTCCATCCCCGTCAACAACATCCTAGCAAAACCCAAACCTCCATCCCCGTCCACAACATCTTAGCAAAATCAAACCTCCATCCCGTCCACAACATCCTAGCAAAACCCAAACCTCCATCCCGTCCACAACATCCTAGCAAAACCCAGACCTCTATCCCCATCCACAACATCGTAGCAAAACCCAAACCTCCATCCCCATCCACAATATCCTAGCAAAACCCAAACCTCCATCCCCGTCCACAATATCCTAGAAAAACCCAAACCTCCATCCCCGTCCACAACATCCTAGCAAAACCCAAACCTCCATCCCGTCCACAACATCCTAGCAAAACCCAAACCTCCATCCCCGTCCACAACATCCTAGCAAAACCCAAACCTCCATCCCCATCCACAACATCCTAGCAAAACCCAAACCTCCATCCCCGTCCACAACATCCTAGTAAAACCCAAACCTCAAGCCCCGTCCACAACATCATAGTGAAACCCAAACCTCCATCCCCGTCCACAATATCCTAGCAAAACCCAAACCTCCATCCCCATCCACAACATCCTAGCAAAACCCAAACCTCCATCCCCGTACACAACATCCTAGCAAAACCCAAACCTCTATCCCCATCCACAACATCATAGCAAAACCCAAACCTCCATCCCCGTCCAGAACACCCTAGTAAAACCCAAACCTCCATCCCCGTCCACAACATCCTAGCAAAACCCAAACCTCCATCCCCGTCCACAACATCCTAGCAAAATCAAACCTCCATCCCCGTCCACAACATCCTAGCAAAACCAAAACCTCCATCCCCGTCCACAACATCCTAGCAAAACCCAAACCTCCATCCCCGTACTCAACATCCTAGCAAAACCCAAACCTCCATCCCCGTCCACAACATCCTAGCAAAACCCAAACCTCCATCCCCATCCACAACATCCTAGCAAAACCCAAACCTCAAGCCATGTCTACAACATCCTACCAAAACCCAAACCTCCATCCCCGTCCACAACATCCTAGCAAAACCAAACCTCCATCCCCGTCCACAACATCCTAGAAAAACCCAAACCTCCATCCCCGTCCACAATGTCCTAGCAAAACCCAAACCTCCATCCCCGTCCACATTATCCTAGCAAAACCCAAACCTCCATCCCCGTCCACAACATCCTAGAAAACCCAAACCTCCATCTCCGTCCACAACATCCTAGCAAAACCCAAACCTCCATCCCCGTCCACATTATCCTAGCAAAACCCAAACCTCAAGCCCCGTCCACAACATCCTAGCAAAACCCAAACCTCTAGCCCCGTCCACAACATCCTAGCAAAACCGAAACCTCCATCGCCATCCACAACATCCTAGCAAAACCCAAACCTCCATCCCCGTCCACAATATCCTAGCAAAACCCAAACCTCCATCCCCGTCCACAATATCCTAGCAAAACCCAAACCTCAAGCCCCGTCCACAATATCCTATAAAAACCAAAACCTCCATCGCCATCCACAACATCCTAGCAAAACCCAAACCTCCATCCCCATCCACAACATCGTAGCAAAACCCAAACCTCCATCCCCGTCCACAATATCCTAGAAAAACCCAAACCTCCATCCCCGTCCACAATATCCTAGCAAAACCCAAACCTCCATCCCCGTCCACAACATCCTAGCAAAACCCAAACCTCCATCCCCGTCCAGAACATCCTAGTAAAACCCGAACCTCCATCCCCGTCCACAACATCCTAGCAAAACCCAAACCTCCATCCCCGTCCACAACATCCTAGCAAAATCAAACCTCCATCCCCGTCCACAACATCCTAGCAAAACCCAAACCTCCATCCCCATCCACAATATCCTAACAAAACCCAAACCTCCATCCCCGTCCACAATATCCTAGAAAAACCCAAACCTCCATCCCCGTCCACAACATCCTAGCAAAACCCAAACCTCCATCCCCATCCACAATATCCTAGCAAAACCTAAACCTCCATCCCCGTCCACAATGTCCTAGCTAACCCATACCTCAAGCCCTGTCCACAACATCCTAGCAAAACCCAAACCTCTAGCCCCGTCCACAACATCCTAGCAAAACACAAACCTCCATCCCCGTCCACAACATCCTAGCAAAACCCAAACCTCCATCCCCGTCCACAACATCTTAGCAAAATCAAACCTCCATCCCCGTCCACAACATCCTAGCAAAACCCAAACCTCCATCCCCGTCCACAACATCCTAGCAAAACCCAAACCTCTATCCCCATCCACAACATCGTAGCAAAACCCAAACCTCCATCCCCGTCCACAATATCCTAGAAAAACCCAAACCTCCATCCCCGTCCACAACATCCTAGCAAAACCCAAACCTCCATCCCTGCTCCACAACATCCTAGCAAAACCCAAACCTCCATCCCCGTCCACAACATCCTAGCAAAACCCAAACCTCCATCCCCGTCCACAACATCCTAGCAAAACCCAAACCTCCATCCCCGTCCACAACATCCTAGCAAAACCCAAACCTCCATCCCCATCCACAACATCCTAGCAAAACCCAAACCTCAAGCCATGTCTACAACATCCTAGCAAAACCCAAACCTCCATCCCCGTCCACAACATCCTAGCAAAACCAATCCTCCATCCCCGTCCACAACATCCTAGCAAAACCCAAACCTCCATCCCCGTCGACAACATCCTAGCAAAACCCAAACCTCCATCCCCGTCCACAATGTCCTAGCTAACCCAAACCTCAAGCCCCGTCCACAACATCCTAGCAAAACCGAAACCTCTAGCCCCGTCCACAACATCCTAGCAAAACCCAAACCTCCATCCCCGTCCACAACATCCTAGCAAAACCAAACCTCCATCCCCGTCCACAACATCTTAGCAAAATCAAACCTCCATCCCCGTCCACAACATCCTAGCAAAACCCAAACCTCCATCCCCGTCCACAACATCCTAGCAAAACCCAGACCTCTATCCCCATCCACAACATCGTAGCAAAACCCAAACCTCCATCCCCATCCACAATATCCTAGCAAAACCCAAACCTCCATCCCCGTCCACAATATCCTAGAAAACCCCAAACCTCCATCCCCGTCCACAACATCCTAGCAAAACCCAAACCTCCATCCCGTCCACAACATCCTAGCAAAACCCAAACCTCCATCCCCGTCCACAACATCCTAGCAAAACCCAAACCTCCATCCCCGTCCACAACATCCTAGCAAAACCCAAACCTCCATCCCCATCCACAACATCCTAGCAAAACCCAAACCTCAAGCCATGTCTACAACATCCTAGCAAAACCCAAACCTCTATCCCCGTCCACAACATCCTAGCAAAACCAATCCTCCATCCCCGTCCACAACATCCTAGCAAAACCCAAACCTCCATCCCGTCGACAACATCCTAGCAAAACCCAAACCTCCATCCCGTCCACAATGTCCTAGCTAACCCAAACCTCAAGCCCCGTCCACAACATCCTAGCAAAACCGAAACCTCTAGCCCCGTCCACAACATCCTAGCAAAACCCAAACCTCCATCCCCGTCCACAACATCCTAGCAAAACCCAAACCTCCATCCCCGTCCACAACATCTTAGCAAAATCAAACCTCCATCCCCGTCCACAACATCCTAGCAAAACCCAAACCTCCATCCCCGTCCACAACATCCTAGCAAAACCCAAACCTCCATCCCCGTCCACAACATCCTAGCAAAACCCAGACCTCTATCCCCATCCACAACATCCTAGCAAAACCCAAACCTCCATCCCCGTCCACAACATCCTAGCAAAACCCAAACCTCTATCCCCATCCACAACATCGTAGCAAAACCCAAACCTCCATCCCCGTCCACAATATCCTAGAAAAACCCAAACCTCCATCCCCGTCCACAACATCCTAGCAAAACCCAAACCTCCATCCCGTCCACAACATCCTAGCAAAACCCAAACCTCCATCCCCGTCCACAACATCCTAGCAAAACCCAAACCTCCATCCCCGTCCACAACATCCTAGCAAAACCCAAACCTCCATCCCCATCCACAACATCCTAGCAAAACCCAAACCTCAAGCCATGTCTACAACATCCTAGCAAAACCCAAACCTCCATCCCCGTCCAAAACATCCTAGCAAAACCAAACCTCCATCCCCGTCCACAACATCCTAGCAAAACCCAAACCTCCATCCCCATCCACAACATCCTAGCAAAACCCAAACCTCCATCCCCGTCCACAATGTCCTAGCTAACCCAAACCTCAAGCCCCGTCCACAACATCCTAGCAAAACCCAAACCTCTAGCCCCGTCCACAACATCCTAGAAAAACCCAAACCTCCATCGCCATCCACAACATCCTAGCAAAACCCAAACCTCCATCCCCGTCCACAATATCCTAGCAAAACCCAAACCTCAAGCCCCGTCCACAACATCCTATAAATACCAAAACCTCCATCGCCATCCACAACATCCTAGCAAAACCCAAACCTCCATCCCCGTCCACAACATCGTAGCAAAACCCAAACCTCCATCCCTGTCCACAATATCCTAGAAAAACCCAAACCTCCATCCCCGTCCACAATATTCTAGCAAAACCCAAACCTCCATCCCCGTCCACAACATCCTAGCAAAACCCAAACCTCCATCCCCGTCCAGAACATCCTAGTAAAACCCAAACCTCCATCCCCGTCCACAACATCCTAGCAAAACCCAAACCTCCATCCCCGTCCACAACATCCTAGCAAAATCAAACCTCCATCCCCGTCCACAACATCCTAGCAAAACCCAAACCTCCATCCACGTCCACAACATCCTAGCAAAACCCAAACCTCCATCCCCATCCACAATATCCTAGCAAAACCCAAACCTCCATCCCCGTCCACAATATCCTAGAAAAACCCAAACCTCCATTCCAGTCCACAACATCCTAGCAAAACCCAAACCTCCATCCACCATTCACAATATCCTAACAAAACCCAAACCTCCATCCCCTTCCACAATGTCCTAGCTAACCCATACCTCAAGCCCCGTCCACAACATCCTAGCAAAACCCAAACCTCTAGCCCCCGTCCACAACATCCTAGCAAAACCCAAACCTCCATCCCCGTCCACAACATCCTAGCAAAACCCAAACCTCCATCCCGTCCACAACATCTTAGCAAAATCAAACCTCCATCCCCGTCCACAACATCCTAGCAAAACCCAAACCTCCATCCCCGTCCACAACATCCTAGCAAAACCCAAACCTCTATCCCCATCCACAACATCGTAGCAAAACCCAAACCTCCATCCCCTTCCACAATATCCTAGCAAAACCCAAACCTCCATCCCGTCCACAATATCCTAGAAAACCCAAACCTCCATCCCCGTCCACAACATCCTAGCAAAACCCAAACCTCCATCCCGTCCACAACATCCTAGCAAAACCCAAACCTCCATCCCGTCCACAACATCCTAGCAAAACCCAAACCTCCATCCCCGTCCACAACATCCTAGCAAAACCCAAACCTCCATCCCCATCCACAACATCCTAGCAAAACCCAAACCTCAAGCCATGTCTACAACATCCTAGCAAAACCCAAACCTCCATCCCCGTCCACAACATCCTAGCAAAACCAAACCTCCATCCCCGTCCACAACATCCTAGCAAAACCCAAACCTCCATCCCCGTCCACAATGTCCTAGCTAACCCAAACCTCAAGCCCCGTCCACAACATCCTAGCAAAACCCAAACCTCAAGCCCCGTCCACAACATCGTAGCAAAACCCAAACCTCCATCCCCGTCCACAATATCCTAGCAAAACCCAATCCTCCATTCCGTCCACAATATCCTAGCAAAACCCAAACCTCCATCCCCGTCCACAACATCCTAGCAAAACCAAACCTCCATCCCCGTCCACAACATCCTAGCAAAACCCAAATCTCCATCCCCGTCCACAACATCCTAGAAAAACCCAAACCTCCATCCCCGTCCACAATGTCCTAGCTAACCCAAAGCTCAAGCCCCGTCCACAACATCCTAGCAAAACCCAAACCTCCATCCCCATCCAGAACATCCTAGAAAAACCCAAACCTCCATCCCCGTCCACAACATCCTAGAAAAACCCAAACCTCCATCCCCGTCCACAATGTCATAGCTAACCCAAACCTCAAGCCCTGGCCCACAACATTCTAGCAAAACCCAAACCTCAAGCCCGTTCACAACATCCTAGCAAAACCCAAACCTCCATCGCCATCCATAACATCCTAGCAAAACCCAAACCTCCATCCCCATCCACAACATCCTAGCGAGAACCCCAAACCTCCATCCCCGTCCACAACATCCTAGTAAAACCCAAACCTCAAGCCCCGTCCACAACATCCTAGTGAAAACCACATCTCCATCCCAGTCCACAACATCCTAGCAAAACCCAAACCTCCATCCCCGTCCACAACATCCTAGCAAAACCCAAACCTCCATCCCCGTCCACAACATCCTAGCATAACCCAAACCTCAAGCCCCGTCCAGAACATCCTAGTGTAACCCAAACCTCCATCCCCGTCCACAACATCCTAGCAAAACCCAAACCCCCATCCCCATCCTCAACATCCTAGCAAAACCCAAACCTCCATCCCGTCCACAACATCCTAGTAAAACCCAAACCTTCATCCCCGTCCAGAACATCCTAGCAAAACCAAACCTCCATCCCCGTCCAGAACATCCTAGCAAGACCCAAATCTACATCCCCGTCCACAACATCCTAGCAAAACCCAAACCTCCATCCCCGACCACAACATCCTAGCAAAACCCAAACCTCCATCCCCATCCACAACATCGTAGCAAAACCCAAACCTCCATCCCCGTCCACAATGTCCTAGCAAAACCCAAACCTCCATCCCCGTCCACAACATCCTAGCAAAATCAAACCTCCATCCCCGTCCACAACATCCTAGCAAAACCCAAACCTCCATCCACGTCCACAACATCCTAGCAAAACCCAAACCTCCATCCCCATCCACAATATCCTAGCAAAACCCAAACCTCCATCCCCGTCCACAATATCCTAGAAAAACCCAAACCTCCATCCCCGTCCACAACATCCTAGCAAAACCCAAACCTCCATCCCCATCCACAATTTCCTAGCAAAACCCAAACCTCCATCCCCGTCCACAATGTCCTAGCTAACCCATACCTCAACCCCCTTCCACAACATCCTAGCAAAACCCAAACCTCAAGCCCCGTCCACAACATCCTAGCAAAACCCAAACCTCCATCCCCGTCCACAACATCCTAGCAAAACCCAAACCTCCATCCCAGACACAACATCTTAGCAAAATGAAATCTCCATCCCGTCCACAACATCCTAGCAAAACCCAAACCTCCATCCCCGCCCACAACATCCTAGCAAAACCCAAACCTCTATCCCCATCCACAACATCGTAGCAAAACCCAAACCTCCATCCCGTCCACAATATCTCTAGAAAAACCCAAACCTCCATCCCCGTCCACAACATCCTAGCAAAACCCAAACCTCCATCCCGTCCACAACATCCTAGCAAAACCCAAACCTCCATCCCCGTCCACAACATCCTAGCAAAACCCAAACCTTCTTCCCGTCCACAACATCCTAGCAAAACCCAAACCTCCATCCCCATCCACAACATCCTAGCAAAACCCAAACCTCAAGCCATGTCTACAACATCCTAGCAAAACCCAAACCTCCATCCCCGTCCACAACATCCTAGCAAAACCAAACCTCCATCCCCGTCCACAACATCCTAGCAAAACCAAACCTCCATCCCCGTCCACAACATCCTATAAAAACACAAAACCTCCATCGCCATCCACAACATCCTAGCAAAACCCAAACCTCCATCCCCATCCACAACATCGTAGCTAAACCCAAACCTCCATCCCGTCCACAATATCCTAGCAAAACCCAATCCTCCATTCCGTCCACAATATCCTAGCAAAACCCAAACCTCCATCCCCGTCCACAACATCCTAGCAAAACCAAACCTCCATCCCCATCCACAACATCCTAGCAAAACCCAAACCTCAAGCCCCGTCCACAACATCCTAGTGAAAACCACATCTCCATCCCCGTCCACAACATCGTAGCAAAACCCAAACCTCCATCCCCGTCCACAACATCCTAGTAAAACCCAAACCTCCATCCCCGTCCACAACATCTCTAGCATAACCCAAACCTCAAGCCCCGTCCAGAACATCCTAGTGTAACCCAAACCTCCATCCCGTCCACAACATCCTAGCAAAACCCAAACCTCCATCTCCGTCCAGAACATCCTAGCAAAACCCATACCTCAAGCCCCCGTCCACAACATCCTAGCAAAACCCAAACCTCCATCGCCATCCACAACATCCTAGCAAAACCAAACCCCCATCCCCATCCACAACATCCTAGCAAAACCCAAACCTCCATCCCCGTCCACAACATCCTAGTAAAACCCAAACCTTCATCCCCGTCCAGAACATCCTAGTAAAACCCAAACCTCCATCCCCGTCCAGAACATCCTAGTAAAACCCAAACCTCCATCCCCGTCCACAACATCCTAGCAAAACCAAGCCTCCATCCCTGTCCAGAACATCCTAGCAAAACCCAAATCTACATCCCGTCCACAACATCCTAGCAAAACCCAAACCTCCATCCCCGTCCACAACATCCTAGCAAAACCCAAACCTCCATCCCCATCCACAACATCCTAGTGTAACCCAAACCTCCATCCCCGTCCACAACATCCTAGCAAAACCCAAACCCCCATCCCCATCCTCAACATCCTAGCAAAACCCAAACCTCCATCCCCGTCCACAACATCCTAGTAAAACCCAAACCTTCATCCCCGTCCAGAACATCCTAGCAAAACCAAACCTCCATCCCCGTCCAGAACATCCTAGCAAGACCCAAATCTACATCCCCGTCCACAACATCCTAGCAAAACCCAAACCTCCATCCCCGACCACAACATCCTAGCAAAACCCAAACCTCCATCCCCATCCACAACATCGTAGCAAAACCCAAACCTCCATCCCCGTCCACAATGTCCTAGCAAAACCCAAACCTCCATCCCCGTCCACAACATCCTAGCAAAATCAAACCTCCATCCCCGTCCACAACATCCTAGCAAAACCCAAACCTCCATCCACGTCCACAACATCCTAGCAAAACCCAAACCTCCATCCCCATCCACAATATCCTAGCAAAACCCAAACCTCCATCCCCGTCCACAATATCCTAGAAAAACCCAAACCTCCATCCCCGTCCACAACATCCTAGCAAAACCCAAACCTCCATCCCCATCCACAATTTCTAGCAAAACCCAAACCTCCATCCCCGTCCACAATGTCCTAGCTAACCCATACCTCAACCCCTTCCACAACATCCTAGCAAAACCCAAACCTCTAGCCCCGTCCACAACATCCTAGCAAAACCCAAACCTCCATCCCCGTCCACAACATCCTAGCAAAACCCAAACCTCCATCCCCGTACACAACATCTTAGCAAAATGAAATCTCCATCCCCTGGCCCACAACATCCTAGCAAAACCCAAACCTCCATCCCCGTCCACAACATCCTAGCAAAACCCAAACCTCTATCCCCATCCACAACATCGTAGCAAAACCCAAACCTCCATCCCCGTCCACAATATCCTAGAAAAACCCAAACCTCCATCCCCGTCCACAACATCCTAGCAAAACCCAAACCTCCATCCCGTCCACAACATCCTAGCAAAACCCAAACCTCCATCCCCGTCCACAACATCCTAGCAAAACCCAAACCTTCTTCCCCGTCCACAACATCCTAGCAAAACCCAAACCTCCATCCCCATCCACAACATCCTAGCAAAACCCAAACCTCAAGCCATGTCTACAACATCCTAGCAAAACCCAAACCTCCATCCCCGTCCACAACATCCTAGCAAAACCAAACCTCCATCCCCGTCCACAACATCCTAGCAAAACCAAACCTCCATCCCGTCCACAACATCCTATAAAAACACAAAACCTCCATCGCCATCCACAACATCCTAGCAAAACCCAAACCTCCATCCCCATCCACAACATCGTAGCTAAACCCAAACCTCCATCCCCGTCCACAATATCCTAGCAAAACCCAATCCTCCATTCCGTCCACAATATCCTAGCAAAACCCAAACCTCCATCCCCGTCCACAACATCCTAGCAAAACCAAACCTCCATCCCCATCCACAACATCCTAGCAAAACCCAAACCTCAAGCCCCGTCCACAACATCCTAGTGAAAACCACATCTCCATCCCCGTCCACAACATCGTAGCAAAACCCAAACCTCCATCCCCGTCCACAACATCCTAGTAAAACCCAAACCTCCATCCCCGTCCACAACATCCTAGCATAACCCAAACCTCAAGCCCCGTCCAGAACATCCTAGTGTAACCCAAACCTCCATCCCCGTCCACAACATCCTAGCAAAACCCAAACCTCCATCTCCGTCCAGAACATCCTAGCAAAACCCATACCTCAAGCCCCGTCCACAACATCCTAGCAAAACCCAAACCTCCATCGCCATCCACAACATCCTAGCAAAACCAAACCCCCATCCCCATCCACAACATCCTAGCAAAACCCAAACCTCCATCCCCGTCCACAACATCCTAGTAAAACCCAAACCTTCATCCCCGTCCAGAACATCCTAGTAAAACCCAAACCTCCATCCCCGTCCAGAACATCCTAGTAAAACCCAAACCTCCATCCCCGTCCACAACATCCTAGCAAAACCAAGCCTCCATCCCTGTCCAGAACATCCTAGCAAAACCCAAATCTACATCCCCGTCCACAACATCCTAGCAAAACCCAAACCTCCATCCCCGTCCACAACATCCTAGCAAAACCCAAACCTCCATCCCCATCCACAACATCCTAGTGTAACCCAAACCTCCATCCCCGTCCAAAACATCTTAGGGAAACCCAAACCTCCATCCCCGTCCACAACATCCTAGTAAAACCCAAACCTCAAGCCCCGTTCAGAACATCCTAGTGTAACCCAAACCTCCATCCCCGTCCACAACATCCTAGCAAAACCCAAACCTCCATCCCCGTCCACAACATCCTAGCAAAACCAAAACCTCCATCCCCGTCCAGAATATCCTAGTAAAACCCAAACCTCAAGCCCTGTACAGAACATCCTAGCAAAACCCAAACCTCCATCCCCGTCCACAACATCCTAGCAAAACCAATCCTCCATCCCCATCCACAACATCCTATCAAAACCCAAACCTCCATCCCCGTCCACAACATCCTAGCAAAACCCAAACCTCCATCCCCATCCACAACATCCTAGCAAAACCCAAACCTCCATCCCCGTCCACAACATCCTAGCAAAACCCAAACCTCCATCCCCGTCCAGAACATCCTAGCAAAACCCAAACCTCCATCCCCGTCCACAACATCCTAGTAAAACCCAAACTTCAAGCCCCGACGAGAACATCCTAGTGTAACCCAAACCTCCATCCCCGTCCAAAACATCTTAGGGAAACCCAAACCTCCATCGCCGTCCACAATATCCTAGCAAAACCCAAACCTCAAGCCCCGTCCAGAACATCCTAGTGAAACCCAAACCTCCATCCCCGTCCACAACATCCTAGCAAAACCCAAACCTCCATCCCCGTCCACAACATCCTAGCAAAACCCAAACCTCCATCCCCGTCCAGAACATCCTAGCAAAACCCAAACCTCCATCCCTGTCCACAACATCCTAGTAAAACCAATCCTCCATCCCAGTCCACAATATCCTAGCAAAACCCAAACCTCCATCCCCGTCCACAACATCCTAGCAAAACCCAAACCTCCATCCCCGTCCACAATGTCCTAGCTAACCCAAACCTCAAGCCCCGTCCACAACATCCTAGCAAAACCCAAACCTCAAGCCCCGTCCACAACATCGTAGCAAAACCCAAACCTCCATCCCCGTCCACAATATCCTAGCAAAACCCAATCCTCCATTCCGTCCACAATATCCTAGCAAAACCCAAACCTCCATCCCCGTCCACAACATCCTAGCAAAACCAAACCTCCATCCCCGTCCACAACATCCTAGCAAAACCCAAATCTCCATCCCCGTCCACAACATCCTAGAAAAACCCAAACCTCCATCCCCGTCCACAATGTCCTAGCTAACCCAAAGCTCAAGCCCCGTCCACAACATCCTAGCAAAACCCAAACCTCCATCCCCATCCAGAACATCCTAGCAAAACCCAAACCTCCATCCCCGTCCACAACATCCTAGAAAAACCCAAACCTCCATCCCCGTCCACAATGTCATAGCTAACCCAAACCTCAAGCCCCGTCCACAACATTCTAGCAAAACCCAAACCTCAAGCCCCGTTCACAACATCCTAGCAAAACCCAAACCTCCATCGCCATCCATAACATCCTAGCAAAACCCAAACCTCCATCCCCATCCACAACATCCTAGCGAGAACCCCAAACCTCCATCCCCGTCCACAACATCCTAGTAAAACCCAAACCTCAAGCCCCGTCCACAACATCCTAGTGAAAACCACATCTCCATCCCAGTCCACAACATCCTAGCAAAACCCAATTCTCCATCCCCGTCCACAACATCCTAGCAAAACCCAAACCTCCATCCCCGTCCACAACATCCTAGCATAACCCAAACCTCAAGCCCCGTCCAGAACATCCTAGTGTAACCCAAACCTCCATCCCCGTCCACAACATCCTAGCAAAACCCAAACCCCCATCCCCATCCTCAACATCCTAGCAAAACCCAAACCTCCATCCCCGTCCACAACATCCTAGTAAAACCCAAACCTTCATCCCCGTCCAGAACATCCTAGCAAAACCAAACCTCCATCCCCGTCCAGAACATCCTAGCAAGACCCAAATCTACATCCCCGTCCACAACATCCTAGCAAAACCCAAACCTCCATCCCCGACCACAACATCCTAGCAAAACCCAAACCTCCATCCCCATCCACAACATCGTAGCAAAACCCAAACCTCCATCCCCGTCCACAATGTCCTAGCAAAACCCAAACCTCCATCCCCGTCCACAACATCCTAGCAAAATCAAACCTCCATCCCCGTCCACAACATCCTAGCAAAACCCAAACCTCCATCCACGTCCACAACATCCTAGCAAAACCCAAACCTCCATCCCCATCCACAATATCCTAGCAAAACCCAAACCTCCATCCCCGTCCACAATATCCTAGAAAAACCCAAACCTCCATCCCCGTCCACAACATCCTAGCAAAACCCAAACCTCCATCCCCATCCACAATTTCCTAGCAAAACCCAAACCTCCATCCCCGTCCACAATGTCCTAGCTAACCCATACCTCAACCCCCTTCCACAACATCCTAGCAAAACCCAAACCTCTAGCCCCGTCCACAACATCCTAGCAAAACCCAAACCTCCATCCCCGTCCACAACATCCTAGCAAAACCCAAACCTCCATCCCCGTACACAACATCTTAGCAAAATGAAATCTCCATCCCCGTCCACAACATCCTAGCAAAACCCAAACCTCCATCCCCGTCCACAACATCCTAGCAAAACCCAAACCTCTATCCCCATCCACAACATCGTAGCAAAACCCAAACCTCCATCCCCGTCCACAATATCCTAGAAAAACCCAAACCTCCATCCCCGTCCACAACATCCTAGCAAAACCCAAACCTCCATCCCGTCCACAACATCCTAGCAAAACCCAAACCTCCATCCCCGTCCACAACATCCTAGCAAAACCCAAACCTTCTTCCCCGTCCACAACATCCTAGCAAAACCCAAACCTCCATCCCCATCCACAACATCCTAGCAAAACCCAAACCTCAAGCCATGTCTACAACATCCTAGCAAAACCCAAACCTCCATCCCCGTCCACAACATCCTAGCAAAACCAAACCTCCATCCCCGTCCACAACATCCTAGCAAAACCAAACCTCCATCCCCGTCCACAACATCCTATAAAAACACAAAACCTCCATCGCCATCCACAACATCCTAGCAAAACCCAAACCTCCATCCCCATCCACAACATCGTAGCTAAACCCAAACCTCCATCCCCGTCCACAATATCCTAGCAAAACCCAATCCTCCATTCCGTCCACAATATCCTAGCAAAACCCAAACCTCCATCCCCGTCCACAACATCCTAGCAAAACCAAACCTCCATCCCCATCCACAACATCCTAGCAAAACCCAAACCTCAAGCCCCGTCCACAACATCCTAGTGAAAACCACATCTCCATCCCCGTCCACAACATCGTAGCAAAACCCAAACCTCCATCCCCGTCCACAACATCCTAGTAAAACCCAAACCTCCATCCCCGTCCACAACATCCTAGCATAACCCAAACCTCAAGCCCCGTCCAGAACATCCTAGTGTAACCCAAACCTCCATCCCCGTCCACAACATCCTAGCAAAACCCAAACCTCCATCTCCGTCCAGAACATCCTAGCAAAACCCATACCTCAAGCCCCGTCCACAACATCCTAGCAAAACCCAAACCTCCATCGCCATCCACAACATCCTAGCAAAACCAAACCCCATTCCCCATCCACAACATCCTAGCAAAACCCAAACCTCCATCCCCGTCCACAACATCCTAGTAAAACCCAAACCTTCATCCCCGTCCAGAACATCCTAGTAAAACCCAAACCTCCATCCCCGTCCAGAACATCCTAGTAAAACCCAAACCTCCATCCCCGTCCACAACATCCTAGCAAAACCAAGCCTCCATCCCTGTCCAGAACATCCTAGCAAAACCCAAATATACATCCCCGTCCACAACATCCTAGCAAAACCCAAACCTCCATCCCCGTACACAACATCCTAGCAAAACCCAAACCTCCATCCCCATCCACAACATCCTAGTGTAACCCAAACCTCCATCCCCGTCCAAAACATCTTAGGGAAACCCAAACCTCCATCCCCGTCCACAACATCCTAGTAAAACCCAAACCTCAAGCCCCGTTCAGAACATCCTAGTGTAACCCAAACCTCCATCCCCGTCCACAACATCCTAGCAAAACCCAAACCTCCATCCCCGTCCACAACATCCTAGCAAAACCAAAACCTCCATCCCCGTCCAGAATATCCTAGTAAAACCCAAACCTCAAGCCCTGTACAGAACATCCTAGCAAAACCCAAACCTCCATCCCCGTCCACAACATCCTAGTAAAACCCAAACCTCAAGCCCCGTCCAGAACATCCTAGTAAAACCCAAACCTCCATCCCCGTCCACAACATCCTAGCAAAACCCAAACCTCCATCCCTGTCCACAACATCCTAGCAAAACCAATCCTCCATCCCCATCCACAACATCCTATCAAAACCCAAACCTCCATCCCTGTCCACAACATCCTAGCAAAACCCAAACCTCCATCCCCATCCACAACATCCTAGCAAAACCCAAACCTCCATCCCCGTCCACAACATCCTAGCAAAACCCAAACCTCCATCCCCGTCCAGAACATCCTAGCAAAACCCAAACCTCCATCCCCTGGCCCACAACATCCTAGTAAAACCCAAACTTCAAGCCCGTCGAGAACATCCTAGTGTAACCCAAACCTCCATCCCGTCCAAAACATCTTAGGGAAACCCAAACCTCCATCGGCCCACAATATCCTAGCAAAACCCAAACCTCAAGCCCCGTCCAGAACATCCTAGTGAAACCCAAACCTCCATCCCCGTCCACAACATCCTAGCAAAACCCAAACCTCCATCCCCGTCCACAACATCCTAGCAAAACCCAAACCTCCATCCCCGTCCAGAACATCCTAGCAAAACCCAAACCTCCATCCCTGTCCACAACATCCTAGCAAAACCAATCCTCCATCCCAGTCCACAATATCCTAGCAAAACCCAAACCTCCATCCCCGTCCACAACATCCTAGCAAAACCCAAACCTCCATCCCCGTCCACAACATCCTAGCAAATCCCAAACCTCCATCCCCGTCCACAACATCCTAGTAAAACCCAAACTTCAAGCCCCGTCAAGAACATCCTAGTGTAACCCAAACCTCTATCCCCGTCCACAACATCCTAGCGAAACCCAAACCTCCATCCCTGTCCACAACATCCTAGCAAAACCGAAACCTCAAGCCCCGTCCAGAACATCGTAGCAAAACCCAAACCTCCATCCCCGTCCACAACATCCTAGCAAAACCAATCCTCCATCCCCGTCCACAATATCCTAGTAAAACCCAAACCTCCATCCCCGTCCACAACATCCTAGCAAAACCCAAACCTCCATCCCTGTCCACAACATCCTAGTAAAACCCAAACCTCCATCCCCGTCCACAACATCCTAGCAAAACCAATCCTCCATCCCCGTCCACAATATCCTAGTAATACCCAAACCTCCATCCCCGTCCACAACATCCTAGCAAAACCCAAACCTCCATCCCTGTCCACAACATCCTAGCAAAACCAATCCTCCATCCCCGTCCACAACATCCTATCAAAACCCAAACCTCCATCCCGTCCACAACATCCTAGCAAAACCCAAACCTCCATCCCCGTCCACAACATCCTAGTAAAACCCAAACCTCCATCCCCGTCCACAACATCCTAGCAAAACCCAAACCTCCATCCCCGTCCACAACATCTCTAGCAAAACACAAACCTCCATCCCGTCCACAACATCCTAGTAAAACTCAAACTTCAAGCCCCGTCCAGAACATCCTAGTGTAACCCAAACATCCATCCCCATCCAAAACATCTTAGGGAAACCCAAACCTCCGTCCCGTCCACAATATCTCTAGCAAAACCCAAACCTCCATCCCCGTCCACAACATCCTAGCAAAACTAATCCTCCATCCCCGTCCACAACATCCTATCAAAACCCAAACCTCCATTCCGTCCACTACATCCTACCAAAACCCAAACCTCCATCCCCATCCACAACATCCTAGCAAAACATAAACCTCCATCCCGTACACAACATCCTAGTAAAACCCAAACCTCAAGCCCGTCCAGAACATCCTAGTGTAACCCAAACCTCCATCCCCGTCCACAACATCCTAGCAAAACCCAAACCTCCATCCCCGTCCAGAACATCCTAGCAAAACCCAAACCTCCATCCCCGTCCACAACATCCTAGCAAAACCCAAACCTCCATCCCCGTCCACAGCATCCTATAAAAACCCAAACCATCATCCCTGTCCACAACATCCTAGTAAAACCCAAACCTCCATCCCCGTCCACAACATCCTAGCAAAACCCAAACCTCCAACCCCGTCCACAACATCCTAGCAAAACCCAAACCTCCATCTCCGTCCACAACATCCTAGCAAAACCCAAACCTCCATCCCTGTCCACAACATCCTAGCAAAACCAATCCTCCATCCCCGTCCACAACATCCTATCAAAACCCAAAACTCCATTCCCGTCCACAATATCCTAGCAAAACCCAAACCTCCATCGCCGTCCACAATATCCTAGCAAAACCCAAACCTCAAGCCCCGTCCAGAACATCCTAGTGAAACCCAAACCTCCATCCCCGTCCACAACATCCTAGCAAAACCCAAACCTCCATCCCCGTCCACAACATCCTAGCAAAACCCAAACCTCCATCCCCGTCCAGAACATCCTAGCAAAACCCAAACCTCCATCCCTGTCCACAACATCCTAGCAAAACCAATCCTCCATCCCAGTCCACAATATCCTAGCAAAACCCAAACCTCCATCCCCGTCCACAACATCCTAGCAAAACCCAAACCTCCATCCCCGTCCACAACATCCTAGCAAATCCCAAACCTCCATCCCCGTCCACAACATCCTAGTAAAACCCAAACTTCAAGCCCGTCAAGAACATCCTAGTGTAACCCAAACCTCCATCCCCGTCCACAACATCCTAGCGAAACCCAAACCTCCATCCCTGTCCACAACATCCTAGCAAAACCCGAAACCTCAAGCCCCGTCCAGAACATCGTAGCAAAACCCAAACCTCCATCCCCGTCCACAACATCCTAGCAAAACCAATCCTCCATCCCCGTCCACAATATCCTAGTAAAACCCAAACCTCCATCCCCGTCCACAACATCCTAGCAAACCCAAACCTCAATCCCTGTCCACAACATCCTAGTAAAACCCAAACCTCCATCCCCGTCCACAACATCCTAGCAAAACCAATCCTCCATCCCCGTCCACAATATCCTAGTAATACCCAAACCTCCATCCCCGTCCACAACATCCTAGCAAAACCCAAACCTCCATCCCTGTCCACAACATCCTAGCAAAACCAATCCTCCATCCCCGTCCACAACATCCTATCAAAACCCAAACCTCCATCCCCGTCCACAACATCCTAGCAAAACCCAAACCTCCATCCCCGTCCACAACATCCTAGTAAAACCCAAACCTCCATCCCCGTCCACAACATCCTAGCAAAACCCAAACCTCCATCCCCGTCCACAACATCCTAGCAAAACCCAAACCTCCATCCCCGTCCACAACATCCTAGTAAAACCCAAACCTCCATCCCGTCCACAACATCCTAGCAAAACCCAAACCTCCATCCCCGTCCACAACATCCTAGCAAAACCAATCCTCCATCCCCGTCCACAATATCCTAGTAATACCCAAACCTCCATCCCCGTCTACAACATCCTAGCAAAACCCAAACCTCCATCCCTGTCCACAACATCCTAGCAAAACCAATCCTCCATCCCCGTCCACAACATCCTATCAAAACCCAAACCTCCATCCCCGTCCACAACATCCTAGCAACACCCAAACCTCCATCCCCGTCCACAACATCCTAGTAAAACCCAAACCTCCATCCCCGTCCACAACATCCTAGCAAAACCCAAACCTCCATCCCCGTCCACAACATCCTAGCAAAACACAAACCTCCATCCCCGTCCACAACATCCTAGTAAAACTCAAACTTCAAGCCCCGTCCAGAACATCCTAGTGTAACCCAAACATCCATCCCCATCCAAAACATCTTAGGGAAACCCAAACCTCCGTCCCCGTCCACAATATCCTAGCAAAACCCAAACCTCCATCTCCGCTCCACAACATCCTAGCAAAACTAATCCTCCATCCCCGTCCACAACATCCTATCAAAACCCAAACCTCCATTCCCGTCCACTACATCCTACCAAAACCCAAACCTCCATCCCCATCCACAACATCCTAGCAAAACATAAACCTCCATCCCCGTACACAACATCCTAGTAAAACCCAAACCTCAAGCCCCGTCCAGAACATCCTAGTGTAACCCAAACCTCCATCCCCGTCCACAACATCCTAGCAAAACCCAAACCTCCATCCCCGTCCAGAACATCCTAGCAAAACCCAAACCTCCATCCCCGTCCACAGCATCCTATAAAAACCCAAACCATCATCCCTGTCCACAACATCCTAGTAAAACCCAAACCTCCATCCCCGTCCACAACATCCTAGCAAAACCCAAACCTCCATCCCCGTCCACAACATCCTAGCAAAACCAATCCTCCATCCCCGTCCACAACATCCTATCAAAACCCAAACCTCCATCCCCGTCCACAACATCCTAGCAAAACCCAAACCTCCATCCCCATCCACAACATCCTAGCAAAACCCAAACCTCCATCCCCGTCCACAACATCCTAGCAAAACCCAAACCTCCATCCCCGTCCAGAACATCCTAGCAAAACCCAAACCTCCACCCTTGTCAACAACATCCTAGCAAATCCCAAGCTTCAAGCCCCGTCCAGAACATCCTAGTGTAACCCAAACCTCCATCCCCGTCCAAAACATCTTAGGGAAACCCAAACCTCCATCCCCGTCCACAACATCCTAGCAAAACCCAAACCTCCATCCCCGTCCACAACATCCTAGCAAAACCCAAACCTCCATCCCCGTCAACAACATCCTAGCAAAACCCAAACCTCCATCCCCGTCCAAAACATCCTAGCAAAACCCAAACCTCCATCCCCGTCCACAACATCCTAGCAAAACCAATCCTCCATCCCCGTCCACAATATCCTAGTAATACCCAAACCTCCATCCCCGTCTACAACATCCTAGCAAAACCCAAACCTCCATCCCTGTCCACAACATCCTAGCAAAACCAATCCTCCATCCCCGTCCACAACATCCTATCAAAACCCAAACCTCCATCCCCGTCCACAACATCCTAGCAAAACCCAAACCTCCATCCCGTCCACAACATCCTAGTAAAACCCAAACCTCCATCCCGTCCACAACATCCTAGCAAAACCCAAACCTCCATCCCCGTCCACAACATCCTAGCAAAACACAAACCTCCATCCCCGTCCACAACATCCTAGTAAAACTCAAACTTCAAGCCCCGTCCAGAACATCCTAGTGTAACCCAAACATCCATCCCCATCCAAAACATCTTAGGGAAACCCAAACCTCCGTCCCCGTCCACAATATCCTAGCAAAACCCAAACCTCCATCTCCGTCCACAACATCCTAGCAAAACTAATCCTCCATCCCCGTCCACAACATCCTATCAAAACCCAAACCTCCATTCCCGTCCACTACATCCTACCAAAACCCAAACCTCCATCCCCATCCACAACATCCTAGCAAAACATAAACCTCCATCCCCGTACACAACATCCTAGTAAAACCCAAACCTCAAGCCCCGTCCAGAACATCCTAGTGTAACCCAAACCTCCATCCCCGTCCACAACATCCTAGCAAAACCCAAACCTCCATCCCCGTCCAGAACATCCTAGCAAAACCCAAACCTCCATCCCCGTCCACAACATCCTAGCAAAACCCAAACCTCCATCCCCGTCCACAGCATCCTATAAAAACCCAAACCATCATCCCTGTCCACAACATCCTAGTAAAACCCAAACCTCCATCCCCGTCCACAACATCCTAGCAAAACCCAAACCTCCATCCCCGTCCACAACATCCTAGCAAAACCAATCCTCCATCCCCGTCCACAACATCCTATCAAAACCCAAACCTCCATCCCCGTCCACAACATCCTAGCAAAACCCAAACCTCCATCCCCATCCACAACATCCTAGCAAAACCCAAACCTCCATCCCCGTCCACAACATCCTAGCAAAACCCAAACCTCCATCCCCGTCCAGAACATCCTAGCAAAACCCAAACCTCCACCCTTGTCAACAACATCCTAGCAAATCCCAAGCTTCAAGCCCCGTCCAGAACATCCTAGTGTAACCCAAACCTCCATCCCCGTCCAAAACATCTTAGGGAAACCCAAACCTCCATCCCCGTCCACAACATCCTAGCAAAACCCAAACCTCCATCCCCGTCCACAACATCCTAGCAAAACCCAAACCTCCATCCCCGTCAACAACATCCTAGCAAAACCCAAACCTCCATCCCCGTCCAAAACATCCTAGCAAAACCCAAACCTCCATCCCCGTCCACAACATCCTAGCAAAACCAAAACTCCATTCCCGTTCACAACATCCTAGCAAAACCCAAACCTCCATCCCCAACCACAACATCCTGGCAAAACCCAAACCTCCATCCCCGTCCAGTCATCCTAGCAAAACCCAAACCTCCATCCCCGTACACAACATCCTAGCAAATCCCAAAGCTCCATCCCAGTCCACAACATCCTAGTAAAACCCAAACTTCAAGCCCCGTCCAGAACATCCTAGTGTAACCCAAACCTCCATCCCCTTCCAAAACATCTTAGGGAAACCCAAACCTCCGTCCCCGTCCACAATATCCTAGCAAAACCCAAACCTCCATCTCAGTCCACAACATCCTAGTGTAACCCAAACCTCCATCCCCGTCCACAACATCCTAGCAAAACCCAAACCTCCATCCCCGTCCAGAACATCCTAGCAAAACCCAAACCTCCATCCCCGTCCACAACATCCTAGCAAAACCCAAACCTCCATCCCCGTCCACAGCATCCTATAAAAACCCAAACCATCATCCCTGTCCACAACATCCTAGTAAAACCCAAACCTCCATCCCCGTCCACAACATCCTAGCAAAACCCAAACCTCCATCCCCGTCCACAACATCCTAGCAAAACCAATCCTCCATCCCCGTCCACAACATCCTATCAAAACCCAAACCTCCATCCCCGTCCACAACATCCTAGCAAAACCCAAACCTCCATCCCCATTCACAACATCCTAGCAAAACCCAAACCTCCATCCCCGTCCACAACATCCTAGCAAAACCCAAACCTCCATCCCCGTCCAGAACATCCTAGCAAAACCCAAACCTCCACCCTTGTCAACAACATCCTAGCAAATCCCAAGCTTCAAGCCCGTCCAGAACATCCTAGTGTAACCCAAACCTCCATCCCCGTCCAAAACATCTTAGGGAAACCCAAACCTCCATCCCCGTCCACAACATCCTAGCAAAACCCAAACCTCCATCCCCGTCCACAACATCCTAGCAAAACCCAAACCTCCATCCCCGTCAACAACATCCTAGCAAAACCCAAACCTCCATCCCCGTCCAAAACATCCTAGCAAAACCCAAACCTCCATCCCGTCCACAACATCCTAGCAAAACCAAAACTCCATTCCGTTCACAACATCCTAGCAAAACCCAAACCTCCATCCCCAACCACAACATCCTGGCAAAACCCAAACCTCCATCCCCGTCCAGTCATCCTAGCAAAACCCAAACCTCCATCCCCGTACACAACATCCTAGCAAATCCCAAAGCTCCATCCCAGTCCACAACATCCTAGTAAAACCCAAACTTCAAGCCCGTCCATAACATCCTAGTGTAACCCAAACCTCCATCCCCTTCCAAAACATCTTAGGGAAACCCAAACCTCCATCCCCGTCCACATAATCCGAGCAAAACCCAAACCTCAAGCCCCGTCCAGAACATCCTAGTGAAACCCAAACCTCCATCCCCGTCCACAACATCCTAGCAAAACCCAAACCTCCATCCCTGTCCACAACATCCTAGCAAGACCAATCCTCCATCCCCGTCCACAACATCCTATCAAAACCCAAACCTCCATCCCCGTCCACAACATCCTAGCAAAACCCAAACCTCCATCCCCGTCCAGAATATCCTAGTAAAACCCAAACCTCAAGCCCTGTACAGAACATCCTAGCAAAACCCAAACCTCCATCCCCGTCCACAACATCCTAGTAAAACCCAAACCTCCATCCCCGTCCACAACATCCTAGCAAAACCCAAACCTCCATCCCCGTCCACAACATCCTAGCAAATCCCAAACCTCCATCCCTGTCCACAACATCCTAGCAAAACCCAAACCTCCATCCCCGTCCACAACATCCTAGCAAAACCCAAACCTCCATCTCCGTCCACAACATCCTAGCAAAACCCAAACCTCCATCCCTGTCCACAACATCCTAGCAATACCAATCCTCCATCCCCGTCCACAACATCCTATCAAAACCCAAAACTCCATTCCCGTCCACAATATCCTAGCAAAACCCAAACCTCCATCCCTGTCCACAACATCCTAGCAAAACCAATCCTCCATCCCCGTCCACAACATCCTATCAAAACCCAAACCTCCATCCCCGTCCACAACATCCTAGCAAAACCCAAACCTCCATCCCCATCCACAACATCCTAGCAAAACCCAAACCTCCATCCCCGTCCACAACATCCTAGCAAAACCCAAACCTCCATCCCCGTCCAGAACATCCTAGCAAAACCCAAACCTCCACCCTTGTCAACAACATCCTAGCAAATCCCAAGCTTCAAGCCCCGTCCAGAACATCCTAGTGTAACCCAAACCTCCATCCCCGTCCAAAACATCTTAGGGAAACCCAAACCTCCATCCCCGTCCACAACATCCTAGCAAAACCCAAACCTCCATCCCCGTCCACAACATCCTAGCAAAACCCAAACCTCCATCCCCGTCAACAACATCCTAGCAAAACCCAAACCTCCATCCCCGTCCAAAACATCCTAGCAAAACCCAAACCTCCATCCCGTCCACAACATCCTAGCAAAACCAAAACTCCATTCCGTTCACAACATCCTAGCAAAACCCAAACCTCCATCCCCAACCACAACATCCTGGCAAAACCCAAACCTCCATCCCCGTCCAGTCATCCTAGCAAAACCCAAACCTCCATCCCCGTACACAACATCCTAGCAAATCCCAAAGCTCCATCCCAGTCCACAACATCCTAGTAAAACCCAAACTTCAAGCCCCGTCCAGAACATCCTAGTGTAACCCAAACCTCCATCCCTTCCAAAACATCTTAGGAAACCCAAACCTCCATCCCCGTCCACATAATCCGAGCAAAACCCAAACCTCAAGCCCCGTCCAGAACATCCTAGTGAAACCCAAACCTCCATCCCCGTCCACAACATCCTAGCAAAACCCAAACCTCCATCCCTGTCCACAACATCCTAGCAAGACCAATCCTCCATCCCCGTCCACAACATCCTATCAAAACCCAAACCTCCATCCCGTCCACAACATCCTAGCAAAACCCAAACCTCCATCCCCGTCCAGAATATCCTAGTAAAACCCAAACCTCAAGCCCTGTACAGAACATCCTAGCAAAACCCAAACCTCCATCCCCGTCCACAACATCCTAGTAAAACCCAAACCTCCATCCCCGTCCACAACATCCTAGCAAAACCCAAACCTCCATCCCCGTCCACAACATCCTAGCAAATCCCAAACCTCCATCCCGTCCACAACATCCTAGTAAAACCCAAACTTCAAGCCCCGTCCAGAACATCCTAGTGTAACCCAAACCTCCATCCCCGTCCAAAACATCTTAGGGAAACCCAAACCTCCATTCCCGTTCACAACATCCTAGCAAAACCCAAACCTCCATCCCCATCCACAACATCCTGGCAAAACCCAAACCTCCATCCCCTTCCAGTCATCCTAGCAAAACCCAAACCTCCATCCCCGTCCACAACATCCTAGCAAATCCCAAAGCTCCATCCCAGTCCACAACATCCTAGTAAAACCCAAACTTCAAGCCCCGTCCAGAACATCCTAGTGTAACCCAAACCTCCATCCCCGTCCAAAACATCTTAGGGAAACCCAAACCTCCATCCCCGTCCACATAATCCGAGCAAAACCCAAACCTCAAGCCCCGTCCAGAACATCCTAGTGAAACCCAAATCTCCATCCCCGTCCACAACATCCTAGCAAAAACCAAACCTCCATCCCTGTCCACAACATCCTAGCAAGACCAATCCTCCATCCCCGTCCACAACATCCTATTAAACCCAAACCTCCATCCCCGTCCACAACATCCTAGCAAAACCCAAAACTCCATCCCCGTCCAGAATATCCTAGTAAAACCCAAACCTCAAGCCCTGTACAGAACATCCTAGCAAAACCCAAACCTCCATCCCCGTCCACAACATCCTAGTAAAACCCAAACCTCCATCCCCGTCCACAACATCCTAGCTAATCCCAAACCTCCATCCCCGTCCACAACATCCTAGCAAAACCCAAACCTCCATCCCCGTCCAAAACATCCTAGCAAAACCCAACCCTCCATCCCGTCCACAACATCCTAGCAAAACCCAAACCTCCATCCTCGTCCAGAATGTCCTAGTAAAACCCAAACCTCAAGCCCTGTACAGAACATCCTATCAAAACCCAAACCTCCATCGCCAGTCCACAACATCCTAGTAAAACCCAAACCTCAAGCCCCTTCCAGAACATCCTAGCAAAACCCAAACCTCCATCCCCGTCCACAGCATCCTATAAAAACCCAAACCTCCATCCCTGTCCAAAAATTCCTAGTAAAACCCAAACCTCCATCCCGTCCACAGCATCCTTTAAAACCCAAACCTCCATCCCCGTCCACAACATCCTAGCAAAACCCAAACCTCCATCCCCGTCCACAACATCCTAGCAAAACCCAAACCTCTAACCCCCGTCCACAACATCCTAGCAAAACCCAAACCTCCAACCCCGTCCACAACATCCTAGCAAAATCCAAACCTCCATCCCCGTCCAGAATATCCTAGTAAAACCCAAACCTCAAGCCCTGTACAGAACATCCTAGCAAAACCCAAACCTCCATCCCCGTCCACAACATCCTAGTAAAACCCAAACCTCAAGCCCCGTCCAGAACATCCTAGCAAAACCCGAACCTCCATCCCCGTCCACAAAATCCTAGCAAAACCAATCCTCCATCCCCGTCCACAATATCCTAGTAAACCCAAACCTCCATCCCTGTCCAGAACATCCTAGCAAAACCAATCCTCCATTCCCGTCCACAACATCCTATCAATACCCAAACCTCCATCCCTGTCCAAAAATTCCTAGTAAAACCCAAACCTCCATCCCCGTCCACAGCATCCTTTAAAAACCCAAACCTCCATCCCCGTCCACAACATCCTAGCAAAACCCAAACCTCCATCCCCGTCCACAACATCCTAGCAAAACCCAAACCTCTAACCCCGTCCACAACATCCTAGCAAAACCCAAACCTCCAACCCCGTCCACAACATCCTAGCAAAATCCAAACCTCCATCCCCGTCCAGAATATCCTAGTAAAACCCAAACCTCAAGCCCTGTACAGAACATCCTAGCAAAACCCAAACCTCCATCCCCGTCCACAACATCCTAGTAAAACCCAAACCTCAAGCCCCGTCCAGAACATCCTAGCAAAACCCGAACCTCCATCCCCGTCCACAAAATCCTAGCAAAACCAATCCTCCATCCCCGTCCACAATATCCTAGTAAACCCAAACCTCCATCCCTGTCCAGAACATCCTAGCAAAACCAATCCTCCATTCCCGTCCACAACATCCTATCAATACCCAAAACTCCATTCCCGTCAACAACATCCTAGCAAAACCCAAACCTCCATCCCCATCCACAACATCCTAACAAAACCCAAACCTCCATCCTCGTCCAGAACATCCTAGCAAAACCCAAACCTCCATCCCCGTCCAAAACATCCTAGCAAATCCCAAACCTCCATCCCCGTCCACAACATCCTAGTAAAACCCAAACTTCAAGCCCCGTCCACAACATCTTAGGGAAACCCAAACCTCCATCCCCGTCCACAACATTCTAGCAAAACCCAAACCTCCATCCCCGTCCACAACATCTTAGCAAAACCCAAACCTCCATCCCCGTCCACAAAATCCGATCAAATCCCAAACCTCCATCCCCGTCCACAACATCCTAGTAAAACCCAAACTTCAAGCCCCGTCCAGAACATCCTAGTGTAACCCAAAACCTCCATCCCCGTCCACAACATCTTAGGGAAACCCAAACCTCCATCCCCGCCCACAACATTCTAGCAAAACCCAAACCTCCATCCCCGTCCACAACATCCTAGCAAAACCCAAACCTCCATCCCCGTCCACAACATCCTAGTAAAACCCAAACCTCAAGCCCCGTCCAGAACATCCTAGCAAAACCCAAACCTCCATCCCCGTCCACAGCATCCTATAAAAACCCAAACCTCCATCCCCGTCCACAACATCCTAGCAAAACCCAAACCTCCATCCCCGTCCAGAATATCCTAGTAAAACCCAAACCTCAAGCCCTGTACAGAACATCCTAGCAAAACCCAAACCTCCATCCCCGTCCAGAATATCCTAGTAAAACCCAAACCTCAAGCCCTGTACAGAACATCCTAGCAAAACCCAAACCTCCATCCCCGTCCACAACATCCTAGTAAAACCCAAACCTCCATCCTCGTCCAGAACATCCTAGCAAAACCCAAACCTCCATCCCCGTCCACAAAATCCTAGCAAAACCAATCCTCCATCCCCGTCCACAATATCCTAGTAAAACCCAAACCTCCATCCCTGTCCTCAACATCCTAGCAAAACCAATCCTCCATCCCCGTCCACAACATCCTATCAAAACCCAAAACTCCATTCATGTCCACAACATCCTAGCAAAACGCAAACCTCCATCCCCATCCACAACATCCTAGCAAAACCCAAACCTCCATCCCCGTCCACAACATCCTAGCAAAACCAAAACCTCCATCCCCGTCCAGAATATCCTAGTAAAACCCAAACCTCAAGCCCTGTACAGAACATCCTAGCAAAACCCAAACCTCAAGCCCCGTCCAGAACATCCTAGTAAAACCCAAACCTCCATCCCCGTCCACAACATCCTAGCAAAACCCAAACCTCCATCCCTGTCCACAACATCCTAGCAAAACCAATCCTCCATCCCCATCCACAACATCCTATCAAAACCCAAACCTCCATCCCCGTCCACAACATCCTAGCAAAACCCAAACCTCCATCCCCATCCACAACATCCTAGCAAAACCCAAACCTCCATCCCCGTCCACAACATCCTAGCAAAACCCAAACCTCCATCCCCGTCCAGAACATCCTAGCAAAACCCAAACCTCCATCCCCGTCCACAACATCCTAGTAAAACCCAAACTTCAAGCCCCGTCGAGAACATCCTAGTGTAACCCAAACCTCCATCCCCGTCCAAAACATCTTAGGGAAACCCAAACCTCCATCGCCGTCCACAATATCCTAGCAAAACCCAAACCTCAAGCCCCGTCCACAACATCCTAGTGAAACCCAAACCTCCATCCCCGTCCACAACATCCTAGCAAAACCCAAACCTCCATCCCCGTCCAGAACATCCTAGCAAAACCCAAACCTCCATCCCCGTCCAGAACATCCTAGCAAAACCCAAACCTCCATCCCTGTCCACAACATCCTAGCAAAACCAATCCTCCATCCCAGTCCACAATATCCTAGCAAAACCCAAACCTCCATCCCCGTCCACAACATCCTAGCAAAACCCAAACCTCCATCCCCGTCCACAACATCCTAGCAAATCCCAAACCTCCATCCCCGTCCACAACATCCTAGTAAAACCCAAACTTCAAGCCCCGTCAAGAACATCCTAGTGTAACCCAAACCTCCATCCCCGTCCACAACATCCTAGCGAAACCCAAACCTCCATCCCTGTCCACAACATCCTAGCAAAACCGAAACCTCAAGCCCCGTCCAGAACATCGTAGCAAAACCCAAACCTCCATCCCCGTCCAGAACATCCTAGCAAAACCCAAACCTCCATCCCCGTCCACAATATCCTAGTAAAACCCAAACCTCCATCCCCGTCCACAACATCCTAGCAAAACCCAAACCTCCATCCCTGTCCACAACATCCTAGTAAAACCCAAACCTCCATCCCCGTCCACAACATCCTAGCAAAACCAATCCTCCATCCCCGTCCACAATATCCTAGTAATACCCAAACCTCCATCCCCGTCCACAACATCCTAGCAAAACCCAAACCTCCATCCCTGTCCACAACATCCTAGCAAAACCAATCCTCCATCCCCGTCCACAACATCCTATCAAAACCCAAACCTCCATCCCCGTCCACAACATCCTAGCAAAACCCAAACCTCCATCCCCGTCCACAACATCCTAGTAAAACCCAAACCTCCATCCCCGTCCACAACATCCTAGCAAAACCCAAACCTCCATCCCCGTCCACAACATCCTAGCAAAACACAAACCTCCATCCCCGTCCACAACATCCTAGTAAAACTCAAACTTCAAGCCCGTCCAGAACATCCTAGTGTAACCCAAACATCCATCCCCATCCAAAACATCTTAGGGAAACCCAAACCTCCGTCCCGTCCACAATATCCTAGCAAAACCCAAACCTCCATCCCGTCCACAACATCCTTGCAAAACTAATCCTCCATCCCGTCCACAACATCCTATCAAAACCCAAACCTCCATTCCCGTCCACTACATCCTACCCAAACCCAAACCTCCATCCCCATCCACAACATCCTAGCAAAACATAAACCTCCATCCCGTACACAACATCCTAGTAAAACCCAAACCTCAAGCCCGTCCAGAACATCCTAGTGTAACCCAAACCTCCATCCCGTCCACAACATCCTAGCAAAACCCAAACCTCCATCCCCGTCCAGAACATCCTAGCAAAACCCAAACCTCCATCCCCGTCCACAACATCCTAGCAAAACCCAAACCTCCATCCCCGTCCACAGCATCCTATAAAAACCCAAACCATCATCCCTGTCCACAACATCCTAGTAAAACCCAAACCTCCATCCCCGTCCACAACATCCTAGCAAAACCCAAACCTCCAACCCCGTCCACAACATCCTAGCAAAACCCAAACCTCCATCTCCGTCCACAACATCCTAGCAAAACCCAAACCTCCATCGCCGTCCACAATATCCTAGCAAAACCCAAACCTCAAGCCCCGTCCAGAACATCCTAGTGAAACCCAAACCTCCATCCCCGTCCACAACATCCTAGCAAAACCCAAACCTCCATCCCCGTCCACAACATCCTAGCAAAACCCAAACCTCCATCCCCGTCCAGAACATCCTAGCAAAACCCAAACCTCCATCCCTGTCCACAACATCCTAGCAAAACCAATCCTCCATCCCAGTCCACAATATCCTAGCAAAACCCAAACCTCCATCCCCGTCCACAACATCCTAGCAAAACCCAAACCTCCATCCCCGTCCACAACATCCTAGCAAATCCCAAACCTCCATCCCCGTCCACAACATCCTAGTAAAACCCAAACTTCAAGCCCGTCAAGAACATCCTAGTGTAACCCAAACCTCCATCCCCGTCCACAACATCCTAGCGAAACCCAAACCTCCATCCCTGTCCACAACATCCTAGCAAAACCCGAAACCTCAAGCCCGTCCAGAACATCGTAGCAAAACCCAAACCTCCATCCCAGTCCACAACATCCTAGCAAAACCAATCCTCCATCCCCGTCCACAATATCCTAGTAAAACCCAAACCTCCATCCCCGTCCACAACATCCTAGCAAAACCCAAACCTCCATCCCCGTCCACAGCATCCTATAAAAACCCAAACCATCATCCCTGTCCACAACATCCTAGTAAAACCCAAACCTCCATCCCCGTCCACAACATCCTAGCAAAACCCAAACCTCCAACCCCGTCCACAACATCCTAGCAAAACCCAAACCTCCATCTCCGTCCACAACATCCTAGCAAAACCCAAACCTCCATCGGCCCACAATATCCTAGCAAAACCCAAACCTCAAGCCCGTCCAGAACATCCTAGTGAAACCCAAACCTCCATCCCCGTCCACAACATCCTAGCAAAACCCAAACCTCCATCCCCGTCCACAACATCCTAGCAAAACCCAAACCTCCATCCCCGTCCAGAACATCCTAGCAAAACCCAAACCTCCATCCCTGTCCACAACATCCTAGCAAAACCAATCCTCCATCCCAGTCCACAATATCCTAGCAAAACCCAAACCTCCATCCCCGTCCACAACATCCTAGCAAAACCCAAACCTCCATCCCCGTCCACAACATCCTAGCAAATCCCAAACCTCCATCCCCGTCCACAACATCCTAGGAAAACCCAAACTTCAAGCCCGTCAAGAACATCCTAGTGTAACCCAAACCTCCATCCCCGTCCACAACATCCTAGCGAAACCCAAACCTCCATCCCTGTCCACAACATCCTAGCAAAACCGAAACCTCAAGCCCCGTCCAGAACATCGTAGCAAAACCCAAACCTCCATCCCAGTCCACAACATCCTAGCAAAACCAATCCTCCATCCCCGTCCACAATATCCTAGTAAAACCCAAACCTCCATCCCCGTCCACAACATCCTAGCAAAACCCAAACCTCCATCCCTGTCCACAACATCCTAGTAAAACCCAAACCTCCATCCCCGTCCACAACATCCTAGCAAAACCAATCCTCCATCCCCGTCCACAATATCCTAGTAATATTACCAAACCTCCATCCCCGTCCACAACATCCTAGCAAAACCCAAACCTCCATCCCTGTCCACAACATCCTAGCAAAACCAATCCTCCATCCCCGTCCACAACATCCTATTAAACCCAAACCTCCATCCCCGTCCACAACATCCTAGCAAAACCCAAACCTCCATCCCCGTCCACAACATCCTAGTAAAACCCAAACCTCCATCCCCGTCCACAACATCCTAGCAAAACCCAAACCTCCATCCCCGTCCACAACATCCTAGCAAAACACAAACCTCCATCCCCGTCCACAACATCCTAGTAAAACTCAAACTTCAAGCCCCGTCCAGAACATCCTAGTGTAACCCAAACATCCATCCCCATCCAAAACATCTTAGGGAAACCCAAACCTCCGTCCCCGTCCACAATATCCTAGCAAAACCCAAACCTCCATCTCCGTCCACAACATCCTAGCAAAACTAATCCTCCATCCCCGTCCACAACATCCTATCAAAACCCAAACCTCCATTCCCGTCCACTACATCCTACCAAAACCCAAACCTCCATCCCCATCCACAACATCCTAGCAAAACATAAACCTCCATCCCCGTACACAACATCCTAGTAAAACCCAAACCTCAAGCCCCGTCCAGAACATCCTAGTGTAACCCAAACCTCCATCCCCGTCCACAACATCCTAGCAAAACCCAAACCTCCATCCCGTCCAGAACATCCTAGCAAAACCCAAACCTCCATCCCCGTCCACAACATCCTAGCAAAACCCAAACCTCCATCCCCGTCCACAGCATCCTATAAAAACCCAAACCATCATCCCTGTCCACAACATCCTAGTAAAACCCAAACCTCCATCTCCGTCCACAACATCTAGCAAAACCCAAACCTCCATCCCTGTCCACAACATCCTAGCAAAACCAAACCTCCATCCCCGTCCACAACATCCTATCAAAACCCAAAACCTCCATCTCCGTCCACAATATCCTAGCAAAACCCAAACCTCCATCCCTGTCCACAACATCCTAGCAAAACCAATCCTCCATCCCCGTCCACAACATCCTATCAAAACCCAAACCTCCATCCCCGTCCACAACATCCTAGCAAAACCCAAACCTCCATCCCCGTCCACAACATCCTAGCAAAACCCAAACCTCCATCCCCGTCCACAACATCCTAGCAAAACCCAAACCTCCATCCCCGTCCAGAACATCCTAGCAAAACCCAAACCTCCACCCTTGTCAACAACATCCTAGCAAATCCCAAGCTTCAAGCCCCGTCCAGAACATCCTAGTGTAACCCAAACCTCCATCCCCGTCCAAAACATCTTAGGGAAACCCAAACCTCCATCCCCGTCCACAACATCCTAGCAAAACCCAAACCTCCATCCCCGTCCACAACATCCTAGCAAAACCCAAACCTCCATCCCCGTCAACAACATCCTAGCAAAACCCAAACCTCCATCCCCGTCCAAAACATCCTAGCAAAACCCAAACCTCCATCCCCGTCCACAACATCCTAGCAAAACCAAAACTCCATTCCCGTTCACAACATCCTAGCAAAACCCAAACCTCCATCCCCAACCACAACATCCTGGCAAAACCCAAACCTCCATCCCGTCCAGTCATCCTAGCAAAACCCAAACCTCCATCCCATTACACAACATCCTAGCAAATCCCAAAGCTCCATCCCAGTCCACAACATCCTAGTAAAACCCAAACTTCAAGCCCCGTCCAGAACATCCTAGTGTAACCCAAACCTCCATCCCCTTCCAAAACATCTTAGGGAAACCCAAACCTCCATCCCCGTCCACATAATCCGAGCAAAACCCAAACCTCAAGCCCCGTCCAGAACATCCTAGTGAAACCCAAACCTCCATCCCCGTCCACAACATCCTAGCAAAACCCAAACCTCCATCCCTGTCCACAACATCCTAGCAAGACCAATCCTCCATCCCCGTCCACAACATCCTATCAAAACCCAAACCTCCATCCCCGTCCACAACATCCTAGCAAAACCCAAACCTCCATCCCCGTCCAGAATATCCTAGTAAAACCCAAACCTCAAGCCCTGTACAGAACATCCTAGCAAAACCCAAACCTCCATCCCCGTCCACAACATCCTAGTAAAACCCAAACCTCCATCCCCGTCCACAACATCCTAGCAAAACCCAAACCTCCATCCCCGTCCACAACATCCTAGCAAATCCCAAACCTCCATCCCGTCCACAACATCCTAGTAAAACCCAAACTTCAAGCCCCGTCCAGAACATCCTAGTGTAACCCAAACCTCCATCCCCGTCCAAAACATCTTAGGGAAACCCAAACCTCCATTCCCGTTCACAACATCCTAGCAAAACCCAAACCTCCATCCCCATCCACAACATCCTGGCAAAACCCAAACCTCCATCCCCTTCCAGTCATCCTAGCAAAACCCAAACCTCCATCCCCGTCCACAACATCCTAGCAAATCCCAAAGCTCCGTCCCAGTCCACAACATCCTAGTAAAACCCAAACTTCAAGCCCCGTCCAGAACATCCTAGTGTAACCCAAACCTCCATCCCCGTCCAAAACATCTTAGGGAAACCCAAACCTCCATCCCCGTCCACATAATCCGAGCAAAACCCAAACCTCAAGCCCCGTCCAGAACATCCTAGTGAAACCCAAATCTCCATCCCCGTCCACAACATCCTAGCAAAACCAAACCTCCATCCCTGTCCACAACATCCTAGCAAGACCAATCCTCCATCCCCGTCCACAACATCCTATTAAACCCAAACCTCCATCCCCGTCCACAACATCCTAGCAAAACCCAAAACTCCATCCCCGTCCAGAATATCCTAGTAAAACCCAAACCTCAAGCCCTGTACAGAACATCCTAGCAAAACCCAAACCTCCATCCCCGTCCACAACATCCTAGTAAAACCCAAACCTCCATCCCCGTCCACAACATCCTAGCTAATCCCAAACCTCCATCCCCGTCCACAACATCCTAGCAAAACCCAAACCTCCATCCCCGTCCAAAACATCCTAGCAAAACCCAACCCTCCATCCCCGTCCACAACATCCTAGCAAAACCCAAACCTCCATCCTCGTCCAGAATGTCCTAGTAAAACCCAAACCTCAAGCCCTGTACAGAACATCCTATCAAAACCCAAACCTCCATCATGGCCCACAACATCCTAGTAAAACCCAAACCTCAAGCCCCTTCCAGAACATCCTAGCAAAACCCAAACCTCCATCCCCGTCCACAGCATCCTATAAAAACCCAAACCTCCATCCCTGTCCAAAAATTCCTAGTAAAACCCAAACCTCCATCCCCGTCCACAGCATCCTTTAAAAACCCAAACCTCCATCCCCGTCCACAACATCCTAGCAAAACCCAAACCTCCATCCCCGTCCACAACATCCTAGCAAAACCCAAACCTCTAACCCCGTCCACAACATCCTAGCAAAACCCAAACCTCCATCCCCGTCCACAACATCCTAGCAAAACCCAAACCTCCATCCCCGTCCAGAATATCCTAGTAAAACCCAAACCTCCATCCCTGTCCAGAACATCCTAGCAAAACCAATCCTCCATTCCCGTCCACAACATCCTATCAATACCCAAAACTCCATTCCCGTCCACAACATCCTAGCAAAACCCAAACCTCCATCCCCATCCACAACATCCTAGCAAAACCCAAACCTCCATCCTCGTCCAGAACATCCTATAAAAACCCAAACCATCATCCCTGTCCACAACATCCTAGTAAAACCCAAACCTCCATCCCCGTCCACAACATCCTAGCAAAACCCAAACCTCCAACCCCGTCCACAACATCCTAGCAAAACCCAAACCTCCATCTCCGTCCACAACATCCTAGCAAAACCCAAACCTCCATAAATAGTCCACAATATCCTAGCAAAACCCAAACCTCAAGCCCCGTCCAGAACATCCTAGTGAAACCCAAACCTCCATCCCCGTCCACAACATCCTAGCAAAACCCAAACCTCCATCCCCGTCCACAACATCCTAGCAAAACCCAAACCTCCATCCCCGTCCAGAACATCCTAGCAAAACCCAAACCTCCATCCCTGTCCACAACATCCTAGCAAAACCAATCCTCCATCCCAGTCCACAATATCCTAGCAAAACCCAAACCTCCATCCCCGTCCACAACATCCTAGCAAAACCCAAACCTCCATCCCCGTCCACAACATCCTAGCAAATCCCAAACCTCCATCCCCGTCCACAACATCCTAGTAAAACCCAAACTTTAAGCCCCGTCAAGAACATCCTAGTGTAACCCAAACCTCCATCCCCGTCCACAACATCCTAGCGAAACCCAAACCTCCATCCCTGTCCACAACATCCTAGCAAAACCGAAACCTCAAGCCCCGTCCAGAACATCGTAGCAAAACCCAAACCTCCATCCCAGTCCACAACATCCTAGCAAAACCAATCCTCCATCCCCGTCCACAATATCCTAGTAAAACCCAAACCTCCATCCCCGTCCACAACATCCTAGCAAAACCCAAACCTCCATCCCCGTCCACAGCATCCTATAAAAACCCAAACCATCATCCCTGTCCACAACATCCTAGTAAAACCCAAACCTCCATCCCCGTCCACAACATCCTAGCAAAACCCAAACCTCCAACCCCGTCCACAACATCCTAGCAAAACCCAAACCTCCATCTCCGTCCACAACATCCTAGCAAAACCCAAACCTCCATCGCCGTCCACAATATCCTAGCAAAACCCAAACCTCAAGCCCCGTCCAGAACATCCTAGTGAAACCCAAACCTCCATCCCCGTCCACAACATCCTAGCAAAACCCAAACCTCCATCCCCGTCCACAACATCCTAGCAAAACCCAAACCTCCATCCCCGTCCAGAACATCCTAGCAAAACCCAAACCTCCATCCCTGTCCACAACATCCTAGCAAAACCAATCCTCCATCCCAGTCCACAATATCCTAGCAAAACCCAAACCTCCATCCCCGTCCACAACATCCTAGCAAAACCCAAACCTCCATCCCGTCCACAACATCCTAGCAAATCCCAAACCTCCATCCCCGTCCACAACATCCTAGTAAAACCCAAACTTCAAGCCCCGTCAAGAACATCCTAGTGTAACCCAAACCTCCATCCCCGTCCACAACATCCTAGCGAAACCCAAACCTCCATCCCTGTCCACAACATCCTAGCAAAACCGAAACCTCAAGCCCCGTCCAGAACATCGTAGCAAAACCCAAACCTCCATCCCAGTCCACAACATCCTAGCAAAACCAATCCTCCATCCCCGTCCACAATATCCTAGTAAAACCCAAACCTCCATCCCGTCCACAACATCCTAGCAAAACCCAAACCTCCATCCCTGTTCACAACATCCTAGTAAAACCCAAACCTCCATCCCCGTCCACAACATCCTAGCAAAACCAATCCTCCATCCCCGTCCACAATATCCTAGTAATATTACCAAACCTCCATCCCCGTCCACAACATCCTAGCAAAACCCAAACCTCCATCCCTGTCCACAACATCCTAGCAAAACCAATCCTCCATCCCCGTCCACAACATCCTATTAAACCCAAACCTCCATCCCCGTCCACAACATCCTAGCAAAACCCAAACCTCCATCCCCGTCCACAACATCCTAGTAAAACCCAAACCTCCATCCCCGTCCACAACATCCTAGCAAAACCCAAACCTCCATCCCCGTCCACAACATCCTAGCAAAACACAAACCTCCATCCCCGTCCACAACATCCTAGTAAAACTCAAACTTCAAGCCCCGTCCAGAACATCCTAGTGTAACCCAAACATCCATCCCCATCCAAAACATCTTAGGGAAACCCAAACCTCCGTCCCCGTCCACAATATCCTAGCAAAACCCAAACCTCCATCTCCGTCCACAACATCCTAGCAAAACTAATCCTCCATCCCCGTCCACAACATCCTATCAAAACCCAAACCTCCATTCCCGTCCACTACATCCTACCAAAACCCAAACCTCCATCCCCATCCACAACATCCTAGCAAAACATAAACCTCCATCCCCGTACACAACATCCTAGTAAAACCCAAACCTCAAGCCCCGTCCAGAACATCCTAGTGTAACCCAAACCTCCATCCCCGTCCACAACATCCTAGCAAAACCCAAACCTCCATCCCCGTCCAGAACATCCTAGCAAAACCCAAACCTCCATCCCCGTCCACAACATCCTAGCAAAACCCAAACCTCCATCCCCGTCCACAGCATCCTATAAAAACCCAAACCATCATCCCTGTCCACAACATCCTAGTAAAACCCAAACCTCCATCCCCGTCCACAACATCCTAGCAAAACCCAAACCTCCATCCCCGTCCACAACATCCTAGCAAAACCCAAACCTCCATCTCCGTCCACAACATCCTAGCAAAACCCAAACCTCCATCCCTGTCCACAACATCCTAGCAAAACCAATCCTCCATCCCCGTCCACAACATCCTATCAAAACCCAAAACTCCATTCCCGTCCACAATATCCTAGCAAAACCCAAACCTCCATCCACGTCCACAACATCCTAGCAAAACCAATCCTCCATCCCCGTCCACAACATCCTATCAAAACCCAAACCTCCATCCCCGTCCACAACATCCTAGCAAAACCCAAACCTCCATCCCCGTCCACAACATCCTAGCAAAACCCAAACCTCCATCCCCGTCCACAACATCCTAGCAAAACCCAAACCTCCATCCCCGTCCAGAACATCCTAGCAAAACCCAAACCTCCACCCTTGTCAACAACATCCTAGCAAATCCCAAGCTTCAAGCCCCGTCCAGAACATCCTAGTGTAACCCAAACCTCCATCCCCGTCCAAAACATCTTAGGAAACCCAAACCTCCATCCCGTCCACAACATCCTAGCAAAACCCAAACCTCCATCCCCGTCCACAACATCCTAGCAAAACCCAAACCTCCATCCCCGTCAACAACATCCTAGCAAAACCCAAACCTCCATCCCCGTCCAAAACATCCTAGCAAAACCCAAACCTCCATCCCCGTCCACAACATCCTAGCAAAACCAAAACTCCATTCCCGTTCACAACATCCTAGCAAAACCCAAACCTCCATCCCCAACCACAACATCCTGGCAAAACCCAAACCTCCATCCCCGTCCAGTCATCCTAGCAAAACCCAAACCTCCATCCCCGTACACAACATCCTAGCAAATCCCAAAGCTCCATCCCAGTCCACAACATCCTAGTAAAACCCAAACTTCAAGCCCCGTCCAGAACATCCTAGTGTAACCCAAACCTCCATCCCTTCCAAAACATCTTAGGAAACCCAAACCTCCATCCCCGTCCACATAATCCGAGCAAAACCCAAACCTCAATGCCCGTCCAGAACATCCTAGTGAAACCCAAACCTCCATCCCCGTCCACAACATCCTAGCAAAACCCAAACCTCCATCCCTGTCCACAACATCCTAGCAAGACCAATCCTCCATCCCCGTCCACAACATCCTATCAAAACCCAAACCTCCATCCCCGTCCACAACATCCTAGCAAAACCCAAACCTCCATCCCCGTCCAGAATATCCTAGTAAAACCCAAACCTCAAGCCCTGTACAGAACATCCTAGCAAAACCCAAACCTCCATCCCCGTCCACAACATCCTAGTAAAACCCAAACCTCCATCCCCGTCCACAACATCCTAGCAAAACCCAAACCTCCATCCCCGTCCACAACATCCTAGCAAATCCCAAACCTCCATCCGTCCACAACATCCTAGTAAAACCCAAACTTCAAGCCCCGTCCAGAACATCCTAGTGTAACCCAAACCTCCATCCCCGTCCAAAACATCTTAGGGAAACCCAAACCTCCATTCCCGTTCACAACATCCTAGCAAAACCCAAACCTCCATCCCCATCCACAACATCCTGGCAAAACCCAAACCTCCATCCCCTTCCAGTCATCCTAGCAAAACCCAAACCTCCATCCCCGTCCACAACATCCTAGCAAATCCCAAAGCTCCGTCCCAGTCCACAACATCCTAGTAAAACCCAAACTTCAAGCCCCGTCCAGAACATCCTAGTGTAACCCAAACCTCCATCCCCGTCCAAAACATCTTAGGGAAACCCAAACCTCCATCCCCGTCCACATAATCCGAGCAAAACCCAAACCTCAAGCCCCGTCCAGAACATCCTAGTGAAACCCAAATCTCCATCCCCGTCCACAACATCCTAGCAAAAACCAAACCTCCATCCCTGTCCACAACATCCTAGCAAGACCAATCCTCCATCCCCGTCCACAACATCCTATTAAACCCAAACCTCCATCCCCGTCCACAACATCCTAGCAAAACCCAAAACTCCATCCCCGTCCAGAATATCCTAGTAAAACCCAAACCTCAAGCCCTGTACAGAACATCCTAGCAAAACCCAAACCTCCATCCCCGTCCACAACATCCTAGTAAAACCCAAACCTCCATCCCCGTCCACAACATCCTAGCTAATCCCAAACCTCCATCCCCGTCCACAACATCCTAGCAAAACCCAAACCTCCATCCCCGTCCAAAACATCCTAGCAAAACCCAACCCTCCATCCCCGTCCACAACATCCTAGCAAAACCCAAACCTCCATCCTCGTCCAGAATGTCCTAGTAAAACCCAAACCTCAAGCCCTGTACAGAACATCCTATCAAAACCCAAACCTCCATCGCCGTCCACAACATCCTAGTAAAACCCAAACCTCAAGCCCCTTCCAGAACATCCTAGCAAAACCCAAACCTCCATCCCCGTCCACAGAATCCTATAAAAACCCAAACCTCCATCCCTGTCCAAAAATTCCTAGTAAAACCCAAACCTCCATCCCCGTCCACAGCATCCTTTAAAAACCCAAACCTCCATCCCCGTCCACAACATCCTAGCAAAACCCAAACCTCCATCCCCGTCCACAACATCCTAGCAAAACCCAAACCTCTAACCCCGTCCACAACATCCTAGCAAAACCCAAACCTCCATCCCCGTCCACAACATCCTAGCAAAACCCAAACCTCCATCCCCGTCCAGAATATCCTAGTAAAACCCAAACCTCCATCCCTGTCCAGAACATCCTAGCAAAACCAATCCTCCATTCCCGTCCACAACATCCTATCAATACCCAAAACTCCATTCCCGTCCACAACATCCTAGCAAAACCCAAACCTCCATCCCCATCCACAACATCCTAGCAAAACCCAAACCTCCATCCTCGTCCAGAACATCCTAGCAAAACCCAAACCTCCATCCCCGTCCACAACATCCTAGCAAATCCCAAACCTCCATCCCCGTCCACAACATCCTAGTAAAACCCAAACTTCAAGCCCCGTCCACAACATCTTAGGGAAACCCAAACCTCCATCCCCGTCCACAACATTCTAGCAAAACCCAAACCTCCATCCCCGTCCACAACATCTTAGCAAAACCCAAACCTCCATCCCCGTCCACAAAATCCGATCAAATCCCAAACCTCCATCCCCGTCCACAACATCCTAGTAAAACCCAAACTTCAAGCCCCGTCCAGAACATCCTAGTGTAACCCAAAACCTCCATCCCGTCCACAACATCTTAGGAAACCCAAACCTCCATCCCGCCCACAACATTCTAGCAAAACCCAAACCTCCATCCCCGTCCACAACATCCTAGCAAAACCCAAACCTCCATCCCCGTCCACAACATCCTAGTAAAACCCAAATCTCAAGCCCCGTCCAGAACATCCTAGCAAAACCCAAACCTCCATCCCCGTCCACAGCATCCTATGAAAACCCAAACCTCCATCCCCGTCCACAACATCCTAGCAAAACCCAAACCTCCATCCCCGTCCAGAATATCCTAGTAAAACCCAAACCTCAAGCCCTGTACAGAACATCCTAGCAAAACCCAAACCTCCATCCCCGTCCAGAATATCCTAGTAAAACCCAAACCTCAAGCCCTGTACAGAACATCCTAGCAAAACCCAAACCTCCATCCCCGTCCACAACATCCTAGTAAAACCCAAACCTCCATCCCCGTCCAGAACATCCTAGCAAAACCCAAACCTCCATCCCCGTCCACAAAATCCTAGCAAAACCAATCCTCCATCCCCGTCCACAATATCCTAGTAAAACCCAAACCTCCATCCCTGTCCTCAACATCCTAGCAAAACCAATCCTCCATCCCCGTCCACAACATCCTATCAAAACCCAAAACTCCATTCATGTCCACAACATCCTAGCAAAACCCAAACCTCCATCCCCATCCACAACATCCTAGCAAAACCCAAACCTCCATCCTCGTCCAGAACATCCTAGCAAAACCCAAACCTCCATCCCCGTCCACAACATCCTAGCAAATCCCAAACCTCCATCCCCGTCCACAACATCCTAGTAAAACCCAAACTTCAAGCCCCGTCCAGAACATCCTAGTGTAACCCAAACATCCATCCCCGTCCAAAACATCTTAGGGAAACCCAAACCTCCATCCCCGTCCACAACATCCTAGCAAAACCCAAACCTCCATCCCCGTCCAGAACATCCTAGCAAAACCCAAACCTCCATCCCCGTCCACAACATCCTAGCAAAACCCAAACCTCCTTCCCCGTCTAGATTATCCTAGTAAAACCCAAACCTCAAGCCCTGTCCACAACATCCTAGCAAAACCCAAACCTCCATCCCCGTCCACAACATCCTAGCAAAACCCAAACCTCAAGCCCCGTCCAGTTAATCCTAGCAAAACCCAAACCTCCATCCCCGTCCACAACATCCTAGCAAAAACCAATCCTCCATCCCCGTCCACAATATCCTAGTAAAACCCAAACCTCCATCCCTGTCCACAACATCCTAGCAAAACCAATCCTCCATCCCCGTCCACAACATCCTATCAAAACCCAAAACTCCATTCCCGTCCACAACATCCTAGCAAAACCCAAACCTCCATCCCCATCCACAACATCCTAGCAAAACCCAAACCTCCATCCTCATCCAGAACATCCTAGCAAAACCCAAACCTCCATCCCTGTCCACAACATCCTAGCAAATCCCAAACCTCCATCCCCGTCCACAACATCCTAGTAAAACCCAAACTTCAAGCCCCGTCCAGAACATCCTAGTGTAATCCAAACCTCCATCCCAGTCCAAAACATTTTAGGGAAAGCCAAACCTCCATCCCCGTCCACAACATCCTAGCAAATCCCAAAGCTCCATCCCAGTCCACAACATCCTAGTAAAACCCAAACTTCAAGCCCCGTCCAGAACATCCTAGTGTAACCCAAATTTCCATCCCTGTCCAAAACATTTTAGGGAATCCCAAACCTCCATCCCCGTCCACAACATTCTAGCAAAACCCAAACCTCCATCCCCGTCCACAACATCCTAGTAAAACCCAAACCTCAAGCCCCGTCCACAACATCCTAGGCAAACCCAAACCTCCATCCCCGTCCACAATATCCTAGCAAAACCCAAACCTCAAGCCCTGTACAGAACATCCTATCAAAACCCAAACCTCCATCCCCGTCCACAACATCCTAGCAAAACCCAAACCTCCATCCCTGTCCACAACATCCTAGCAAAACCAATCCTCCATCCCCGTCCACAACATCCTATCAAAACCCAAAACTCCATTCCCGTCCACAACATCCTAGCAAAACCCAAACCTCCATCCCCATCCACAACATCCTAGCAAAACCCAAACCTCCATCCTCGTCCAGAACATCCTAGCAAAACCCAAACCTCCATCCCCGTCCACAACATCCTAGCAAAACCCAAACCTCCATCCCCGTCCACAACATCCTAGTAAAACCCAAACTTCAAGCCCCGTCCAGAACATCCTAGTGAAACCCAAACTTCAAGCCCCGTCCAGAACATCCTAGTGAAACCCAAACCAACTTGAAGAAACATTGCTCACTGTTACCCCTAGTGGCCGGTTTCCAAGTTTTCTCCCGACGTCCTCAGACATGGATGTCGAATACTGACTTGTATCACAGGGGACCTTGCTGAATAATTATTTAATTATTGTTCCAGAGAAACAAGCACACACACACAGACACACACACACACACGCACACACACAGGGCCCTGGGTAGTTCTGGCACAGTCAACCACCCAAATCCAAAGACAAGTCATATCAGACACACAACCTGTCTCCGGGAGCTGAAGGATAAAATGAGAAACATCAATGGAATACCAAAGCCGTTATAAAGCAGGGCTCTGTAGTGTGTGCGTGTGTGTAAAACGGTTTGTGTGTGTGTTTGGTGTGTGTACTATGCTTCCATGCACGTGTACGTGCTAGCTTCCTTGTGTGTGTGTGTGTGTGCGCGCTTGTGTGTGTAAGGGTATACACTCATCACGGCTGCTTGCTCAATCAGCGGCAGTTATTGAACGTTGAGGAAGATAAACACCTATGTAAATACTTTGTTGATTTATAGGATGTCACTCTGCCTAGGGGAGTCAGCCGTGCGTGTTAAGACGTGCCGATCAGGGCACAGGAATTCATTTTGAGTGAAGCGGACACATATTGTACAGTCTTCCAGGCCTTTTGAAGACTTTTATTTCTGGCAGATTACACTTGACGTAATCTATGATTGATCTAATTCTTCAACTGAATGAACTTTTCCACCATTGAGGACTTGTGAGGTGTCTGTTTCTCAAACCAGACACTCTAATGTACTTGTCCTCTTGCACAGTTGTGCACCGGGGCCTCTCACTCCTCCTTCTATTCTGGTTAGAGCCAGTTTGCGCTGTTCTGTGAAGGGAGTAGTACACAGCGTTGTACGAGATCTGCAGATTGTAGGCAATTTCTCGCATGGAATAGCCTTCATTTCTCAGAACAAGAATAGACTGATGAGTTTCAGAAGAAAGGTCTTTGTTTCTGGCCATTTTGAGCCTGTAATCGAATCCACAAATGCTGATGCTCCAGATACTTAACTAGTCTAAAGAAGGACAGTTTTATTGCTTCTTTACAACAGTTTTCATCTGTGCTAACATAATTTATTTAAAATGATAAACTTGGATTAGCTAACACAACGTGCCATTGGAACACAGGAGTGATGGTTGCTGATAATGGACCTCTATACGCCTATGTAGATATTCTATAAAAAATCTGCCGTTACCAGCTACAATAGTAATTTACAACATTAACAATGTCTACACTGTATTTCTGATCAATTTGATGTTATTTTAATGGACAAAAATGTTTGCTTTTCTTTAAAAAGAAGGACATTTCTAAGTGACCCCAAACTTTTGAACGGTAGTATATTTTTTGGAGATTCCTACAGGGGTCCTAAAATTCGAAATCCAAAATCAAATAGCTAAATAATATGACCCCCAGCCACGGGCCCTTAAACTCTATTAATATCTGTTTGATGAGAGAACCGGCAAACCTCTAGTCTCAGCCTTCAACCACACAGACAGAGAAAGACTGAAAGGAAAGATTCATGGTCAAGTCTGAACTCTTTTGTCACATGGAAATTCCCTCTACTCACTCCTTCCTTTCTCAGAGAAGAGATTAAGTTGTCAGAGCGTGGGTCCTACAGCCCAGAGAGGAGGATGGCAGAGAGACTGATCTCTCCAGTGCTAATAGATGGGGCTAACCACGGAGCACTGAGAACAGGGGGAGAGGAGATGAGGGAGGGAGAGGAGAGAGGAAGGAGAGAGGAGGGAGAGAGGAGGGAGAGAGGAGGGGGAGAGAGGAGGGGGAGAGGAGGGAGAGAGGATGGGGAGAGGAAGAACAGAGGAGGGTGAATGCTGGGTGGATTTAGGATCACTTTACCTGGATTCGGCAGTGCGGCGCTGCTGGATTAGAGCCTCAGGCCTTGTAGCACGCTATTCTGCAAATGACAAAATTAGGACACACACACAGACAAACACACACACAGACACGCACACACACACATGCACACACACACAGACAGACACACACACACACAGACACACACACAGACACACACACAGACACACACACAGACACAGACACAGACACACACACAGACACACACACAGACACACACACACACACAGACACACACACAGACACACACGCACACACACACAGACAAACACACACACAGACACACACACACAGACACACACACACATACACACACACACAGACAGACACACACACACAGACACACACACAGACAGACACACACACACACAGACACACATGCACACACACAGACACAGACACAGACACACACACAGACCGACACACACACACAGACACACACACACACACACAGACACACACACAGACACACAGACACAGACACACAGACAGACACACACACACACAGACACACACACAGACACACACACACACACACACACACACACACAGACACACACACACACACACACACAGACACACAGACTGCACACACACACACACACACACAGACACACACACACAGACACCCACACACAGACACACAGACTGCACAGACACACACACACACACACACACAGACACCCACACACATACACACAGACACACACACACACCTCAACCCCACACCTAAACTGTGAACATCTGTCCCTTCAGATTTCACAAAAACTGACAGACAGGTCAGGTGCTGTCCTGTCTTAACAGCCCTGAGAGACACCAAACAAAGCTCACATGTCTCCTGTCACATCCACAGACAAAGCTCCTTCTTGAAGTCTGTTCCTGGTCTGATATTGCCGTGTAAGGCCACTTCCTCATCCAGAACCCCTGGAACCACAAACCAACCAGACCAGGGAAATATATGATGTTGTTGGCAGGGGCAACCACAACAACAGTACCATATTCCTCTGCTCTTTTCTCTGTCCCCCATCCCTCTCTGCATCCCTCTCTGCATCCCTCCATACCTGATGGCTTCTCCCAACGTTTTAATTGGTAATTATTTTGCAGGGTTTAATGCCTTTATTCAGCCTGTCAGTGTGGAGTCAGGAGAGGTGGATTAGGCAGGAGGCCCCGGACCCAGGGGGACCAGACACTGGCAGGCCTTACAGCCAGGACCACTCATTTTTACCCGGGCAGAGGAGGAGGACAGGTCCTCTTTGATCCGACAGGGGCGGTGGGGGCTTCGCAGGCCAGAGGGGTGACAGCGGCACTTTCTTTAGCCTCACAATTTGAATTTGAATTCTATCTTAGGATGCAGCGTGGCGCGGACTTGGCAGGGCAGTGGGGTAATCTGCTCGGCAAGAAAACTGAGAAAGCGTTCAGGGCTTTCTGTCTTTCTTCCTGTGTGCCCCTTGCAGAGATTGGAGTAATTAAAGTGAAATGGAATGCATTAAAAACTCACTGTCGCCTGTCCGTGCCAAACGTGATCGGGGTTGGAGCAGGTCTGTCCCTTAGACTGTAATCCCTCACACTACATGGGCCTTGTGACTTTGAAGACCAGAAAGCAGGAAGCTACGGTAGTTACAGCTCTATGACCTCACACTATATCATTTTATAGATATTGATTGGATTCAGCACCGGACGGACAATGTTGTGTTAACACATGCAGTTCACTCTCCCAGTCTGTGTCACATATCGAGCTTCTGAATCATGTACCATTTATTTGATTTATTTATCATTTTTCCTTTAATTAACTAGGCAAGTCAGTTAATAGCAAATTATTATTTTCAATGACGGCCTTGGAACAGTGGGTTAACTGCCTTGTTCAGGGGCAGAACGACAGAATTTTACCTTGTCAGCTCGGGGATTCTATCGGTTACTAGTGTAACCGCTAGGCTACCTGCCTCTAACCACTAGGCTACCCGCATCTAACCGCTAGGCTACCCTCCTCTAACCGCTAGGCTACCTGCCTCTAACCACTAGGCTACGTGCCTTTAACCACCAGGCTACCTGCCTCTAACCACTAGGCTACCTGGTCTAACCACTAGGCTACCTGCCTCTATCCACTAATATACCCGCCTCTAACCACTAGGCTACCCGCCTCTAACCACTAGGCTACCTGCCTCGAACCACTAGGCTACCGGCCTCTAACCACTAGGCTACCCGCCTCTAACCACTAGGCTACCTGGTCTAACCACTAGGCTACCTGCCTCTATCCACTAATATACCTGCCTCTAACCACTAGGCTACCTGCCTCTAACCACTAGGCTACCTGCCTCTAACCACTAGGCTACCCACCTCTAACCACTAGGCTACCCTGCCTCTAACCACTAGGCCATCCGCCTCTAACCACTAGGCTACCTGCTCTAACCACTAGGCTACCTGTCTCTATCCACTAATATACCTGCCTCTAACCACTAGGCTACCTGCCTCTAACCACTAGGCTACCCGCCTCTAACCACTAGGCTACCCGCCTCTAACCACTAGGCTACCTGCCTCTATCCACTAGGCTACCTGCCTCTAACCACTAGGTTACCCACCTCTAACCACTAGGCTACCTGCCGCCCCATTTATGAAATGAGAAATGTGAAGCAAACCTTTTAATTGACCTACAATACCTTGTGATAAGCTCCTCCTGGATGTACACATTCATAACAATGTTGTTTTTCTTAGAGGGGTAAACTAATGGACCTTTGGGTGTGTTGGACTCGTTATTGGGCTTCCCATTTCTCTGTGACCCTTTGCATTGTAGGTGGACAGTATAATTGCAGTAGAAGATAACCCATCTCCGTCCCCGGGTCTTCTTTACAGCTGGGGGACATGAACATGGGGAGATTTTAAAGTTACATGTTTAAGACCTGGGGCGTCAGGACCTGAAAGATAATTGGGACCTTCTTTCATTTCTGAAGAAAGTGGACGGATAACAAAAGAGAGAGGATACACAACTACTACATTAATCTCCCCTGGCTTTGTGTGTGATCCCTAACCCTTAGAATTGAAGGGGAGAGACAGAGAGAAACAGGGAGAAAGACAAAGAGACACAGAGAGAAACAGGGAGAAAGACAAACAGAAAGACAGAGAAAAACAGGGAGAAAGACAGAAAGACAGAGAGAAACAGGGACAGACAAATCGAGAGACAGAGAGAAAAGGAAGAAAGACACAGAGACAGAGAGAAACAGGGATGGACAAACAGAGAGCTAGACAGAAACAGGGAGAAAGACAATGAGACACATAGAGAAATAGGGAGAAAGACAGAGACGCATAGAGAAATAAAGACGGACAAACGGAAACAGAGAGAAACAGGGAGAAAGACAAACAGAAAGACAGAGAGAAACAGGGAGAAAGACAAACAGTGACACAGAGAAACACGGACGGACAAAAAGAGACAGAGAGAAACAGGGATGGACAAACAGAGAGACAGAGAGAAACATGGAGAAAGACAAACAGAGAGACAGAGAGAAACATGGAGAAAGACAAATGGAGAGACAGAGAGAAACAAGGAGAAAGACAAACAGAGAGACAGTGAGAAACATCGAGAAAGACAAACGGAGAGACAGAGAGAAACAGGGACAGACAAACAGAGAGACAGAAAGAAACATGGAGAAAGACAGAGAGACAGTGAGAAACATGGAGAAAGACAAATGGAGACAGAGAGAAACATGGAGAAAGACAAACGGAGAGACAGAGAGAAACAAGGAGAAAGACAAACAGAGAGACAGTGAGAACCATGGAGAAAGACAAACAGAGAGACAGAGAGAAATCGGGACAGACAAATAGACACACACAGAGACAGAGAGAGGGATAGAAATTTGGCGGCCAAATCTCTTCTGTCTCCAGCAGAGCAGACCATACATCAAAGCTGGAACAGAGATCTCAACACACAGACACACCTCTTACCTCCAACACCTCACCGGCTAAGAGGATGGAGACACAAGCGTCAAACAATACTTTTTCCTGGAGGCCAGGGTTCAAGTGTTACAATCAAAACAACTTTGAATGTTACTTTTGTGATAACATAGCATAGTATAATTACGCCGATTAAATAAAGTATTGAGCATATCAGGAGGGTAAGGGTTTATTGAGTAAACCAAGAGCTGTTTCTCTGATGATTTAAGTCCCAGAGATATTGCTTAGATGTTCTGATTAGTTACGATTTCTCATTTAAGTAGCTCCATGACAGAATGATGTTTGAAGGTGTTATGTATAATAAAAAGTCAACCCCTCTGCTCAGAAATCAGATTTTAAATGGGCGGCTACTTTAGTGTATGGCCCTATGGGGTCTGGCTACTTTAGTGTATGGCCCTATGGGGTCTGGCTACTTTAGTGTATGGCCCTATGGGGTCTGGCTACTTTAGTGTATGGCCCTATGGGGTCTGGCTAATTACTGTATGGCCCTATGGGGTCTGGCTACTTTAGTGTATGGCCCTATGGGGTCTGGTTACTTGATTGTATGGCCCTACGGGGTCTGACTACTTGAGTTAATGGCCCTACGGGGTCTGGCTACTTGAGTTAATGGCCCTACGCGGTCTGGCTACTTGAGTTAATGGCCCTATGGGGTCCGGCTACTTTACTGTATGGCCCTATGGGGTCTGGCTACTTTACTGTATGGCCCTATGGGGTCTGGCTACTTGATTGTATGGCCCTACGGGGTCTGACTACTTGATTGTATGGCCCTACGGGGTCTGGCTACTTGAGTTAATGGCCCTACGGGGTCTGGCTACTTGAGTTAATGGCCCTACGGGGTCTGGCTACTTGAGTTAATGGCCCTACGGGGTCTGGCTACTTGAGTTACAGTAATGGCCCTATGGGGTGTGGCTACTTTACTGAATGGCCCTATGGGGTCTGGCTACTTTACTGTATGGCCCTATGGGGTCTGACTACTTTACTATATGGCCCTATGGGGTCTGGCTACTTTACTGTATGGCCCTATGGGGTCTGGCTGAAAGTAGTGTATTATATAGGGAATAGGGTACCGTTTGGGACACAGTTAATATTTCCATTAGATGTGTGAAGACCACCAAGGTCTCACAAAGAATGCACTTTAATAGATACATGAAAACATATTTAACAATGTTTTTACTATCATGCACTTTCTTTCCCATCGCCTCCAGCCAAATAGTGTGTGTGTGTGTGTGTGTGTGTGTGTGTGTGTGTGTGTGTGTGTGTGTGTGTGTGTGTGTGTGTGTGTGTGTGTGTGTGTGTGTGTGTGTGTGTGTGTGTGTGTGTGTGTGTGTGTGTGTGTCTATATCACTGCCTTTTGCCACCCAGAAATCGGAGACAGTGTTAATTGCAGCGCGACAACCACAAGAAAAGACCAGAAGCCCCGTAAAGACCTTGGCAAGCAGGCAGGCGGAACCAGGCACTGTGGAAAGCTGGTCATCCCATAATTACAGGTAGAATACCTCTATCATGGAGCTCTGCACTGCTGCGGTGTGTTTCTACGACGATAATCATACAAATATGTAGGAATCTTCACCAATATAGCGATATGACACTTTGTCCCGACAGGATAGAAAGAGGTGTAGAGGAACATGAGACACATGGACAGCAGTCAGCATTCAAGATCATTATCGTGTGGTCCACATTGGAATGCTTTCAGAACATGAAAGGGACATTGTAAAGACCTTTAATTAAAAAGTGTTCCGACAAGCTTATACAGCTATACTGTAGTCAGGCTTCTTTGATGGGGAGTTTCTAGGAGTATTGTTTCAAATTAGAGAGATAGACACACATCACATTATTTATTTATTTAATATGACCCATATTAGTGGTTTCTGTACTCAGACTTAGGTGAGTCCCATTGAGACGCTTTTCTTCGCCAAGCATCTCAGAGTAGGAGCGCTGATCTTGGACCATGTTCTAATTTTTTCAGATATATATATTTTTTTCCCATAATGGATAAGACTTCATGGGCTTCCTAGATATACACTCTGAGACACTTTATGAATACCATCCCAGACGATCAACTGTTTAGATTTCTCATCTGTCTTCGTTCCGTGGTTCCATGGTTCCGTGTTCCATTAGCCAAGTTCACAACTCCTACCAGCTCATATAGCCTTCAAGGAATTCTTCTTTTCACACAGTTCTCCTTGGTAATTCACAAAGGACAACTCTTACTCTTGGTTCGTTATGAGACACTGGCTGCATCCCAAATTGCACCCCATTCCCTTTACAGTGTACTACTTTAGGAGAGCATTCCCTTAATGTCAAACAGAACTTATCTAGAATGTGGTTACAATGTTTTCGGAATATACAACAATGTTCGAGATACTTTTTATGGCACGTTGAAAGAACATTCCTGTGTTCAGTTTTTCGAAGGGTTAGGAGAATATTCCTTCAACGTTCGTCCCGCCAAACATACCCAGAACACTGTTACCATGTTCTCAGAATGACATTAATATTCTAGAGATGTTTCATGGGAACCCTGCAAAAACATTTCTGTGTATCAGTTATCAGGACATTGCCTGAGGGTTCCTAAAGAAACGTTGTCCCCCCAAAATAGATGTTTAATTACACATCACGCCTTGTTCCTGTTGCCAAAACCATCAAGGCCCTGATTAGAGAACCAGTGATCCAATCACAGCTCTTTTTGTCTGTTGGAAAATTTAGAGATCCTTGCAAAGAGTACTTTTAACATACAGTTTCTTCAACTTACATGTGCATTTATACTGTAATTATTTTTCAACATTTCCTCACTTGGGATTTAACTCACAACCTCTTGGTTCACAGCCTTCAGATCTTCCTGCTATGCCACCATGTCTGTGTCAGTTATCCGATAATTTGACTAAAATTGCTGAAATAAGTCAACGATAAAAGAATAGTCAGATGAACTGATAGTAGACATGGTGGCGTAACAGGAAGATCAGCATTATGTGACCCACAAAGTTGTGAGTTCAAATCTCAGGTGAAGAGATGTTGAATGAAATGGATTCTATAAATGCACAATGCAATCAAATGTGTCCAGTATGTTGAAAACACTGTATGTTAAAAGCACTGTGTGTGAGTATACCTGGCCAACAGACTAAGACCTATGAATGTATCAGTGGTTCACCCATCAGGGCCTTGATTGGCTTAGTAACACGGCGTGATGTGTATAGAATTTTTTTGTGGGGACGTTACTATTAAACGTGTCTAGAAACTGTGTATCTTATGTTCTGAGAACATGGCAACCATTATTCTATGTACGTTTGGTGGGACGTTGATGGAATATTCTCCTGACCCACAGAAAACTGGACACAGGAATGTTCTTGCAACGTTCCCATGAAACGTTTCTAGAACATTAAAATCTTAAGTTCTGAGAACATGGTAACCACGATCTGGATAAGTTCTAATTGACATTAAGGGAATGGTTTCTTGGAAACATTCCTTGCACATCACGGGAAAATTCCTATGAAAAACATTAGTCAATGACCTAATGAGACTCTTAAGGGAACATTCTCTAAAGTTGTGGGAACACTGAATGCCATGGCAACGTGAAACTATGGCTTAACCTGGTCCCAGATCTCTCTCTCTGTCAATGCCCGTAGGTGTTGGCAAGAGAGCACCAACAGGTCTGGGATCAAGCTAGGAGAGTGTGGGTCCAGACTGAGTGACACTACCAAATACTAATTCAATAGGAAATGTACAAGTGGTGCAATATTGAGTTCTGCATTAGGGTACTATGTATTTTATCATGTACTTAATGGTCTTTTAAAACCTGCTATGCAGTTCAATAAAATCCGACTTCATCTCATGTCGTTTGTCAAGCATCTCATTGGTATTCAACATTAGAGCACAAATCACAAGCGTTTAGCTTGGAACCATATCGGTCTCCGTTCCCGAAGCGAGTCCCTGCATAAATCCCACTTTTGTGAGTACTTTACGAGAGGCTCCACGTGTGTTTTATGTGTTCTTTCCAAGTGCATAAGGCTGCATCTCAAATGATACACCACGCTCCCAGGGCCCATCGAAAAATAAATACATTTAACAATCTAATTTTCCATAACATATGCTCACATACCACTTAGTAGGAGCAAGGATTTCTCTCTCTCTCTGTCTCTCTCTCTCTGTCTCTCTCTTGCTCTCTCTGTTTCTGTCTCTCTCTTGCTCTCTCTCTCTCTCTCTCTCTCTCTCTCTCTCTCTCTCTCTCTCTCTCTCTCTCTCTCTCTCTCTCTCTCTCTCTCTCTCTCTCTCTCTCTCTCCCTCTTTTGTTGAGATATTAATGTACATATATATATTATTTCTCTCTATATGTACCATAGTTGTGGGGATGTACTGTGTGGGTAATGGCAGTCTAAATAATTGGCTGCTAAAGTGGTGTCCCAGGCGAAGGGCAGTGAGTGTTAATCAGGGTATTGACTCTTCTGGCTGGACGGCTGGACATCGGGGGAGGGGGATCAATAAGAGGGGGAATGACCGACCGCTGTTAAACTGATGGTGATCGCCTGCCACCATCAACAACATCATCACTTTAGTCAGAGTCGCTCAGGGCTGGGGAGAGGAAAGTAGAGACAGAGAGGGAGAGAAGGAGATGACTTTATATAGTACTGTGTACAGAGAGGGAGAGAAGGAGATGACTTTATATAGTACTGTGTACAGAGAGGGAGAGAAGGAGATGACTTCATATAGTACTGTGTACAGAGAGGGAGAGAAGGAGATGACTTTATATAGTACTGTGTACAGAGAGGGAGAGAAGGAGAGGACTTTATATAGTACTGTGTACAGAGAGGGAGATTACTTCATATTGTACTGTGTACAGAGAGGGAGAGGACTTCATATAGTACTGTGTACAGAGAAGGAGATTACTTCATATTTTACTGTGTACAGAGAGGGAGAGGACTTGCCTCAAACATATGCCATGTTTTTTTATGCGGTTTTACTTTTCTTCCTTGTTGCATACAAGATGCGTATTTTGGGATATTTGTATATATTCTGTATATTTTTTTATTTTTTGTATTCTGTCATTTAGGTCATTATTGTGGAGTAGCTATAATATTGTTGCTACAGCCTCAGTTTTCTCCCTTCAGAGCCATTTAACTCTGTAGCTGTTTTAAAATCACCAGTGACCTCATGTTGAACTCCCTGAGCAGTTTCCTTCCTGTCCTGCAGCTCAGTTCAGTTCAGAAGGACGGCTGTATCTTTGATGTGTCTGGGTGGTTTATTACATCATCCACAGCATAATTATTAACTTGACCATGCTTAAAGAGATATTCAATGTCTGATTTGTTATTGTTACCCATCTACCAATCACTGGCCTTCTTTGTGAGGCTTTCGAAAAGCTCTCTGGTCTTTGTAGTTGAATCTGTGCTTGAAATTCAATACTTGACTGAGGGACCTTACAGATGTTGTATGTATGAGGGACCTTACAGATGTTGTATGTATAGGGGACCTTACAGATGCTGTATGTATGGGGGACCTTACAGATGTTGTATGTATGGGGGACCTTACAGATGCTGTATGTATGAGGGACCTTACAGATGCTGTATGTATGAGGGACCTTACAGATGTTGTATGTATGAGGGACCTTACAGATGTTGTATCTATGGGGGACCTTACAGATGCTGTATGTATGGGGGACCTTACAGATGTTGTATGTATGAGGGACCTTACAGATGTTGTATGTATGAGGGACCTTACAGATGTTGTATGTATGAGGGACCTTACAGATGTTGTATGTATGAGGGACCTTACAGATGTTGTATGTATGAGGGACCTTACAGATGCTGTATGTATGGGGGACCTTACAGATGTTGTATGTATGGGGGGACCTTACAGATGTTGTATGTATGGGGGACCTTACAGATGTTGTATGTATGGGGGACCTTACAGATGTTGTATGTATGGGGGACCTTACAGATGCTGTATGTATGAGGTACCTTACAGATGTTGTATGTATGGGGGACCTTACAGATGTTGTATGTATGAGGGACCTTACAGATGCTGTATGTATGAGGGACCTTACAGATGTTGTATGTATGGGGGACCTTACAGATGCTGTATGTATGGGGGACCTTACAGATGTTGTATGTATGAGGGACCTTACAGATGTTGTATGTATGAGGGACCTTACAGATGCTGTATGTATGAGGGACCTTACAGATGTTGTATGTATGAGGGACAGAGGAAGGGTTAGTCATTCATAAATCATGTCAACTCCTATTAATTCACACAGAGTGAGTCCATGACAATGTAAATTATTATGTGATTTGTTAAGTCAAAATGTACACCTGAACTTATTCAGGTTTGCCTAAACAAAAGGGGTGAATACTTTTGCCACAACTATTGTTCAGTTATTACATTTGTATGTGAAAATGTGAAAGAATCCAAGGGGGTGAATACTTCTGATATACCCGTATGTACCCTCTACCTTGCACAGTTAAGAGTCCCAAGACTTCTACACATTTTTTTCCTTCCACAGTTTTCTGGGTAAAAGACCAGCATTTCCCCTCTGTTCTTTCTCTCTATGGTGATATCTCTTTCTAGAAAGTATTTCCTGGTAAGTAGAGCAGCCGTGGATCTCAGGGGAGACACGGATAGAAACTGAAGGGGAGGGATTTCATCCCTAAATCAAAGAATAAAAATAAAGTTCTAACTGAAAAAAAAGAACAAAACAGCAGTACACCATGTACAGTCAGGGCTTAATGAACTAAGATGTTCAAAAGGAACTTATTCACAATCAGGCAGCGATTAGCAAGGGAGAGAAAAGTGCTGATATGAATGGTTCTCAACTACTCCCCACAAGTAGATGTTTATTCTTTCTTTCTCGCTAGACAATATTCCTCCAATTACTTTTTCCCCGTTATACCATATTAACCTAATTTTATTTTCAGCAGACAGTATTCTCTCCATCATATTTTTCCCCAGTACACAATACCCCCTCCCACATTCACACACATTTTCGTTAGACAATATCCATAACATTCTCTTTCTTTTACACTAGACCGTATTCCACCTATTTTCTCCTTCTTTTATTCTAGACAGTATTCCACCCATTGTTTCTTTATTCCTGTAGACAGTATTTTCTCCATTTCCTTTTTTTCTCAAATTTCTCCTCATTACAGAAGTAGGTAATTCCTTGATAATGTGTGAAAGACCTTCAGAACACGCTACACAGGGGTCAAGGGTCACATTTCTTTAAAGTGTTGACTGCTGTGTATGTGGGCAGGACTTGTTGTTTATCTCTTTGATTGACAGGGCTGATGAGCAACCAGAGGAGAACCTGACCTCCTCTTGCCAGGTCCATACATCACAGGGTTAGAGGTCAGAGGTCAGGGTAGTCTGAGGAAGGTCAGTCTCATCCCCCCAGAGAGCCTTGACCCTGAAGGCACTGTTTCTATTTACATAACCGTTGACCCTGTTTTCTCCCTTTCCTCCCTCCCTTTCCCTCTTTTCTCACTCGTTATGGAGTAACAAGGGTCAGGGCTCAAGTTCAGAGACAGAGCTTGTAGAGCCTTCCTCTCAGTCTGAGGGGGGAGGAAATGGTGAGTGTGTGTGTTTGAGTATGCTTCTGTCTGTCTGCATGTGTGCCTTTGTGTGTGCAAGACATCATGGGATGTATAGAGTCCTGTACTGTGAGAGTCTGAACCAGAGCCCTCTCTAAGTGACAGTCAGATCCCTGTCATGTGTCCACCTCTGGACCATCTAGCTAGTTGTCAACAAAATTACACATTCTGTTCGATTCTCCATAATCTCAAATTGAATGTGGTTTTAACAAAAACACTCCTGATGGGGAAGTGCAGCTGGTCATAACCTTTAGTGCCTGACTGAACTTAACGAGGTGCTAACAAGTCACCCAGTCGCCCTCTTGACCTCTTATGATCCCTAGCTTAATCAGCCGTGTCCCACTATGACCACCTATAGCAGTGTTCTTCAGTCAAAAGTCCTTAAGAATCTCAGTGCACAAAACCCTGAACACATAGCAGTCTTCAAGGAGCAGCAATGAAAAACAGCCAGCCAGCCCTACACTGTTCAGTATAGAGTTTGTCAGCATAGTGACACATTTTGCAATAACTCCAGAGCCCACACACCTTTTCTTTTCACTCATATTTCTCATGATATCAAAAGATGAATGGCAAAGTGCCCAGACCACAGTGTGCAGGCACAGAGCTGCCATATATTTAATCCTTGTTACGTGAGTGATCTTTCCTGCTGCCTGTTTTAAATGTCATCTTATCCCATCTATTACTGTCACTGAGTCACCTCCTTCAGCTCAGACAAACCAGACAAACCCACGCTGGGCCTGATAAGCTGTTAGCCAGCCTATTGGAAGAGGGCCAGACAAGTAACCTCAGGTTATTGTAGAGCCTTTAGAATGCAGGTCATTCTAGAAACTTTAGAGTGCAGGTCATTCTAGAACCTTTAGAGTGCAGGTCATTCTAGAATCTTTAGAGTGCAGGTAATTCTAGAACCTTTAGAATGCACGTCATTCTAGAACCTTTGGAATGCAGGTCATTCTAGAACCTTTAGAGTGCAGGTCCTTCTAGAACCTTTAGAATGCAGGTCATTATAAAACCTTTTTTGAATGCAGGTCATTCTAGAACCTTTAGAGTGCAGGTCATTCTAAAACCTTTAGAGTGCAGGTCATTTTAGAACCTTTAGAATGCAGGTCATTATAAAACCTTTAGAATGCAGGTCATTCTAAAACCTTTAGAGTAGAGGTCATTCTAAAACCTTTAGAATGCAGGTCATTATAAAACCTTTAGAATGCAGGTCATTATAAAACCTTTAGAATGTAGGTCATTATAAAACCTTTAGAGTGCAGGTCATTCTTAAACCTTTAGAATGCAGGTCATTCTAAAACCTTTAGAATGCAGGTCATTCTAAAACCTTTAGAATGCAGGTCATTCTAAAACCTTTAGAATGCAGGTCATTCTAGAACCTTTAGAGTGCAGGTCATTCTAAAACCTTTAGAATGCAGGTCATTCTAAAACCTTTAGAATGCAGGTCATTATAAAACTTTTAGAATGCAGGTCATTCTAAAACCTTTAGAATGCAGGTCATTATAAAACCTTTTTTGAATGCAGGTCATTCTAGAACCTTTAGAGTGCAGGTCATTCTAAAACCTTTAGAGTGCAGGTCATTTTAGAACCTTTAGAATGCAGGTCATTATAAAACCTTTAGAGTGCAGGTCATTATAAAACCTTTAGAATGCAGGTCATTATAAAACCTTTAGAATGCAGGTCATTCTAGAACCTTTAGAATGCAGGTCATTCTAAAACCTTTAGAATGCAGGTCATTATAAAACCTTTAGAATGCAGGTCATTCTAGAACCTTTAGAATGCAGGTCATTCTAGAACCTTTAGAGTGCAGGTCATTCTAAAACCTTTAGAATGCAGGTCATTATAAAACCTTTAGAATGCAGGTCATTCTAAAACCTTTAGAATGCAGGTCATTCTAGAACCTTTAGAATGCAGGTCATTCTAAAACCTTTAGAATGCAGGTCATTCTAGAACCTTTAGAATGCAGGTCATTATAAAACCTTTTTTGAATGCAGGTCATTCTAGAACCTTTAGAGTGCAGGTCATTCTAAAACCTTTAGAGTGCAGGTCATTTTAGAACCTTTAGAATGCAGGTCATTATAAAACCTTTAGAGTGCAGGTCATTATAAAACCTTTAGAATGCAGGACATTCTAAAACCTTTAGAATGCAGGTCATTATAAAACCTTTAGAATGCAGGTCATTATAAAACCTTTAGAATGCAGGTCATTCTAAAACCTTTAGAATGCAGGTCATTCTAAAACCTTTAGAATGCAGGTCATTCTAGAACCTTTAGAATGCAGGTCATTCTAAAACCTTTTTTGAATGCAGGTCATTCTAGTACCTTTAGAATGCAGGTCATTCTAAAACCTTTAGAATGCAGGTCATTATAAAACCTTTAGAATGCAGGTCATTCTAGAACCTTTAGAATGCAGGTCATTCTAAAACCTTTAGAATGCAGGTCATTCTAAAACCTTTAGAATGCAGGTCATTCTAAAACCTTTAGAATGCAGGTCATTCTAGAACCTTTAGAATGCAGGTCATTCTAAAACCTTTAGAATGCAGGTCATTCTAGAACCTTTAGAATGCAGGTCATTATAAAACCTTTTTTGAATGCAGGTCATTCTAGAACCTTTAGAGTGCAGGTCATTCTAAAACCTTTAGAGTGCAGGTCATTTTAGAACCTTTAGAATGCAGGTCATTCTAGAACCTTTAGAATGCAGGTCATTCTAAAACCTTTAGAATGCAGGTCATTCTAAAACCTTTAGAATGCAGGTCATTCTAAAACCTTTAGAATGCAGGTCATTCTAGAACCTTTAGAATGCAGGTCATTCTAAAACCTTTAGAATGCAGGTCATTCTAGAACCTTTAGAATGCAGGTCATTCTAGAACCTTTAGAATGCAGGTCATTATAAAACCTTTTTTGAATGCAGGTCATTCTAGAACCTTTAGAGTGCAGGTCATTCTAAAACCTTTAGAGTGCAGGTCATTTTAGAACCTTTAGAATGCAGGTCATTATAAAACCTTTAGAGTTCAGGTCATTCTAAAACCTTTAGAATGCAGGTCATTCTAAAACCTTTAGAATGCAGGTCATTCTAAAACCTTTAGAATGCAGGTCATTCTAGAACCTTTAGAGTGCAGGTCATTCTAAAACCTTTAGAGTGCAGTTCATTCTAGAACCTTTAGAATGCCGGTCATTCTAAAACCTTTAGAATGCAGGTCATTCTATAACCTTTAGAATGCAGGTCATTCTAAAACCTTTAGAATGCAGGTCATTCTAGAAACTTTAGAATGCAGGTCATTCTAAAACCTTTAGAGTGCAGGTCATTATAAAACCTTTAGAATGCAGGTCATTATAAAACCTTTAGAGTGCAGGTCATTCTAAAACCTTTAGAATGCAGGTCATTCTAGAACCTTTAGAATGCAGGTCATTCTAAAACCTTTAGAATGCAGGTCATTCTAGAACCTTTAGAATGCAGGTCATTCTAAAACCTTTTTTGAATGCAGGTCATTCTAGAACCTTTAGAGTGCAGGTCTTTCTAAAACCTTTAGAATGCAGGTCATTCTAGAACCTTTAGAATGCAGGTCATTCTAAAACCTTTAGAATGCAGGTCATTATCAAACCTTTAGAATGCAGGTCATTATAAAACCTTTAGAATGCAGGTCATTCTAAAACCTTTAGAATGCAGGTCATTCTAGAACCTTTAGAATGCAGGTCATTCTAAAACCTTTAGAATGCAGGTCATTCTAAAACCTTTAGAATGCAGGTCATTCTAGAACCTTTAGAATGCAGGTCATTCTAAAACCTTTAGAATGCAGGTCATTCTAGAACCTTTAGAGTGCAGGTCATTCTAAAACCTTTAGAGTGCAGGTCATTTTAGAACCTTTAGAATGCAGGTCATTATAAAACCTTTAGAGTGCAGGTCATTCTAAAACCTTTAGAATTCAGGTCATTCTAGAACCTTTAGAATGCAGGTCATTCTAAAACCTTTAGAATGCAGGTCATTCTATAACCTTTAGAATGCAGGTCATTCTAAAACCTTTAGAATGCAGGTGATTCTAGAAACTTTAGAATGCAGGTCATTCTAAAACCTTTAGAGTGCAGGTCATTATAAAACCTTTAGAGTGCAGATCATTATAAAACCTTTAGAATGCAGGTCATTCTAAAACCTTTAGAGTGCAGGTCATTCTAAAACCTTTAGAATGCAGGTGATTCTAGAACCTTTAGAATGCAGGTCATTCTAAAACCTTTAGAATGCAGGTCATTCTAGAACCTTTAGAATGCAGGTCATTCTAAAACCTTTTTTGAATGCAGGTCATTCTAGAACCTTTAGAGTGCAGGTCATTCTAAAACCTTTAGAATGCAGGTCATTCTAGAACCTTTAGAATGCAGGTCATTCTAAAACCTTTAGAATGCAGGTCATTATAAAACCGTTAGAATGCAGGTCATTATAAAACCTTTAGAATGCAGGTCATTCTAAAACCTTTAGAATGCAGGTCATTCTAGAACCTTTAGAATGCAGGTCATTCTAAAACCTTTAGAATGCAGGTCATTCTAGAACCTTTAGAATGCAGGTCATTCTAAAACCTTTAGAATGCAGGTCATTCTAGAACCTTTAGAATGCAGGTCATTCTAAAACCTTTAGAATGCAGGTCATTCTAGAACCTTTACAATGCAGGTCTTTCTAAAACCTTTAGAATGCAGGTCATTCTAGAACCTTTAGAATGCAGGTCATTCTAAAACCTTTAGAATGCAGGTCATTCTAGAACCTTTACAATGCAGGTCTTTCTAAAACCTTTAGAATGCAGGTCATTCTAGAACCTTTAGAATGCAGGTGTCAAGGTGTGCGCTACTGGGGTTGAAATCAGGTGCAGGAGAGCGGAAGGTATCGTACAGGCGCAGAAGCAAAAACAAATGAACGCACAATGCGTCAAACACTCCTCTAGCCAAAACTAAAGTGTCAAGCGCGACGAATGAACACATGTCACAAAATATACAATAAATAATTACAGGTGAACAACCGTTACCCGGTGAACCTAGCCTGGTTCTACACACTACATGAAACATAGAACAATTCCACACAACGACATGATGAGGAATAGAGGAATAAATACATGCCGTAATTACTGGAATGCAAACCAGGTGTAAAGGGAACAAGACAAAACAAATGGAACAAAGCATAACAGAGCGGCGATGGCTAGAAAGCCAGTGACGTCGACCGCCGAACGCCGCTCGAACAAGGAGAGGAGGTGACTTCGATGGAAGTCGTGACAGTACCCCCCCCTTGACGCGCGGCTCCAGCGGTGCACCGACACCGGCCTCGGGGATGACCTGGAGGGCAAGGAGCAGGGCGATCAGGTCGGCGACGGTGGAAATCCCGTAGCAGTTCAGGGTCCAACACATCAGCCACCGGAACCCAGCACCTCTCCTCCGGACCGTACCCCTCCAACTCCACGAGGTACTGAAGGCCCCTCGCCCGACGCCTCGAATCCAGGATGAAACGAACGGAGTACGCAGGGACCCCCTCGATGTCCAGAGGGGGTGGAGGAACCTCCCGCACTTCAGATTCCTGGAGCGGACCAACCACCACCGGCCTGAGGAGAGACACATGGAATGAGGGGTTAATATGATAATCGGGAGGAAGCTGTAACCTGTAACACACCTCATTCACTCTCTTCAGGACTTTAAATGGCCCCACAAACCGCGGACCCAGCTTCCGGCAGGCCAGGCGGAGGGGCAGGTTTCGGGTCGAGAGCCAGACCCTGTCCCCCGGTGCGAACACCGGGGTCTCACTGCATTGACGGTCCTCGCTGGTCTTTTGGCGCAGCGCGGCCTGCTGAAGGTGATCATGGGCAGCCTTCCATGTCTCCTCAGCGCGCCTGAACCAATCGTCCACCGCAGGAGCCTCGGTCTGACTCTGATGCCATGGTGCCAGAACCGGCTGATGTCCCAATACACACTGAAAGGGGGAGAGGTTAGTGGATGAGTGTCGGAGCGAGATCTGTGCCATCTTTGCCCAGGGCACGAAAGCTGCCCACTCCCCCGGCCGGTCCTGGCAGTAGGACCGCAGAAACTTTCCCACATCTTGGTTCACTCTCTCCACCTGCCCGTTACTCTTGGGGTGGAAACCTGAGGTAAGGCTGATCGAGACCCCCAGATGTTCCATGAACGCCCTCCAGACTCTCGAAGTGAACTGGGGACCCCGATCAGACACTATGTCCTCTGGCACACCGTAGTGCCAGAAGACGTGTGTAAATAAGGCCTTCGCAGTTTGTAGGGCCGTAGGAAGACCGGGCAGAGGGAGGAGACGACAGGACTTAGAGAAATGGTCCACAATGACCAGGATTGTAGTGTTTCCCTGTGAAAGTGGAAGATCCGTTAGAAAATCCACCGACAGGTGCGACCAGGGCCGTTGTGGAACGGGTAAGGGATGTAACTTACCCTTGGGTAGGTGTCTAGGAGCCTTACACTGGGCGCACACCGAGCAGGAGGAAACATAAACCCTCACGTCCTTTGCCAAGATGGGTCACCAGTACTTCCCAGTAAGACAACGCACCATCCGACCAATCCCCGGATGACCAGAGGAGGGAGATGTGTGGACCCAATAGATCAACTGGTCACGGACAGCAAGCGGAACGTACTGATGCCCGACCGGACACTGGAGGGGAGTGGGTTCAGTACGCAATGCCTGCTCAATATCCGCGTCCAGCTCCCAGATGCTACCAGACAGGAGGCCGGGAGAATGGGAGTCTGATCCATGGGCCGCTCCTCTGTGTTGTACAGTTGGGACAGTGCGTCTGCCTTCCTATTCTGGGAACCTGGTCTGTAGGACAGGGTAAACACAAAACGGGTAAAGAACATGGCCCACCTTGCCTGACGAGGATTTAGTCTCCTCACTGGCCGGATGTACTCCAGGTTGCGGTGGTCAGTCCAGATGAGACTGGGTGTTTAGCCCCCTCAAGCCAATGTCTCCACGCCTTCAGAGCTTTAACCACAGCCAACAACTCCCGGTCCCCCACATCATAGTTCCGCTCCGCTGGACTGAGCTTCTTAGAGAAGAACGCACAGGGGCGGAGCTTCGGTGGCGTGCCTGAGCGCTGAGAGAGCACGGCTCCTATCCCAGCCTCGGTCGCGTCCACCTCCACTATGAACGCCAAAGAGGGATCCAGATGGGCCAGCATGGGAGCCGAAGTAAACAGAGCCTTTATTTGCCCAAAAGCCCTGTCCGCCTCAACTGACCAATGCAGACGCACAGGACCCCCCTTCAGCAGTGAGGTAATGGGAGCAGCCACCTGGCCAAAACCCCGGATAAATCTCCGGTAGTAATTGGCAAACCCTAAAAACCGCTGCACCTCCTTTACCGTGGTAGGAGTCGGCCAGTGCATACGGCTGAATTGCGGTCACTCTCCATCTCCACCCCTGATGTGGAAATGCGATACCCTAGGAAGGAGACGGACTGCTGAAAGAACAGGCATTTCTCAGCCTTAACGTACAGGTCATGCTCCAACAGTCTGGCCAGCACCTTGCGCACCAAAGACACATGCTCAGCGCGTGTAGCAGAGTATATCAGAATGTCATCGATATACACCACTACACCCTGCCCGTGCAGGTCCCTGAAAATCTTGTCTATGAAGGATTGGAAGACTGATGGAGCATTCATCAACCCGTACAGCATGACAAGGTACTCATAGTGGCCTGAGGTGGTACTAAACGCCGTCTTCCACTCGTCTCCCTCCCGGATACACACCAGATTGTACGCGCTCCTGAGATCCAATTTAGTGAAAAAGCGCACCCCATGCATGATCACGGTAGCAATGAGAGGCAGCAGGTAACTGTACGTGATTTGATTAAAATGCCTCCCACTCAGGCCCAGAAAATAGGATATGCAAATAATTAGTACTATTGGATAGGAAACACTCTGAAATTTCTAAGAGTGTTAAAATATTGTCTGTGAGTATAACAGAACGGATATGGCAGGCGAAAACCTGAGGAATTTCTGTCCTGGAAAAAGTGTATTTGACACATTGCCTCATTTTGAACCCCTCCCTATTGAAAATGACTATATAAGGGAGTAAGATTTCAGTACCTATTGCTTCCACTGGATGTCAACAGTCTCTAGACAGTGTTTTGATTATGTTTAGTTGCTCAGGATGGTAATAGAAGAAGAATTGGGAAGTGGTCACCAGAAGTAAACAGAAGAGGATGCGCGTTCACAGGCTTGCGGCGCTGTGGTTTTTTCCTTTCCTATCACCCAGTCTACAATCCGTTTGAAATATTATACTAAATATACATAAAGGTGTTCCTAAGGATACATTATCAATGATGTTTGATTGTTCTTGGACAAGTGTAAAGGTATATTTGAACGTGTTCTCTTCACGTTTCAATGGGCAATTTGACGTTGGATTTTCTGAACATAACGCACCAACCAAACAGAGATTTATGGATATAATAAATTACTTTTTCTAACAAAAGAACCATTGGATGTCTTTGTTGGGCACTTGGGAAGCCCTCAGCAGAAGTTCTTCAAAAGGTAAGGGATTTGTTTTCGCTGAGAAATGTGTTTTGTGTGAACCGTGATGGTTTATGAATTTATGCTAATAGTAAAATATTGGAGGTGCTACCCTCAAACAATCAAATGTAGTGCTTTCGCCCCACCACTCCCTAAGTAGTTTAAGACCTCGATAGTCAAGGCACGGGCGCAAACCTCCATCCTTCTTCTTCACAAAAAAGAAACTCGAGGAGACGGGTGAAGTGGAAGACCGAATGTACCCCTGGCGCAGGGATTCAGAGACATATGTCTCCATAGCCGCTGTCTTCGCTTGCGACAGAGGATACACATGACTCCTGGGAAGTCCAGCGTCTACCTGGAGATTTATCGCACAATTCCCCTGTCGATGAGGTGGTAATTGAGTCGCCCTCTTCTTACAGAAGGCGAGAGCCAAATCGGCATATTCTGGGGGGATGTGCACGGTGGAGACCTAGTCTGGACTTTCCACCATTGTAGCACCAACGGAATGTCCTACACACCTCCCCGAGCACTCTCGCGACCACCCCTTAAGAGCCTTCTGTTGCCATGAAATAATGGGGTCATGATGAGCTAACCAGGGAAGGCCTAGTACCACGGGAAACACAGGAGAGTCAATAAGAAAGAGACTGATTTTCTCCTTGTGACCCCCCTGCGTCACCATGGCCAGGGAGATGTTGGCTTCCCTGATCAGCCCGGACCCTAATGGTCGACTATCCAGAGCGTGTACCGGGAAAGGTCTAACCACAGGAATAATGGAGAATCTCAAACTAATGGCGAACGCTCTGTCGATAAAATTCCCAGCCGCGCCTGAATCGACGAGCGCCTTATGCTGGGAATGCGGGGAGAATTCAGGAAAACAAACAGGTACAAACAGGTGAACAACAGAAGACTCTGGATGAGTGTGGTGCAGACTCACCTGGGGTGACGCCAGAGTGCCCTGCCTGTTGCCTCGACTCCCAGAGGAACCAACCCGACACCGACCGGCAGTGTGACCTCTGCGGCCACAGATCGTGCACGTGTTAGTCCCTCCTCCAGCCTCCCTAGGCGCAGCCCCTCCCAGCTCCATGGGCACCGGAGCGGGGGAGCTGAAAGATGGAACTGACAGAGCCCTCTCTGGACGTCCACAGGTGACCAGCAGGTTATCCAACCGGATGGACAATTCCACCAGTTGGTCAAACATGATGGTGGCATCCCTGCAGGCCAACACCCGTCGAACGTCCTCATGCAGGCTGCATCGGTAGTGGTCGATGAGAGCTCTGTCGTTCCATCCTGCTCCGGCGGCCAAGGTCCGGAATTCCAGGGCGAACTCCTGGGCGCTCCTCGTCCCCTGCCTCAAGTGGAAGAGCCGTTCTCTGCCCTCGGGTGGATGGTCGAAGATGGCCTGGAAGCGGTGGGGGAATTCATCGAAGTGGCCCACTCCAGAGCTCTCCCTGAGAGGCAGGAGACGAGGGCAGACACCCTCTCCCTTCCCGAGGGAGCTGGGTGGACGGTGGCCAGATAAAGGTCTAGTTGTAGGAGAAACCCCTGGCACCGTGCTGCTGTCCCATCTTACTCCCTGGGAAGGGAGAGGCGAATCCCACTGGGACTGGATCCAGGAGGGACGGGTAGATGTAGAACCGGTCGTGCCAGTCGTGCCAGTCGAGGTCCAATGTCTGGACAACACGATCCATCATAGTTCCGAGTTGTTGGAGAATTACGGAGTGTTCTTGGACGTGCTCCTCAACTCTAAGGGCTGGAGTACCTGCTCCTGCTGATTCCATATGTGGTGTGGGATTCTGTCAAGGTGTGCGCTACTGGGGTTGAAATCAGGTGCAGGAGAGCGGAAGGTATCGTACAGGCACACACTTTAATGGCAGAAGCAAAAATAAATGAAAGAACGCACAATGCGTCAAACACTCCTCTAGCCAAAACTAAAGTGTCAAGTGCAACAAATAAACACAGTCCATCAATGTCACAAAATATACAATAAATAATTACAGGTGAACAACCGTTACCCGGTGAACCTAGCCTGGTTCTACACACTACATGAAACATAGAACAATTCCACACAACGACATGATGAGGAACAGAGGAATAAATACATGCCGTAATTACTGGAATGCAAACCAGGTGTGAAGGGAACAAGACAAAACAAATGAAACAAAGCATAACAGAGCGGCAATGGCTAGAAAGCCGGTGACGTCGACCGCCGAACGCCGCTCGAACAAGGAGAGGAGGCGACTTTGATGGAAGTCGTGACAACGGGTCATTCTAGACCCTTTAGAGTGCAGGTCATTATAAAAGGGATTGTTTGGATCCAGTTGCATGTCCAGGGGTTGCCCCACCCTGAAATCTGATTGGCCATCCCAGTGGCACCCTCAGAAATTTTGAAATCTCATCAATTGTCTCTGAATATATTAATAATTTTGACCAAGACGCACATCAACAGCAGGACTCATCAAAGCATCAGAGCGAGCTATACAGCGCCCCTCTGTCTTAGTCCCTGTAGCCCATATAGATGATGCTGTCTGGACAAAAATAATATAGAATATGCCATAATCTTTTTGGCCAGACAGCATCAGATACATGGTCTATAGGTACTACCGCTGGTTTACATTATCTGGTGAAACAGATTAAGCCTCTTGCGAATTGAATGAAAAGTATGAAACATGGATAGAAACGAATGAGAAATTATTTAAGAAAAATAAAAAAATGTTTCGTACACATTTTGGCAGAAGCCCTTGTCATCCATGAATACACACTGTGTAGGCAGAATGTCATTACCCTGATAGTGTTTGTAGTAGATTCAAAATGGCTGGTGCACAGTGCACTATTTGGATGCTAGTCTTATTTTGGAGAAGGTGATCGTGCACTGGTAACCTATTAAAAATATATATATTTTAAGTAATTTTAATGACAATCAGATTTAAACATCATGACTGGTTGTGTTCATGACACACTAAAAGTAATACATGTTTACAGTTAACATGTCTTTACTATAAAGCAGCGGGTCCCCAATTACATTCAGCCGTGGTCGTGGGGGCCGGAACATAGTTCTGAATCATTTGTACACTGCAAATTGACCTCAAGAATCCTAAACAGATATACAGCAGTTTTTGATAAAAAAACGGAATCATTTCAAACCTTGATTACATTGGGATACGATCACATATGCCTCTATATTTATGCGTGGGAAGAGTTGGGAACAGATTTCCTAAATTAAAATAACTTTGAGCTGATTTCCTGGTGATTTTACAGACTTTTATGTCCAACAATAAAGAGTACACAGTATATATATATATAACAAAAAGCATTTGCTCAAAAAACTTGGGGGGCCAAATAAAATCACCCATGAGCTAAATTTGGCCTGCGAGCCACCTATTGGGGTACCCTGCTATAAAGCCTATAATGTAAACGTAGGCAAGCGCGTGCACACATAGGAGGTCCATATAAAAATGTAGACCCCTGAATGTCACAGTATAATTCACACTCTGGATGGCACTTTGACCCCCCAAATGTCACAGTATAATTCACACTCTGGATGGCACTTTGACCCCCCAAATGTCACAGTATAATTCACACTCTGGATGGCACTTTGACCCCCCAAATGTCACAGTATAATTCACACTCTGGATGGCACTTTGACCCCCCAAGTGTCACAGTATAATTCACACTCTGGATGGCACTTTGACCCCCCAAATGTCACAGTATAATTCACACTCTGGATGGCACTTTGACCCCCCAAATGTCACAGTATAATTCACACTCTGGATGGCACTTTGACCCCCCAAGTGTCACAGTATAATTCACACTCTGGATGGCACTTTGACCCCCCAAATGTCACAGTATAATTCACACTCTGGATGGCACTTTGACCCCCTAAATGTCACAGTATAATTCACACCCTGGATTGAACTTTCAAGTGAATTTACTGCTGTATGGTAATACGCATATAGAATCCTAACCTTGAGTGAAAACACTGTAACAACATTTGGAATTGATTTATGATTTATTTTAACAAGAAAATGTACCAAACTTAAGCTGAAGCATCTAACACGGTTCAAAATGTTATGGCCTCCCTAAACTGGGTCTGTGCCTCACCTTGGCCACCCCATTGAAAATGTTCTCGACACACCCCTGTTTGGATCCTGGATGCTGATTGGTTGATAGCAGGGAGTTAGTCACCACAATCCCTGGGTAATGGCTGTTAACCATTATTTCCCCATGCTTATAGCCTACCTCTCAACCTCTTCCCCCACGAGGCCTTTCACTGAGGGGAGACACACTTTATGTTCACGTGTCAGTGCTAGTTTACTCTGTTAAGCCCTTCCTCCACAATGGACCTGAAAAGAGATTGACCAACAGCTTCTGACACAGCCACCCCACCTTACCCCACCCCACCTTACCTCCCTTATCCTACCTCATTTGCACACACTGTATATAGACTTTTTCTATTGTATTATTGACTGTATGTTTGTTTATTCCATGTGTAACTCTGTGTTGTTGTTTGTGTCGCACTGCTTTGCTTTATCTTGGCCAGGTCGCAGTAGTAAATGAGAACTTGTTCTCAACTAGCTTACCTGGTTAAATAAAGGTGAAATAAAAATAAATAAAAACTGAGACATGAATAGGCTGGGGTAAAAACACACCTGCACCTTTATGTTAGGACGAGTATTAGCACTAGAGCTGTGTCTGAGTCTGAGCCTGAGCCTGAGCCTGAGCCTGAGCCTGAGTCTGAGCCTGAGCCTGAGTCTGTGTCTCAGTCTGTGTCTGAGTCTGTGTCTGAGTCTGCGTCTGAGTCTTTGCCTGAGTCTGAGTCTCTGCCTGGTTCTGATTCTGAGTCTCTGCCTGAGTCTGAGTCTCTGCCTGGGTCTGAGTCTCTGCCTGGGTCTGAGTCTGTGTCTGATTCTGAGTCTGTCTCTGTCTGTGTCTCTGTCTGAGTCTGACAGCCTGGCCTTCATCGTAAGCCAAGGTGGGTTTACTACCCATCCATGATGATATTTTGGTATTATATTGAACAAATTACATGTTCTCTTGTTCTTTGAGTTGAATACAAAGTGGGTCATTTATATGCAGAGGTGTTGCGTTTGTTCACATGAATCTGTCGTAATGTGAAATGTGTTTACATTGACATATTCAGTAAATGTCTGTCAAGGTAATTTGCCATTTTCAAATGATGCCCGGACTGTCAGGGTCCATGAAGAAATCATTATCCCCATGACCCAATGATTCAATTTCTCTCTCTCTCTCTCTCTCTCTCTCTCTCTCTCTCTCTCTCTCTCTCTCTCTCTCTCTCTTTCTCTCTCTCTCTCTCCCTTTCTCTCTCTCTCTCTCTCTCTCTCTCTACATCTCTCTCTTTCTCTCTCTTGCAGAGTCTCAATCTGGTGTTTGTCCCATTTTGTGAATTCTTGGTTGGTGAGCGGACCCCAGACCTCACAACCATAAAGGGAAATTCAAGTATTTTTTAGCCAGATCCTAATTGGTATGTCGAAATATATGTTCCCTTTGATGGCATAGAAGGCCCTTCTTTGTGGAAGTCACCTGTGGCGCTGATGTTTAGGCCGAGGTATGTATAGTTTTTTTTTAGATCTAGGTGCTTCTGTAGGCCCTCCTTGGTTGGTGACAGAAGTACCAGATCATCAGCAAACAGTAAACATTTCACTTCAGATTCTAGTAGGGTGAGGCCGGGTGCTGCAGACAGTTCTAGTGAGAGGGTGGGGCTTAAGCTGTGTGTGATTGTGTACATGGATTTCATAATGTAGTATGTTTTTCCCCCAACACCACTTTTCATCAATTTGTATAGCAGACCCTTTGCCAAATTGAGTCAAAAGCTTTTTTGAAATCAACAAAGCATTAGAAGACTTTGTTTTGGTTTGTTTGTTTGTCAGTTAAGGTGTGCAGGGTGAATACGTGGTCTGTTGTACGGTAATTTGGGAAAAAGCTAATTTGACATTTGCTCAGTACTTTGTTTTCACTGAGGAAATGAACTAGCCTGCTGTTAATGGTAATGCAGAGGATTATACCAAGGGTGCTGTTGACGCGTATCGCACGGTAGTTATTGGGGTCAAATTTGTCTCCACTTTTGTGGATTGGGGGGGGGATCAGTCCTTGGTTCCAAATATTGGGGAATATGCCAGAGCTAAGGATGATGTTAAAGAGTTTAAGTATAGCCAATTGGAATTTGTGGTCTGTATATTTTATCATTTCATTAAGGATACCATCAACACCATAGGCCTTTTTGGGTTGGAGGGTTTGTATTTTGTCCTGTAGTTCATTCAATGTAATTGGAGAATCCAGTGGGTTTTGTAGTATTTAATAGTTGATTCTAAGATTTGTATATGATCATGATAATTTTTTTGCTGTTTTTTTCTTTGTTATAGGGCCAAAAAGATTGGAGAAGTGGTTTACCCATACATCTCAGTTTTGGATAGATAACTCATCGTGTTGTTGTTTGTTTAGTGCTTTCCAATTTTCCCAGAAGTGGTTAGTCTATGGATTCTTCAAATACACTGAGCTGATTTCTGATGTTCTTATACTTCTTTTTACGTAGTTTATTTCTGTATTGTTTTAGTGATTCACCATAGTGAAGGCGTAGACTGAGGTTTTCTAGGTCTCTATGTTTTTGGTTGGATAGGTTTCTCAATTTCTTTCTTAGGTTTTTGCATTCTTCATCAAATCATTTGTCATTGTTGTTCATTTTCTTAGGTTGTCCGTTTGACATTTTTAGATTTGATAGGGAAGCTGAGAGGTCAAATATACTGTTTATGTTTTCTACTGCCAAGTTTACACCTTCAATATTACAGTGGAACATTTTGTCCAGGAAGTTGTCTATAAGAGATTGAATTTGTTGTTGCCTAATTGTTTTTTGGTAGGTTTTGAAAGTACTTTCCTTCGATCTATAGCATTTCTTAATATTATTCAGTTCCTTCGGCTTTGATGCCTCATAATTGAGTATTGCTCTGTTCAAGTAGAATGTGATTTTGGTTTGATATGATAGGGGTGTCAGTGGGCTGACTGTGAGCGCTCTGAGAAACTCTGGGTTGAGGTCAATGATAAAGTAGTCTACAGTACTACTGCCAAGAGATGAGCTGTAGGTGTACCTACCATAGGAGTCCCCTCGAAGCCCACAGGACCATTGACTATGTACTGTACATACCCAGCATGCGACAGAGCTGCAGGAGTTGTGACCTGTTTTTGTTGGTTATGTTGACATATTTGTGCCTAGGGGGGCGTATGAGGGAGGGAATGCTGTCACCTCCAGGTAGGTGTTTGTCCCCCTGTGTGCTGAGAGTGTCAGGTTCTTAGGTCGCCACAGACTAGTACATTTCCCCGGGCTTGGAAATTATTGATTTCCCCCTCCAGGATGGTGAAGCTGTCTTCATTAAAGTGTGGGGATATCGGTAGCACACAGGAGGACATCATTTCCTTTAGAATTTCTAGCCAGATGTAAAATGTTCCTGTTTTGATTAATTGAATAGAGTGAGTTAGGTCCGCTCTATACCAAATCAGCATACCCCCTGAGTCCCTTCCCTGTTTCACACTTGGTAGTTTGGTGGATGAGACTACCAGCTCTCTGTAACCTAGAAGGCCCTCTCCTCTATACCATGTTTCTTGTAGGATGACAATGTGTGTATTTCTGATTTCTTTGTTGAAGTTCAGGTTCCTGCTCTTTAGGCCAAAGGCAGATGACCTCTCAGGCCTTGGATACTCCAGTATGAGATGTATAAAATGTCTAAATGTATAAATGTATAAAATGTATAAAATGTATAAACCCCTAAAAAAAAAAAGAATCCATGAATTACAATCCACATAATAATTCACATTTCCTGTTGCTGCAGGATTATTTTCCTGCTGTAGCAAATTAAGTTCAAATTAAGATCCTACATCTGTATCTGTCAACCCAGCCTGTTGCTTCATAATGTGCCATAATCCTTATGGTAACCTCCAGCTCTTGTCAGACCATGTGTGTCAGCCTAAACCCCAGGCCAGAAAGACACTCCTGCTCCTCATGGGTTCCGGTCAAAAGTTTAAGAAATAGGGTGTCATTTGAACTCAACCTTAGCCGTGGTCTCGGTCTGGGTCCTAAACGGCTGTATGGAGTCTTCGTCCAAAGTAGTGCACTATGAAGGGAATAATGTGGTATATGGGACGCAGCCCATGGTCATGGTCCTGGTCTTTCACTGCTGTTGCCATTTAAGTGTTCGGTCTCAGCACGTTACTGCTGGGCAACAGGCCAGCAGGACGCGTTGATTACAGGTTCCATCTTGTGTGTGTGTGTGTGTGTGTGTGTGTATGTGCATGTGGGCGTGCTTCCGTGGGGGAGGTAGACACCAAAAGAGTGCTGTTTTTCTGCCGACAGGTGACTGGGTGGCTGGGAGGCTGGGAGGCTGGGTGGCTGGGTGGCTGGGAGACTGGGTGGCTGGGAGGCTGGGTGGCTGGGTGACCGGGTGGCCCGGGTGATTGAGCAGATTCCTGGAAAGCCCAGTCCAAACAACCCTGTGTGTGTGTGTTTGTGTGTGTGCACGCCTGCGTTTGTGGGTGCGTGAATGTATGTGCGTGTGTGAACACACTGTGTGTGCATACGTCCATGTGTGCGTGTGCGTCCATGTTTGTGTGTGTGTGTGTATGTGTGTGTGTGTGGCATACCATACCATAAGACTACAGTCAGGTTCCCAGTTCCCCCTAGTGGTGAGAGACACCAGTATCTGTGAAGGATCTCACACTGAACACTTTTATACAAACACATTCTTTTGTTCCAATTACAGGTAGCAGATTATACCTCTTACTCTCCCCTTGTTAAGAAGGGGTGAGGGGAAATAGATTAATAACTACAGGAAGGGGTGAGGGGAAATAGATTAATAACTACAGGAAGGGGTGAGGGGAAATAGATTAATAACTACAGGAAGGGGTGAGGGGAAATAGATTAATAACTACAGGAAGGGGTGAGGGGGAAAGAACAATAACTACAGGAAGGGGTGAGGGGAAATAGATTATTAACTACAGGAAGGGGTGAGGGGAAATAGATTAATAACTACAGGAAGGGGTGATTGGAAATAGATTAATAACTACAGGAAGGGGTGAGGGGAAATAGATTATTAACTACAGGAAGGGGTGAGGGGAAATAGATTAATAACTACAGGAAGGGGTGAGGGGAAATAGATTAATAACTACAGGAAGGGGTGAGGGGAAGTAGATGAATAACTACAGGAAGGGGTGAGAGGAAATAGAACAATAACTACAGGAAGGGGTGAGGGGGAAATAGATTAATAACTACAGGAAGGGGTGAGGGGGAAATAGAACCATAACTACAGGAAGGGGTGAGGGGAAATAGATTAATAACTACTGGAAGGGGTGAGGGGAAATAGATTAATAACTACAGGAAGGGGTGAGGGGGAAATAGAACCATAACTACAGGAAGGGGTGAGGGGAAATAGAATAATAACTACAGGAAGGGGTGAGGGGAAATAGATTAATAACTACTGGAAGGGGTGAGGGGGAAATAGAACATTAACTACAGGAAGGGGTGAGGGGAAATAGATTAATAACTACAGGAAGGGGTGAGGGGGGAAATAGAACAATAACTACAGGAAGGGGTGAGGGAAATAGATTAATAACTACAGGAAGGGGTGAGGGGGAAATAGAACCATAACTACAGGAAGGGGTGAGGGGAAATGGAACAATAACTACAGGAAGGGGTGAGGGGGAAATAGAACCATAACTACAGGAAGGGGTGAGGGGAAATAGAACAATAACTACAGGAAGGGGTGAGGGGGAAATAGAACCATAACTGCAGAAAGGGGTGAGGGGAAATAGAACAATAACTACAGGAAGGGGTGAGGGGAAATAGAACATTAACTACAGGAAGGGTGAGGGGAAATAATGTATGAGCCCATTCAGGTCTCTTAGAGGGCACAAGGCTACATTATAATTCGGTATAAAAATGATAAAATAAGCAAACTGACATTGATTTGTTTAATTGATAAGTTATGCACAATTTCTTAATTAGGTTTACGTTAAATTAAGATGCTATGATACCTGTCTCTTCAAAATGTGTGTTTATAGTTTGTTTCAGGCCAACTAAGGTTTCAATAATGTCCAAATGACACCATAAAATTCCAACTTTGATGTTAGTGATTTGATAAGGAAAATAAATGGGATTTCAAAGAGAATATTAGGTTAAGCAATTTAACACATGGTGAGGTACAGACATCACAAATAACAACCAAACTCTATGTATTGGTCTGTAATTTATTTACCCAATACATTTTTTAAAGGAATTATTTTTCGCTGTCAACATTATGCTTGTTTTTCAATGTAATTGTGACAATTGTGGTGGATACACTGCTATAATCCTAAAAGTGTATCTACCTGCTTGCCATTCCTTTTAGAATGTCAGACAATGTGTGTGTTTCAGAATGCCGGTCACAGCTAAACCTGGCAACAGACCCTCAGTGGCGCCACAGCCGCATTACCTAACACTGATCTCCTTCTATAGAAATCCCACACAAACAAAAACCGAAGTATTACGGTACCATGTGTGTTCGCACTGGCTTAAACAAGACTGAAAGAAAGGAGAGGAAGAAAAAAGAAAAGAAATCACAAAACAGCCGAGACCACCTAAACTCACGGTGAACGCCGGCTTCCCATTGGAGAGTTCAGTCAGAATCTCTAGTAGAAATACTTTAATTGTTCAGGGACTCTACGTCTAATAAGGTTTCTAAATCGAGCGCCTTTATTTGTTTTCCTCTGACTCGCGGCTACAGAAAAATGCAGTCGCTCTAATTACTAGTGCTGTCATTAAGAGATGTGGAGGTATTAAACTGTTCTTCCTCTCTCTCTCTCTCTCTCTCTCTCTCTCTCTCTCTCTCTCTCTCTCTCTCTCTCTCTCTCTCTCTCTCTCTCCGTTTTAGTGGAATACTTTAGAACAGAACCGAGCTCCTTCTCTGTCAGGCTATACATTGAAGGAGGAAGTGATTTTAGAGAGATAAAACAAAAAAAATACAACGTAATGTAACGATAAAATCCAGAAGGTTACAGTGCATTCACTATTTTACAGGTCCTGTGTGACGTTTTACTAGAGTGAATCTGTACTGTATTACCTCATGTTCTCATGGTGGAATTTATTTGTTTGTGTACTTGTCTGTTCCTGTCCGAGAGGGTGGAACAGAGAAGTATGTTTTTTTAAAACTCAAAACCTTTTGCAATGTTCTGAAGCTCTATCATAACTAATAGAGTATCTCATATATTCCATTTCGGTGATGATACATCGATTTACCCTTCATATGTGAATGTATGATTTAGGGCTCGATTCAATCCGTCTAACGGAAGTTCCACGCTATAGCGCGATATAAATTTAAAGGTCATTTCAGAATCAGACGATATACGCAGCGTTTACCGTGAACACAGTCTCCACGAACGCAGAAACATTTAATTTTCAATCGCACTGTAGGCGCGAAAATTATGCGATCGGTTTTGAATCGATCCCTTAAGTTGAATTTGATTTGAGCAATGTTTTATACTGTATCTCAAGTAAAATGAGCTTTATATGTTTTAATCACATCAAGCAACCTTTCCCCTCTCTTTACAACTGATATTCATGGGTAATTACTAGGTGAGAAAGAATCTGAGGTCTCTGTCAGATGAACGTGTCACAGGTAGGAAGGAGTGGGAGTACAACTCTATAACAGATTCTATATATAAACACACACACACACACACACACACACACACACACACACACACACACACACACACACACACACACACACACACACACACACACACACACACACACACACACACACACACACACACACACACACACACACACACACACACACACACACACACACACCACTCTCAGGTGTCATGCCTGTTCAGGACAATGTGATCATGGTTAGCTGCCATGGGCTAATTGAGTGACTGCTGATGCACAACCACATTTCAAAACTGCACCTTGTGTATTCTATGCTGAACAAGAATATAAACGCAACATGCAACAATTTCAACAATTTTACTGAGTTACAGTTAATATAAGGAAATCAGTCAATTGAAATAAATAAATTAGGCCCTAATCTATGGATTTCACATGACTGGGCAGGGGCGCAGCCATGGGTGGGCCTGGGAGGGCATACAGTAGGCCCACCCCCTTGGGAGCTAGGCCCAACCAATCAGAAGGGGCTTTTCCCCACAAAAGGGCTATATTACAGACAGAAATACTGCTCAGTTTCATCAGCTTTCCGGGTGGCTGGTCTCATAAGAAGCAGGATGCGGAGGTCCTGGACTGGCGTGGTTACACGTGGTCCGCATTTGTGTGGCCGATTGGACGTACTGACAAATTCTCTGAAACAACATTGGAGGCGGATTATGGTAGAGAAATTAACATTCAATTATCTGGCAACAGCTCTGGTGGACATTCCTGCAGTCAGCATGCCAATTGCACTCTCCTTCAATCAAATGTATTTATAAAGCCCTTCTTACATCAGCTGATGTCACAAAGTGCTGTACAGAAACCCAGCCTAAAACCACAAACAGCAAGCAATGCAGGTGTAGAAGCACAGTGGCTAGGAAAAATTCTCTAGAAAGGCTTGAACCTAGGAAGAACCTAGAGAGGAACCAGACTATGAGGTGTGGCCAGTCCTCTTCTGGCTGTTCCGGGTGGAGATTATAACAGAACATGGCCAAGATGTTCAAATGTTCATAGATGACCAGCAGGGTCAAATAATAATAATCACAGTGGTTGTAGAGGGTGCAACAGGTCAGCACCTCAGGAGTAAATGTCAGTTGGCTTTTCATAGCCGATCATTCAGAGTATCTCTACCGCACCTGTTGTCTCTAGAGAGTTGAAAACAGCAGGTCTGGGACAAGGTAGGACGTCCGGTGAACAGGTCAGGGTTCCATAGCCGCAGGCAGAACAGTTGAAACTAGAGCAGCAGCACGGCCAGGTGGACTGGGGACAGCAAGGAGTCATCAGGCCAGGTTGTCCTGAGGCATGGTCCTAGGGCTCAGGTCCTCCGAGAGAAAGAGAGAGAGACAAAGAGAGAGAATTAGAGAGAGCATACTTAAATTCACACAGGACACCAGATAAGACAGGAGAATTACTCCAGATATAACAGACTGACTATAACAAACTTACCATCCTGAGACAAGGCCGAATATAGCCCACGAAGATCTCCCCCACGGCCCGAACCCCGAGGGGGGGCGCCAACCCGGACAGGAAGATCACGTCTGCGACTCAACCCACTCAAGTGACGCACCCCTCCTAGGGACAGCATGGAAGAGCACCAGTAAGCCAGTGACTCAACCCCCGTAATAGGGTTAGAGGCAGAGAATCCCAGTGGAGAGAGGGGAACCGGCCAGGCAGAGACAGCAAGGGCGGTCCTGGGCCAGACTACACTCAATCATAGGACCTACTGAAGAGATGAGTCTTCAATAAAGACTTAAAGGTCGAGACCGAGTCTGTGTCTCTCATATGGATAGACAGACCACTCCATAAAAACTGAGCTCTATGGGAGAAAGCCCTGCCTCCAGCTGTTTGCTTAGAAATTCTAAGAGGCCTGTGTCTTGTGACCGTAGCGTACGTGTAGTTATGTACAGCAGGACCAAATCGGTCCCTCAAAACTTGAGACATTTTTGACATCGTGTTGTGTGACAAAACTGCACACTTTAGATATACCTTTTATTGTCCCCAGCACAAGGTTCACCTGAGTAATAATCATGCTGTTTAATCAGCTTGTTGATATGCCACACCTGTCAGGTGGATGGATTATCTAGACAAAGGAGAAATGCTCACTAACAGGGATGTACACAGATTTGGGCACAAATACGGAACATTTCTGGGATATTTTATTTCAGCTCAAGAAACATGGGACCAACACTTTTTTTTAAATCAGATGTCCTCCTCTCTCCTCTCCTCTCCTCCCCCCTTCCCCCTCTCCTCTCCTCCCCCCTCTCCTCTCCTCCCCTGGAGGTCCCATGCCTGGAAAAGAAAGGTATAGGAGTGACATAGATTGATGTGTGAACGCTCCTCCTGATTCGCTGATTAAACCCATCAATCAGTATGCAGAGGAGGTGTCCGATGCAAATGGCTCCAATCAGGCAAAGCGGAGCGGAGTGCTTCTAGGTTGTGGTGGAGAGCAGAGTGTCAAAGACAGAGGTGGAGGACGGGGCAACCAGCTGGGACAGATGTGTCTTGGACTAGGAGAGGAGAGGACAACCCTTGGGATGCATCTGAAAAGGCCTAGATGGGACTGGTCTAATGTAGTGCTCCACATGGGACATAGAGTGTCATTTCAGATGCAGGTTGAAGTTTATTGGGATGAGTCTTGTCCTGGAGACAGAATTGACAGATTTCCGTTAGATGGGCCAGCTGCAAAGTCCAAATTGGCTATATTGTAAAAATTCATTAAAACAAAAATGGTCTTAATTTAAGGTTAGGTTTAGCAGTGTGGTTAAGGTTAGGTTTAAGGTTAGGGTTGGGTTTAAAATCAGATTTTATGACTTTGTGGCTGTGACAGCTAGTGACCATTCTGCAGAACTGCCTCCAGAACAGCATTCATGATGAAAAACGTTAACCTGTATTTCAAATGCAACCTACTGTGTGAGGTAAAATGATGATAATGTTTTTGTGGAGGAACTCCCGTAAAACCCAATCCTATTCAAATTAGACTATGGGAGACAATTATTTGTCACGACTGACAACATAAACTGTGATTTGTGAGTTCATACACACACACACACACTCTCTCTCTCTCTCTCTCTCTCTCTCTCTCTCTCTCTCTCTCTCTTTCTCTCTCCTCGAGAATAGAGAAAACCTCATGCCAGTCTTCTACAGCTGCTAATTTCTCAACACTCATCTAGGGTCTGAGAGATACATCATCTGGGCATTCTCTTTGTTTAGTCCCTATCTCTCCATCTCCCCATCTATCCATCTCTCCAACTCCCCATCTTCCCATCTCTTGATCTCTCCATCTCTCCATCTCTACATCTCTACATCTCTACATCCCCTCATCAACACACTGACTATCATATTCTCTATGTCTTGGTCACTCCATCCAATCTCCCTGAAATGGTTTTACAGGGACTGGGCCCTAGGGCTCCCTAAAGTACAAGCCTCCATCTCACTACCTCTCACGACCTCTCACGGCCTCTCACTTCCTTCCACAACCTATCACGACCTCTCATGGCCTCTCACGTCCTCTCACGACCACTCACCGCCTCTCACGTCCTCTCACGGCCTCTCACGACCACTCACCGCCTCTCACGTCCTCTCACGGCCTCTCACGTCCTCTCACAACCACTCACCGCCTCTCACGGCCTCTCACGGCCTCTCACGGCCTCTCACGACCTCTCACGGCCTCTCACGACCTCTCACTACAACCCTCATGTGAATACAAGGAACACATCAAGTACCAGACTTGATCTTTACGACCTCTTTATCCCTAGTTGAAGTGCATTATTCATCCTGGTTATGTCACTGTTCTGTCGCTATCATCACATCCAATCACCGTCCTCAATCCAACCCCCTTGTTATGTCAATGTTCTGTCTCTATCATTCTATCCAGTCACTGTCCTCAATCCAACCCCCTTGTCATCTCTATTACAACAAGCTCTCACAGTCTCAAGTCATAATTAGACGTTCATCCATGCTCCTCCCCCATCTCTCTATAATCACCGGGGCGATGCTCCTCCCCCATCTCTCTATAATCACCGGGGCGATGCTCCTCCCCCATCTCTCTATAATCACCGGGGCGATGCTCCTCCCCCATCTCTCTATAATCACCGGGGCGAAGCTCGGGTGCCTCCTTCATTTGCATAATACCATCCTGACACTTTCACTTCCGTCATCCATCACCGTCCGCGACCTCGTGAATCACCCCCGCCCGCTCCTCATGGCCCTCCTGCTCCCTCCATCACTCCCCCTCTTCACCTCTCCTCCTCCGCTCCCTCTGTATTCCCTCTCTCTTCTCTCCCCTCTCTGATTGCGTCCTGTGTTTATCTGGCCAAGCACAAAAGATTGATTCCCTGCTGTCTGCCTGCCTTATGTTCAGCAGATAGGGATTTTCACAGAGTGATGAAGCACCCAGTCAGCTAATGATAAACAGAAAACACATATTCAAAAGGATGAGGAGAGGGACCTCTATCTTTCCGTCTCACCTCTTCTCTCTTTATCCCCCTCTCTCCATTCCTTCCTTCCTCTCATCCCCTCTCGAAGTGAACATATTATTCTTGGAGTTCAATTCGAAACACAAAATTGTTTTCATGTCACTCCTTTTACATGTGTATCTCTTGATTTTCTACTGGGGGTAATAAAGAAGAACAATTGTAAATGAAGGGAGAGAATGGGGAAGAAATTAAGCAATTAAAATCAAACTGTCCGTGGTTTTGATGGCTGGTCTTGTTCTGTTCTGCTACATACGACTGTGTGAGGGGGAGAACTGACAGGCCTTGTGTTTTAAGAACATATCTAGGCGGAATGATTAAAGCATAGAAGGGATGCGTTGGAATAGCTTTGATGAAGCTGAGGTTGGTTCAAGAGGAGGTTGGTTTACTACTATTGCAGAACAAACCAAATGTATTAAAACTCATTATATACGTATTATTACAGGCTTCTGTGTTTAACCTTTGACCCACCACTTACAGTAAATAATTATACCCTGAATGTAGGCCTGTGCTATGACTGAAGCATGTTAGCGAAGGCATATTCACCCTTCACACCAACTAGATCTGTTCACACTGTTATTGAACAGCTACCATGTGACTTTAACAAGAACGCTCTATGACGTGATATAAAACACTGTATCATCTAACAAGAACCCTGCAGACCAAACGGCCCATGCTTTTACGTGCTAAAACCTATGTTATGACTTTGAGCAAGTGCACTATAAGTCTGCAAAGTTTCTCTTCTCCTCGATAACAAAATACCATTAGCTGCTGTCACATACAGGAGAAGAGAGATTATTTTATTTATTGAAATGAGATTGAAATGATAAATCTCCCTCCCCTGTTAAAACAGAGAGACTCATAAGCCTGGTGTGGGGGATAGGGATTAGACAGCATGGAAGGATGAGAAGGAGAGAGAGGAGGGAGATGAAGAAGGAAGGATGGAAAGAGAGTGATAGAGAGAAAGAAATAGAGAGAGAGAGAGAGAGAGAGAGAGAGAGAGAGAGAGAGAGAGAGAGAGAGAGAGAGAGAGAGAGAGAGAGAGAGAGAGAGAGAGAGAGAGATGAATAAAGAGTGAGATGGAGAGATAGTGAAAGAAAGAGATGAAGCGAAAGACGAAGAGGCGGAGTGAAGCGAGAGAGAAATTCATAATTCATAATAAAACAAAAGGTGTCATGGGAAACATCACTGATATTAAAATCAGAGGCAGACAGATCTATATGAAAAATGCAGATTTGAAAATGCAAATAAGTGTGTAGAGTAAGCCTGAGAGGGCATTCAAAGATAGGGTGACAACACCAAAAGAAAGACATTCATATGGAGCTTTGATGTTTTTTGGAATGCAATTTATGCGACTGACATACACCATGCACCAAAATAATTCTGTTGAAAATAAGGTTTTTATACTGTAGTGTGTTTCTCCTGGTTTTAGTTCAAGTCACACAAACCTTTACAAACGTACATCTCAAATGTTTTGTTTTTCAATTATTTATTGTCATCTCATTCAGTTTAGTTCAATATTCAAACAAATATGACAGCGTTATCACTGGCATAACAATGCTATTACACATGGAAATCCATGTTATAACACATTTGAGTTAAACTACAAAATTATCATTAAAAAGCCAAATTGGCCTCAATACCAATACCGCACACATCTAGACATGTGAATATGGTAGGCGATATACGAGTAAGCCCACAGACAGAGTGTCACAGTGTTTAGCTGACTTAAGGTCACTGTGAAACCCCTTCTGAGCAGAGAGGGCCACAACAGAACTTCCCACAGCTGTTTTAACTCAGACCTAGAGTCCAGCCATCCCTTCCCATCTAACCCTTCATCTATCCATTCCTGCATCTCTACTTCCACCAGCCCTCCGTCCCTCCATCCCTCCATCCCTCCATCCCTCTAGCCTTCCATCCATTCCATCACTCCACTTTCTGTTCCTGTGCCATCAACTTTTCAGCTTGAGGTGAGGCTCTGTTTTCCCCTGCTTCTCACAAGCCACCAACAGACTCAACGTTGAGATAAATGAAGAGGGCAGAAATGGAGGCATGGAGGAAGGGAAGGTAGAGGGGTCATTTTACACGTGTTAAAGTACACTTGATAGTGAGTAGAAACTACCGCTGGTTTATAAGGGAATTCGAATAGTCAGAAAATAGATTATTATTTTAAAAGAAGAGATCTGGACCCATTAACTTCTTAGGGAGCGGTGGGGCGCCCCACTCCCGACACTACCAGGTGAAATGCAAGGCGCCAAATTCAAAATCCCAAAGTTGAATTATTAAACATGCACCAATAAACAAGTGTTTCATAGTCATCAAAAGCTCTGCTTCTTGGCAATATCACAGCGTTGTCAGATTTCAAAAAGGCTTTACGGCGAAAGCACCACATTTGATTGTTCGAGGGTAGCACCTAACATATTTTTTCCATTACCATAATTTCATAAGCCTCCACGGTTCACAGAAAACACATTTCACAGCGAAAACAAATCAATTACCTTTTGAAGCTGAGGGCTTCCCAAGTGTCCAACGAAGACAATCCATGGTTCTTTTGTTAGAAAAAGTAATGTATTATATCCATAAATCTCTGTTTGGTTGGCGCGTTATAATCAGAAAATAGAGCGTCGACTCCTCCATTGAAACGTGAAGAGAACCGTTCAACTTATACCTATAAACTTGTCCAAGAACAATCAAACATCATTGTAAATGTATCCTTTGGAACACTTTTATGTATAAATAGCATAATATTTCAACCGGAATATAAACTGGGTGATAAAAAAGGAAAAAACCACAGAGCGTGCCTGCCGGGAGCGCGCGTTTACTTGTAAGGACATCTATGGGGACACTTCCTGATTCCTCTTCTTCTCTGCTCTAAAAACATCTAAAAAGAATCAGAACACTTTCTCGAGACTGTTGACATCCAGAGGAAGCGATAGGTACTGCATTCATATGTCCTTATAAGGGCATTTTCATAAGGGAGGGGGCTCTAAATGAGGCAATGTGTCAAAACCACTTTTTCCAGGACAGAAATTCCTCGGGGTTTCGCCTGCCATATCCGTTCTGTTTTACTTACAGACGAAATGTTAAAACTTTTAGACAATTCTGAGTGTTTCCTATCCAATGGTACTAAATATGTGCATATCCTATTTTCTGGGCCTGAATGGGATGCATTTTACTTGGGGCATGCCAGGGTCTCCAAAACCGTCACTTCGTGCGCTGCTCCCAGAAGAAGTTAAACATGTTAAATTATAGATATTAATGAAACTTCACATGCACTACCCATTTCATACATACACTGTAGGCTTGCTGAGCTGGGTCTGTCCAATTCATGATTCAGGGTACCATTTCCACACATTCTTCTTTGTCAGGTTTCAAAGAGTTACGGGATGAACTGAGTGATGGGACTAACCTGGTTCGTCTTCCATTGCTAGAGACATGGGACTAACCTGGTCCACTGTCATCTTCCATAGCCAGAGACATGGGACTAACCTGGTCTACATTCATGTCCTAGCGAAGCAACAATGGTGAATCATGTTTGTACTGTAACAGACCAGATCGGAAGATATTTTATACTGTGACAGAACAGATAAGAATATATATTATACTGTAACAGACCAGATAGGAAGATATTTTATACTGTAACAGACCAGATAGGAAGAGATATTATACTGTAACAGACCAGATAGGAATATATTTTATACTGTAACAGACCAGATAGGAAGATATATTATACTGTGACAGACCAGATAGGAAGAGACATTATACTGTAACAGACCAGATAGGAAGATATATTATACTGTAACAGACCAGATAGGAAGATATTTTATACTGTGACAGAACAGATAAGAATATATATTATACTGTAACAGACCAGATAGGAAGATATATTATACTGTGACAGACCAGATAGGAAGAGATATTATACTGTAACAGACCAGATAGGAAGATATTTTATACTGTAACAGACCAGATAGGAAGAAATATATTATACTGTGACAGACCAGATAGGAAGAGATATTATACTGTAACAGACCAGATAGGAAGATATATTATACTGTAACAGACCAGATAGGAAGATATTTTATACTGTGACAGAACAGTTAAGAATATATATTATACTGTAACAGACCAGATAGGAAGATATTTTATACTGTAACAGACCAGATAGGAAGAGATATTATACTGTAACAGACCAGATAGGAAGAGACATTATAGTATAACAGACCAGATAGGAAGATATTTTATACTGTAACAGACCACAGAGGAAGATATTTTATACTGTAACAGACCAGATAGGAAGATATTTTATACTGTGACAGACCAGATAGGAAGAGACATTATAGTATAACAGACCAGATAGGAAGATATTTTATACTGTAACAGACCACAGAGGAAGATATTTTATACTGTAACAGACCAGATAGGAAGATATTTTGTACTGTAACAGACCACAGAGGAAGATATTTTATACTGTAACAGACCAGATAGGAAGATATTTTATACTGTAACAGACCAGATAGGAAGAGATATTATACTGTAACAGACCAGATAGGAAGATATTTTATACTGTAACAGACCAGATAGGAAGATATTTTATACTGTGACAGACCAGATAGGAAGAGACATTATAGTATAACAGACCAGATAGGAAGATATTTTATACTGTAACAGACCACAGAGGAAGATATTTTATACTGTAACAGACCAGATAGGAAGATATTTTGTACTGTAACAGACCACAGAGGAAGATATTTTATACTGTAACAGACCAGATAGGAAGATATTTTATACTGTAACAGACCAGATAGGAAGATATTTTGTACTGTAAAAGACCAGATAGGAAGATATTTTATACTGTAACAGACCAGATAGGAAGATATTTTGTACTGTAACAGACCACAGAGGAAGATATTTTATACTGTAACAGACCAGATAGGAAGATATTTTATACTGTAACAGACCAGATAGGAAGATATTTTATACTGTAACAGACCACAGAGGAAGATATTTTATACTGTAACAGACCACAGAGGAAGATATTTTATACTGTAACAGACCACAGAGGAAGATATATTATACTGTAACAGACCAGATTAGAAGATATGAAAAGATAGAGACATCTAAATGGACAAAACACTCCTGTGTTTCTGTTATGGAAGCAAAGTGTGAAACAATTCTGATGAAATGAATATGAATGGAGCGATGTACTATATGAAAATGAAACATTGCAGAGAGTAACCACCAAACTGCTTATTAAAGTTTCACCAGACTGCTGAATATAGTTTCAACAGACTGCTAATTAAAGTTCCAACACACTGCTGAATAAAGTTCCACCAGACTACTAAATAAAGTTCCACCACACTGCTAATTAAAGTTCCACCAGACTGCTAAATAAAGTTCCACCACACTGTTAATTAAAGTTCCCTAGACTGCTAAATAAAGTTCCACCACAATGTTAATTAAAGTTCCACCAGACTGCTAAATAAAGTTTCACCAGACTGCTAATTAAAGTTCCACCAGACTGCTAAATAAATTTCCACCACACTGCTAATTCAAGTTCCACCAGACTGCTAAATAAAGTTTCACCAGACTGCTAATTAAAGTTCCACCAGACTACTAAATAAAGTTTCACCAGCCTACTAATTAAAGTTCCACCAGACTACTAAATAAAGTTCCACCAGACTGCTAATTAAAGTTCCACCAGACTACTAAATAAAGTTCCACCAGACTGCTAATTAAAGTTCCACCAGACTACTAAATAAAGTTCCACCAGACTGCTAATTAAAGTTCCACCAGACTACTACATAAAGTTTCATCAGGCTACTAAATAAAATTCCACCAGACTGCTAATTAAAGTTCCACCAGACTACTAAATAAAGTTCCACCAGACTACTAAATAAAGTTTCACCAGCCTACTAATTAAAGTTCCACCAGACTGCTAATTAAAGTTCCACCGGTCTACTCATTAAAGTTCCACCAGTCTACTCATTAAAGTTCCACCAGCCAGCTAATTAAAGTTTACCAGAATGCTAATGAAAGTTCCAGCAGACTGCTAATTAAAGTTCACCTGACTGCTAATTAAAGTTTTACAAGACTGCTAATTAAAGTTCACCAGACTGCTAATTAAAGTTTCACCAGACTGCTAATTAAAGTTCCACCAGACTGCTAATTAAAGTTCACCAGACTGCTAATTAAAGGTCCACCAGACTGCTAATTGAAGTTCCACCAGACTGCTAATTAAATTTCACCAGACTGCTAATTAAATTTCACCAGACTGCTAATTAAAGTTCCAGCAGACTGCTAATTAAAGTTCTCGACTGCTAATTAAAGTTTCACAAGACTGCTAATTCAACAGACTGCTAATTAAAGTTCCACCAGACTGCTAATTAAAGTTCCACCAGACTGCTAATTAAAGTTCCACCAGACTGCTAATTGAAGTTCCACCAGCCTACTAATTAAAGTTCCACCAGACTGCTAATTAAAGTTCCACCAGTCTACTCATTAAAGTTCCACCAGTCTACTCATTAAAGTTCCACCAGACTGCTAATTAAAGTTCACCTGACTGCTAATTAAAGTTTCACAAGACTGCTAATTAAAGTTCCACCAGACTGCTAATTAAAGTTCACCAGACTGCTAATTAAAGTTCCACCAGACTGCTAATTAAAGTTCCACCAGACTGCTAATTAACGTTCCACCAGTCTACTCATTAAAGTTCCACCAGTCTACTCATTAAAGTTCCACCAGACTGCTAATTAAAGTTCCACCAAACTGCTAATTAAAGTTCCACCAGACTGCTAATTAAATTTCACCAGACTGCTAATTAAAATTCCACCAGCCTGCTAATTAAAGTTTACCAGACTACAAATGAAAGTTCCAGCAGACTGCTAATTAAAGTTCACCTGACAGCTAATTAAAGTTTCACAAGACTGCTAATTAAAGTTCCACCAGACTGCTAATTAAAGTTCACCAGACTGCTAATTAAAGTTCCACCAGACTGCTAATTAAAGTTCCACCAGACTGCTAATTCAAGTTCCACCAGACTGCTAATTAAAGTTCCACCAGACTGCTAATTAAATTCCACCAGACTGCTAATTGAAGTTCCACCAGACTGCTAATTAACGTTCACCAAACTGCTGAATAAAGTTCCACCAGACTGCTAATTAAAGTTCCAGCAGACTGCTAATTGAAGTTCCACCAAACTGCTGAATAAAGTTCCACCAGACTGCTAATTAACGTTCACCAAACTGCTGAATAAAGTTCCACCAGACTGCTAAATACATTTTCAACTGTACTGCTGAATAAATATTTGTTTGCCTTCTTTACTTTCTTTACCGAAGCTAAATAAAAATATTTTTTGTTCTTTATTTTCTGTAGACGTAAATCTGTAAAGGAAAATCCATGGCATAAAATCCTCCCCAAATCCTTATTAAATCCAATAATATTTGCATAGAGCTTAAAACATGCAAAGTCCCTGAGTATGAATTAATCTGGAAAGCCGTGGTTTGGGTTCAGCATTAAAAGGGATTTTGACTGAGAGTGAGAGGTTTCATTCCTTCAGATACAGCCTGAAGGTGGTCTAAGTTAGTGAGGAAATTCAACAAAAAAGAGTAACAGAGATGTCCGTTTTCCTGTGTTCTGTAGCTACTTCAGTTTTTTTACGAATCGTTTTGACTGGTACTGTGTGTGTGTGCTGGCCCTTCTCAAAAGTAACATTAGTGGACTGTATCTCATCCATTGGAAAGTTTAGTGTGGAGAAATCTGTTTTTATTTTAACACCAGAGAAGACAAGGCCAAGGCCATCGATAGTTTATACAGTATCTATATATATATCTCTATACAATAAGACATAGAATACCAAACACAACGTATATATTTTTTTTCATTGTCACATGCTTGGTAAACAACAGGTGTGGACTAACAGTGAAAGGCATACTTACAGAGTTAAAGAAAACAGAGAAATAATCCAGAAGTAAAGCAATAATGATAAAATGAATAACATATACACAATGAGTAACAATAGCTTGGCTATATACACTGAACTGAAATATAAACGCAACATGTACACATTCTTTTGATTTTACTGAGTTACAGTTCATATAAGTAAATCAGTCAATTGAAATAAATAAATTATGCCCTAATCTATGGATTTCACATGACTAGGAATACAGATATGCTTCTGTTGGTCACAGATACCTTTAAAAAATGGTAGGGGCGTGGATCAGAGAACCAGCCAGTATCTGGTGAGACCACCATTTACCTCAAGCAGCGCGACACATCTCCTTCACATAGAGTTGATCAGGCTGTTGATTGTGTCCTGTGGAATGTTGTCCCACTGCTCTTCAATGGCTGTGTGAAGTTGCTGGATATTGGCGGGAACTGGAACACGCTGTCGTACACGTCGATCCAGAGCATCCCAAACATGCTCAATTGGTGACTTGTCTGGTGAGGAAGCAGGCCATGGAAAAACTGGGACATTTTCAGCTTCCAGGAATTATGGACAGATCCTTGTGACATGAGGCCATGCATTATCATGCTGAAACATGAGGTGATGGCGGCGGATGAATGGCACAACAATGGGCCTCAGGATCTCGTCACGGTATCTCTAGGTATTCAAATTGCCATCGATAAAATGCAATTGTGTTCGTTGTCCGTAGCTTATGCCTGCCCATACCATAACCCCACTACCAACATGGAACACTCTGTTCACAACGTTTGACATCAGCAAACTGCTCGCCCACACTCTTCCATCTGCCAGGTACAGTTGAAACCGGGATTCATCCGTGAAGAGCAGTGGTGTAAAGTACTTAAGTAAAAATACTACTTAAATCGTTTTTGGTGAGGTATCTGTACTTTACTTTTCTATTTATATTTTTGACAACTTTTACTTTTACTTCACTACATTACTAAAGAAAACAATGTACTTTTTACTCCATTTTCCCTGACACCCAAAAGTACTTGTCACATTTCGAATGCTTAGCAGGACAGGAAAATGGTCCAATTCACACATTTATCAAGAGAACATCCCTGGTCATCCCTAATGCCTCTGATCTGGCGGACTCACTTAAAACAAATGCTTCATTTGTACATTATGTCTGAGTGTTGGAGTGTGCCCCTGGCTATCGGTAAATAAAGAAAACAAGAAAATATGCCACCTGGTTTGCTTAATATAAGGAATGTGAAATAATTTATACTTTTGATATTTCAGTATATTTAAAACCAAATACTTTTAGACTTTTACTCAAGTAGTATTTTACTGGGTGACTTTCACTTTTACTTGAGTCATTTTCTATTAAAGTATCTTTACTTTTTCCACCACTGGTGAAGAACACACTTCTCCACAGTCCCAGCCTAATACCCCAACAGGCAAGCAATGCAGATGTAGAAGCACAGTGGCTAAGCAATCGTTGACCTTCCGGTTACAGTAAAGTACAGTGTGTATACGAACAACACAAACAAAAGTCATCTGAAAAAAAAACACCAACCAACCAAGATCCATTCCGTTGTGATCCTCGGGACCGACTCCAAACAAGTACCTCATAGAGAACATAACCCTAAACACAATGGTGTTGGCCTATATTCATGTTGAAGTGCTCTCTGCGTCGACACAGATGCTTTTCATACACCATTAATTGCCTGAATAGTTTGTCTGCTGAATTTCTAATGCGCTATAAATTCTGTGTTTGTTTTTACAGAGTTGACAGCATAGAACACTGTAAGCATGTCCTTGAAACCTTGGAACAGCCAACGTCAGCTGAGCTGAAAGACAAAAACCACTATGCTCTCCTCATTTGCTGGCGCGCTGGAGCTCTCTCTCTCTCTCTCTCTCTCTCTCTCTCTCTCTCTCTCTCTCTCTCTCTCTCTCTCTCCCTCTCCCTCTGTCTCTCTCTTTCTTTCTCTCTGGCTCTCTCTGCTTCTTTCTCTCAATCTATATCTCTGTCTCTCTCTATCTGTCTTTCTCTGCTCCTCTCTCTCTCTCTCTCTCTCTCTCTCTCTCTCTCTCTCTCTCTCTCTCTCTCTCTCTCTCTTTCTGCACTATTGTACATTAGCTACTTATTTTCTTTCTTATCTTAGGATGGAGTCCATCTGACGTGAGAATGGCGCTGGAATGTATAGCAGACACTTTACTGGCTCCTGACCAACTCTGCTATTTTGTGTTGTTCATAATGTTCATAATGTCTCCTCCATTGTTTCCTATGGCCGAAAAGATCTTCTGGATATCAGAACAGCCATTTTTACTTCAATGAATGGGAGGCGCAGGACATATTGCTCACCTTGGACAAGGCCCTAATCCCCGAACACTCCGAGGAGAAAGAGGTGGCGATACAGAAGACGACGTGAGGGCACCCTGATGAAACTCTGAGTAAATAAATAAACCGCCTCTACCCATGAAAACAAACTGGACGAGCTCCGTTCGAGACTATCCTAATCAATGGGACCTGTAGAACTGTAATATCCTATGTTTCTCGTAAACTTGGCTTGACAAAGACATGGATAATATTGTAGATGGTTTTTCTACGCATCGGCAGGACAGAACGACAGCGTTCGGTAAGCTCGAGGTGGTGGTGTGTGTCTCTTTGTTAACACAATGTCACAGATGTCTCTAGTTTTAAAGGAGCTTGCAATTGGCATGCTGATTGCAGGAACGTCCACCAGAGCTGTTGCCATAGAACTTTATGTACCACAAGCCATTTAGAGAATTTGGCAGTACGTCCAAATGGCCTCACAACCGTAGACCACGTGCATGACGTCATGTGGGCGAGCTGTTTGCTGATGTCAACATTGTAAACAGAGTACCCATTGGTGGCTCCTGAGTGGCGCAGTGGTCTAAGGCACTGCATCTCAGTGCAAGAGGAGTCACTACAGCAATTGGCCCAGCATATTCCTGGTTTGGCCAGGCTAGGCCGTCATTGACAATAAGAATTTATTCTTGCCTAGTTAAAAAAAAAAAAAAAATGGTGGCAGTGGGGTTATGGTTTGGGCAGGCATAAGCAACAGACAATGAACACAATTGCGTTTTATCAATCGGCAACTTGAATGCACAGAGATACCGTGACAAGATCCTGAGGCCCATTTCTTTTAAAGTATCTGTGACCAATAGATGCGTATCTATTCCCAGTGATGTGAAATCCAAAGATTAGGACCTAATGGATTCATTTAAATTGACTGATTTCTTAATAGGAACTGTAACTCAGTATATACAGGGTCAGTTCCAGTACCCCATATTTATAATGTTCAGGGATATTGGATCGATAGAGGTAGATATGTATAGGGTTAAGGTGACTAGGCATCAGGATATATGATAAACAGAGTAGCAGCAACATATATGATGATTGTATGTGAGTGGGTGTGTAGTCAGTATAAATGTACTGTATGTGAGTGGGTGTGTAGTCAGTATAAATGTACTGTATGTGAGTGGGTGTGTAGTCAGTATAAATGTACTGTATGTGAGTGGGTGTGTAGTCAGTATAAATGTACTGTATGTGAGTGGGTGTGTAGTCAGTATAAATGTACTGTATGTGAGTGGGTGTGTAGTCAGTATAAATGTACTGTATGTGAGTGGGTGTGTAGTCAGTATAAATGTACTGTATGTGAGTGTGTGTGTGGAATCAGTGGTAGACTAAGCAACCCGGTGGGGCCCCGTGTTGAGGGTCAGCATAGTGGAGATGATGTTACCTACTCTCACCACCTGGTGTCAATCCGTCAGAATATCCAGGATCCAGTTGAAGAGGGAGATGTTCAGTCCCAGGGTCCTGAGCTTGTTGACTAGCTTGAAGGGGACAATGGTGTTGAACGCTGAGCTGTGAATGGAGAATCCATTGAGTTGGATAGCCATGGGGTGTATCTTGTCCGAGAGCCGTGTTTCAGAAAAGCTGAAAATATTGCAGTTTCGAGAGTCCCGTTTCTAGCAAATCCACAATCAGAGGTCATCCATCTAATTATCATCCAGTAGAATGGAAGGGAGAGGTGGCTGGTTTTCCCTCCACCTTAATCTTGCCATGATCCACCCTCTCTTGCTCTGTTACTCCGACGTTTCCTCTTGGGTAGCCCGAAAATTGGGTCGTAATTACAGAAAGAGTCGATGTTGAAGCCGGGAACTGAGGTGAGTAACTGCTGATCTGATGTTCAAAAGTACTTTTCGGTTATAAGAAATGATCGGGGGATACATTTAGCGAAACTAAAATACACATAAACAAAAGAATCACAAAATAGCCAAATTGGTTGGAGCATAAAGGCGGACATCCAGCATGGCGCCATCTTTACAAAGGGCTTTATAAATACGTTTGATTTATTGATTATACAACGATCAATGATGATCGTAAAGACAATTATAATATTTGCCATAAACTTCATAGCAACAGTCTTTATCATAATATACTGCCCCCCGGGTTCAACTGTACTGTACTATACTTTACTGTAATCCAAAGATTGAGGATTTACTTATACTATTCAGTACAACAATGTTTGTACTTGTGGCAATCTACACAGTTAATAGCAACAGTCATTTGCATGTACAGTACTGCCCTGGGGTTAAACTGTACTGCATTCAGTATTACAGGTCATGTACAGTACTGCCCTGGGGTTAAACTGTACTGCATTCAGTATTACAGGTCATCTACAGTACTGCCCTGGGGTTAAACTGTACTGCATTCAGTATTACAGGTCATGTACAGTACTGCCCTAGGGTTAAACTGTACTGCATTCAGTATTACAGGTCATCTACAGTACTGCCCTGGGGTTAAACTGTACTGTATTCAGTATTAACAAGTCATGTACAGTACTGCCCTGGGGTTAAACTGTACTGCATTCAGTATTACAGGTCATCTACAGTACTGCCCTAGGGTTAAACTGTACTGCATTCAGTATTACAGGTCATGTACAGTACTGCCCTAGGGTTAAACTGTACTGCATTCAGTATTACAGGTCATGTACAGTACTGCCCTAGGGTTAAACTGTACTGCATTCAGTATTACAGGTCATGTACAGTACTGCCCTGGGGTTAAACTGTACTGCATTCAGTATTACAGGTAATCTACAGTACTGCCCTGGGGTTAAACTGTACTGCATTCAGTATTACAGGTCATGTACAGTACTGCCCTGGGGTTAAACTGTACTGCATTCAGTATTACAGGTCATGTACAGTACTGCCCTGGGGTTAAACTGTACTGCATTCAGTATTACAGGTCATCTACAGTACTGCCCTGGGGTTAAACTGTACTGCATTCAGTATTACAGGTCATGTACAGTACTGCCCTGGGGTTAAACTGTACTGCATTCAGTATTACAGGTCATCTACAGTACTGCCCTGGGGTTAAACTGTACTGCATTCAGTATTACAGGTCATCTACAGTACTGCCCTGGGGTTAAACTGTACTGCATTCAGTATTACAGGTCATCTACAGTACTGCCCTGGGGTTAAACTATACTGCATTCAGTATTACAGGTCATCTACAGTACTGCCCTGGGGTTAAACTGTACTGCATTCAGTATTACAGGTCATCTACAGTACTGCCCTGGGGTTAAACTGTACTGCATTCAGTATTACAGGTCATCTACAGTACTGCCCTGGGGTTAAACTATACTGCATTCAGTATTAACAGGTCATCTACAGTACTGTCCTGGGGTTAAACTGTACTGTATTCAGTATTAACAAGTCATGTACTGCCCCGGGGTTCAACTGTACTGCATTCAGTATTACAGGTCATCTACAGTACTGCCCTGGGGTTAAACTGTACTGCATTCAGTATTACAGGTCATCTACAGTACTGCCCTGGGGTTAAACTATACTGTATTCAGTATTAACAGGTCATGTACAGTACTGCCCTGGGGTTAAACTGTACTGCATTCAGTATTAACAGGTCATGTACAGTACTGCCCTGGGGTTAAACTGTACTGCATTCAGTATTAACAGGTCATGTACAGTACTGCCCTGGGGTTAAACTGTACTGTATTCAGTATTAACAAGTCATGTACAGTACTGCCCTGGGGTTAAACTGTACTGCATTCAGTATTACAGGTCATCTACAGTACTGCGCTGGGGTTAAACTGTACTGCATTCAGTATTAACAGGTCATCTACAGTACTGCCTTGGGGTTAAACTATACTGCATTCAGTATTAACAGGTCATGTACAGTACTTCCCTGAGGTTAAACTGTACTGCATTCAGTATTAACAGGTCATGTACAGTACTGCCCTGGGGTTAAACTGTACTGTATTCAGTATTAACAAGTCATGTACAGTACTGCCCTGGGGTTAAACTGTACTGCATTCAGTATTAACAAGTCATGTACAGTACTCTCTCTCTATATATATATGTCTCTCTCTCTCTCTTCACCCCTCCCTCACTCCCTCCCTCCAGTCCATCCTTCCATTCATCCCCCTATTGAGTCCTATGGCCCCAGGCACACAACCACCTGACCTTAGACCTCACTGTATTCTCTTTGCTCTAGTACTGGTGTCACTCTCAACACATTCCTCTAGCAGGCCACTCAGTAGTTCCTAGGTAGTGTTACAGGAAGAAAAGCCCCGTGTTCTGTAAGCCAGTTGTCGTGGGGAGGGACAATTTCTCTGCGTGCCACAGCTGGCTGACCTGTTAGAGGACTGACAGCTCTGGAGTTCAACAACAACCACTTAGTACTGGATCTGGGTACCGTGGGTACAAAATGTACACACATTAACACACACACACACACACACAGTACACACATTAACACACACAGTATATACACACACACACACAGAACACACATTAACACACAGTACACACATTGCACACACATTAACACACACACAGTACACACATTAACACACACACACACAGTACACACATTAACACACATACACACACATCCCTCCTTGACGGCTGATGGTGTTGTTTCTCTGTTATAAAGATGGTGGACCATGGAACTATGGTGGTAGGACCAGGGACCTATGGTGGTAGGACCAGGGACCTATGGTGGTAGAACCATGGAACTATGGTGGTAGAACCAGGGAACTATGGTGGTAGGACCATGGAACTATGGTGGTAGGACCAGGGAACTATGGTGGTAGAACCAGGGAACTATGGTGGTAGAACCAGGGAACTATGGTGGTAGGACCAGGGAACTATGGTGGTAGGACCAGGGAACTATGGTGGTAGGACCAGGACACTATGGTGGTAGGACCAGGGAACTATGGTGGTAGGATCAGGGAACTATGGTGGTAGGATCAGGGAACTATGGTGGTAGAACCATGGAACTATGGTGGTAGGACCAGGGAACTATGGTGGTAGGACCAGGGAACTATGGTGGTAGGATCAGGGAACTATGGTGGTAGGACCAGGGAACTATGGTGGTAGGATCAGGGAACTATGGTGGTAGGATCAGGGAACTATGGTGGTAGTACCAGGGAACTATGGTGGTAGGATCAGGGAACTATGGTGGTAGGATCAGGGAACTATGGTGGTAGAACCAGGGAAATGTGGTGGTAGGACCAGGGAACTATGGTGGTAGAACCAGGGAACTATGGTGGTAGTACCAGGGAACTATGGTGGTAGGATCAGGGAACTATGGTGGTAGGATCAGAGAACTATGGTGGTAGGATCAGGGAACTATGGTGGTAGGATCAGGGAACTATGGTGGTAGGATCAGGGAACTATGGTGGTAGAACCAGGGAACTATGGTGGTAGGACCAGGGAACTATGGTGGTAGGACCAGGGAACTATGGTGGTAGAACCAGGGAACTATGGTGGTAGGACCAGGGAACTATGGTGGTAGGATCAGGGAACTATGGTGGTAGGACCAGGGAACTATGGTGGTAGGACCATGGAACTATGGTGGTAGGACCAGGGAACTATGGTGGTAGGACCAGGGAACTATGGTGGTAGGACCAGGGAACTATGGTGGTAGAACCAGGGAACTATGGTGGTAGGACCAGGGAACTAAGGCTATAGTACTGAGATGAACAACGTGTACATTAGACAGAGGAATAGAGGATGATGGTTACCTCCCAAAAAGGAACCCTATTCCCTATACAGTCAACTACTTTTGACCTGAGCTCTATGGGCCTTCTGCACTACATAGGGAATAAGGTGCAATTTGGGAGGCTTTCAATGTCTCCAATTAATCAGATTTAGATTTAAGTGATCAGTGGCTCTGGTTCCTCTGCATGTGCGTGTCCGTGTGCGTGTCCGTGTGCGTGTGTGCGTGTGCGTGCGTGTGTGTGTGTGTGTGTGTGTGTGTGTGAGAGAGAGAGCTGGTGTAGCAGGGTCCCTCCGCGCCCCTCTGAGGTCTCTCTTACAGACACAAAGGTCAACCAGGGCTGCATTAAGGAGTTTTGTGGCAATGTCACCTAAATTACAGTCACATAACACAACAGATGTAGTAAATGTTGAACAAATGATGGTGATGGGAGGCTGCTGTCTGCGGATGCAGAGGAGGGGGATGGAGAGGGGGATGGAGAGGGGTGGGATGGAGAGGGGGATGGAGAGGAGTGGGATGGAGAGGGTGGGATGGAGAGGGGTGGGATGGAGAGGAGTGGGATGGAGAGGGGGATGGAGTGGGATGGGATGGAGAGGGTGGGATGGAGAGGAGTGGGATGGAGAGGGTGGGATGGAGAGGGGATGGAGTGGGGTGGGATGGAGAGGGTGGGATGGAGAGGAGTGGGATGGAGAGGGTGGGATGGAGAGGGTGGGATGGAGAGGAGTGGGATGGAGAGGGTGGGATGGAGAGGGGTGGGATGGAGAGGGGGATGGAGTGGGGTGGGATGGAGAGGGTGGGATGGAGAGGAGTGGGATGGAGAGGGTGGGATGGAGAGGGGTGGGATGGAGAGGGGATGGAGTGGGGTGGGATGGAGAGGGGTGGGATGGAGAGGGGGATGGAGAGGAGTGGGATGGAGAGGGGTGGGATGGAGAGGGGATGGAGTGGGGTGGGATGGAGAGGGTGGGATGGAGAGGGGATGGAGAGGAGTGGGATGGAGAGGGGATGGAGAGGAGTGGGATGGAGAGGGGTGGGGTGGAGAGAGGGGATGGAGTGGGGTGGGATGGAGAGGGTGGGATGGAGAGGGGGATGGAGAGGAGTGGGATGGAGAGGGGGATGGAGAGGAGTGGGATGAGAGGGGGATGGAGAGGGGTGGGATGGAGAAGAGTGGGATGGAGAGGGGGGTGGGGTGGGATGGGATGGAGAGGGGCGGGATGGAGAGGGATGGGAGGGGGATGGAGTGGGGTGGGATGGAGAAGGGGATGGAGAGGGATGGTTTGGAGAGAGGGATGGAGAGGAGTGGGATGGAGAGGAGTGTAATGGGGAGGAAGATGGAGAGGAGGGGGATGGAGAGGGGGATGGGGAGGATGGAGATGGAGAGGGGGATGGAGATGAGGGGGATGGGAAGGAAGATGGGGAGGGACGGGACAGGTGCTGTCATGGGTACATCAATTATCAAATCAGATGCAGTGATAATGTTTTTTTCAACCCATTTCCATTTTTAAAGCTTTTATGTTAAATTGCTGTATCTCACTTCCCAAACAACTCCAGCGATAAACAAATAGAGTCTTATGTTTTGGTATGTTCCACAGGCCTTATCTTTTAGATTCCAACTCAAGTTACAATATTACAAAAAAGCATATTTATTTTTCTTCAAACTGGTAAATTTAGTCCGCTCATATAGATGCAGGATGCCAGAGAAGAGAAGCTTAGTTAGGAAGATTATTTCTTCTTTGTGTGTCTGACTACAGTACTCAGCAGAGGCAGACAGGACGGTAGGATACAGGTATTGAGCTCTGAGCTGAGGCGAGAGAGGAAAAGAAGGGAGAGATCGGGGGCATTGTGTGATTGAGAACAAAGGAAGGAACATAGTGTCCTGGCATCACACGGCAGGTGTGGAGAGGACAATGACAACGCCATGCGTCAGCATTGAAGCACAAATTATATTCATTAAGTTTATCAAAGGCATTTCAGTATTTAAGCCAGCAGTGACCCTGTAAGTCGCATTCTGAATGAACACAGTTAATTCTTATTGCATTGAATAAGAAGTGATATGCACAACAATGCGGAAGACTCTGGTAATTTCTGAGGACTCCAACACCATCCCCACCACAATCACCCCCACCACCATCACCACCATCCCCACCATCACCACCACCACCACCATCCCCACCACCATCCCCACCACCATCACCACCATCCCCACCACAATCACCCCCACCACCATCATCATCACCACCACCATCACCACCAACACCATCCCCACCACCATCATCATCACCACCACCATCACCATCACCACCATCCCCACCATCACCATCCCCACCACCATCCCCACCATCACCATCCCCACCACCACCATCATCACCACCATCCCCACCATCACCACCATCCCCACCATCACCACCATCCCCACCACCATCACCACCATCACCACCATCCCCACCACCACCATCATCACCACCATCCCCACCACCACCACCACCATCACCACCATCACCATCATCACCACCATCCCCACCACCATCCCCACCACCATCCCCACCATCACCACCATCCCCACCACCACCACCATCCCCACCATAACCATCACCACCATCCCCACCATCCCCACCATCACCACCATCCCCACCATCACCACCATCCCCACCACCACCACCATCCCCACCACCACCATCCGCACCACCACCACCATCACCACCATCCCCACCATCACCACCATCCCCACCACCACCATCCCCACCACCACCACCATCCCCACCATCACCATCACCACCATCCCCACCATCCCCACCATCACCACCATCACCACCATCACCACCACCATCCCCACCATCACCACCATCCCCACCACCACCACCATCCCCACCATCACCACCATCCCCACCATCACCATCCCCACCACCATCCCCACCATCACCATCCCCACCACCATCACCACCATCACCACCATCACCACCATCAACCACCATCCCCACCACCACCATCATCACCACCATCCCCACCATCACCACCATCCCCACCACCACCATCATCACCACCATCCCCACCATCACCACCATCCCCACCATCACCACCATCACCACCACCATCCCCACCACCACCACCACCACCATCACCACCATCCCCACCACCACCATCACCACCACCATCCCCACCATCCCCACCATCACCACCATCCCCACCACCACCACCATCCCCACCACCATCCCCACCATCCCCACCACCACTACCATCACCACCATCCCCACCATCACCACCATCACCACCACCATCCCCACCACCATCACCACCATCCCCACCACCACCATCATCACCACCATCCCCACCATCACCATCCCCACCACCATCACCACCATCACCACCATCAACCACCATCCCCACCACCACCATCATCACCACCATCCCCACCATCACCACCATCCCCACCACCACCATCATCACCACCATCACCACCATCACCACCATCACCACCATCAACCACCATCCCCACCACCACCATCATCACCACCATCCCCACCATCACCACCATCCCCACCACCACCATCATCACCACCATCCCCACCATCACCACCATCCCCACCATCACCACCATCATCACCACCACCATCCCCACCACCACCACCACCACCATCACCACCATCCCCACCACCACCATCACCACCACCATCCCCACCATCCCCACCATCACCACCATCCCCCCACCACCACCACCATCCCCACCACCATCCCCACCATCCCCACCACCACTACCATCACCACCATCCCCACCATCACCACCATCACCACCACCATCCCCACCACCATCACCACCATCCCCACCACCACCATCATCACCACCATCCCCACCATCACCATCCCCACCACCATCACCACCATCACCACCATCAACCACCATCCCCACCACCACCATCATCACCACCATCCCCACCATCACCACCATCCCCACCACCACCATCATCACCACCATCCCCACCATCACCACCATCCCCACCATCACCACCATCCCCACCACCACCATCACCACCACCATCCCCACCATCACCACCATCCCCACCACCACCACCATCCCCACCACCATCCCCACCATCCCCACCACCACTACCATCACCACCATCCCCACCATCACCACCATCACCACCACCATCCCCACCACCATCCCCACCACCATCACCACCATCCCCACCACCACCATCATCACCACCATCCCCACCACCACCACCATCCCCACCACCACTACCATCCCCACCACCACCATCATCCCCATCATCACCACCATCCCCACCACCATCACCACCACCACCACCACCATCCCCACCACCACTACCATCCCCACCACCACCACCACCATCCCCACCACCACCACCATCCCCACCACCACTACCATCCCCACCACCACCATCATCCCCATCACCACCACCACCACCAACCCCCACCAGAGAGAGAGAGAGAGAGAGAGAGAGAGAGAGAGAGAGAGAGAGAGAGAGAGAGAGAGAGAGAGAGAGAGCTAGAGAGAGCTAGAGAGAGAGAGAGAGAGAGCTAGAAAGAGCGAGCGAGAGAGCTAGAGAGAGAAATAGATAGAGAGAGAGAGAGAGAGAGAGAGAGAGAGAGAGAGAGAGAGAGAGAGAGAGAGAGAGAGAGAGAGAGAGAGAGAGAGAGAGAGAGAGAGAGAGAGACAGAGAGAGAGACAGAGAGAGAGACAAAGAGAGAGGGTGAGAGAGACAGAGAAACAGAGAGACAGAGAGAGCAAAGATGACACCCCCCATATCGTCTCATAATTGCACTTTATTGAGCGAGAGAGAGAAAGAGAGAAGGAGAAAGAGAGAGGAGGAGATGATGGGTATTCTAAAAAATCATAAGCTATTATGGTCCTGAGGGAGAGAGAGAAAGCTGTTAACTGGGCGTGGCGTATCTACATAAAGAACTGCTGAGAACCATACTGCAAATTACCCTCCAGGCCCGAGTACCCACATGCACACACTCACATACACACTCACACACACTCACACATACACTCACACACACACATACACTCACACACATACACTCACACACATACACTCACACACAGCACTAATTGCCCCACCATTCTGTCAGGTCAATTGACTCTAATTGGAGAGATAATAAAAAGCATGTTCCCCAGGAGCAGAGGTGCAGAGGAGCAGCGCCTGGCTCTCTGAATACAGACAGAGGCATTCAGCATACAGCCATCTGAAATCTGGCTCTCTGAATACAGACAGAGGCATTCAGCATACAGCCATCTGAAATCGGGCTCTCTGAATACAGACAGAGGCATTCAGCATACAGCCATCTGAAATCTGGCTCTCTGAATACAGACAGAGGCATTCAGCATACAGCCATCTGAAATCTATCTTTGCCATTCATTGCCATTCCTCAAATCTCACATGAAACAATTACAGCGTGCTTCTCCTTCCTATGTAATTACAGTAAAATGGGGTGTGATTGGTTACATTCCAAGCGTGTATAATACAATTATATGTCAATGTATTGTATAATGAAATAATAATTTGCTATTTGAATAAGCTATTTTACACCTTGAGTTGTTATCTTTGATATGATTACGGGGGTGAGGGTTCGTTGGTCAAATGTTAAATGATTCTCTCCCTCAAGGGATGGGTAATTTAGGGGGTTAGGGTTTTGGGTAGACCAAGGCAGTCGACCTACGTCATCATGTTAATTTGAGTTCTACGGAGGGAACAATGATTTGTTTGGTTTACAGATTCTGGGTCTTATTGAGTTAGAAATCCCGGCACTGGATCTATAGATTGAATTGTGAATAGGGATAATCTGATATCTAGATTAGCAGATGGTGAACGGTTTGATAATCTAATCCTAATTCTTTTGGGATGGTCTGATAAGAGTTTGATGATCTTGATCCTAGGGACCCCTTGCAGTTTCTCTGGACCTCCGCGCAAGGTCTGAGTTTTTTGGAATATACAGCTGTCCTGTATAGCCTACCTGAACCTGGATGACATGAGCCGTCCTCTCTCCCAGCTTGGATAGAAAGTTGTGTGTAAAAACCAGTGTATTAATACCAAATAATACAGTCAGTCCACCCTCAAAACAGTAACATACTATGGATGTTTTAATTATGTAGTGTAGCCTACTATCTATAGCTATATAAAGTATTTAGCTGCTATTTATAAACGTTAAAAAAAAATAATACACATCAAAAAACGTAGTCGTCTTGACGATAAATTCAGCCACTATTTACTGAACTCAGCGTGTTTTGTCTGGCTAGTAGCCGACACAAACGGGCTGCAATATTCAAGGTAAATTCAATGAAATCAAATGAAATACAGCTTGAGAGACTCCCATGGTCTCCTTTTTTTTGTGTGTAAATGTTTTGTTCTATGTAAAGGCCTGTAGTAGCGTTTTTTAAAACACAAAGCTGGACTACCTGAGAAACATTAGGCTCTTTGTCTGATGTGCATTTCAGAACACCTGAGTAAGCTCCACTCATTGTGTTGGCCGCCGTTGTATCGTTGACCATGGAATTTGTTCACTGATATCCCCTTATTTTTAAAGTCAGTTACATTTGTTATTTTTCAAGGCCTGAAGCACCTTTTCAGTCACATTCCTAAAGCCCAAGAAACAAACACTTCCTAGTACCGATGGAGATTAAAAAAGTTTATGAAGGACTTTTTGGAGGGTTACTGTCAAAATTGACTGGTAATATACATTGGTAATATACATTACCAATCAAAACTCATTCCAGGATTTTTCTTTATTGTACTATTTTCCACAATGTAGAGTAATAGTCAACACATCAAAACTATGAAATAACACATATGGAATCATGTAGTAACCACAAGTGTTAAACAAATCAAAATATATTTTACATTTGAGATTCTTCCAAGTAGCCACCCTTTGCCTTGATGACAGCTTTGCACACTCTTGGCATTCTCTCAACCAGCTTCATGAGGTAGTCACCTGGAAAGCATTTCAATTAACAGTTGTACCTTGTTAAAAGTTAATGTGGGGCATTTCTTTCCTTCTTAATGCATTTGAGACAATCAGTTGTGTTGTGCCAAGCTAGGGGTGGTATACAGAAGAAAGCCCTATTTGGTAAAATACCAAGTCCATATTATGGCAAGAACAGCTCAAATAAGCAAAGAAAAACGACAGTCCATCATTACTTTAAGACATGAAGGTCAGTCAATGCGGAACATTTCAAGAACTTTGAACATTTCTTCAAGTGCAGTCACAAAAACCATCAAGCACTATGAGGAAACTGGCTCTCATGAGGACTGCCACAGGAAAGAAAGACCCAGAAATACCTCTGCTGCAGAGGATAAGCTCATTCGAGTTAACTGCACTTCAGATTGCAGACCAAATAAATAAAGTAACAGACACATCTCAACATCAACTGTTCAGAGGAGACTGTGTGAATCAAGCCTTCATGGTCGAATTTCTGGAAAGAAAACACTACTAAAGGACACCAATAATAAGAAGAGACTTGCTTGGGCCAGAAACACGAGCAATGGACATTAGACCAGTGGAAATCTGTCCTTTTGTCTGATGAGTCCAAATTTGCGATTTTTGCTTCCAACCGCCGTGTCTTAGTGAGACGCAGAGTAGGTGAATGGATGATCTCTGCATGTGTGGTTCCCACCGTGAAGCATGGAGGAGGAGGTGTGATGATGTGGGGGTGCTTTGCTGGTGACACTGTCAGTGATTTATTTAGAACTCAAGGCACATTTACTGTAACCAGCATGGCTACCACAGCATTCTGCAGTGATACGCCATCCCATCTGGTTTGCGCTCAGTGGGACTATAATTTGTTTTTCAACAGGACAATAACCCAAAACACACCTCCAGGCTGTGTAAGGGCTATTTGACCAAGAAGGAGAGTGATGGAGTGCTGCATCAGATGACCTGGCCTCCACAATCACCTGACCTCAACCCAATTGAGATGGTTTTGGATGTTTGACCGCAGAGTGAAGGAAAAGCAGCCAACAAGTGCTCAGCATATGTGGGAACTCTTTCAAGACTGTTGGAAAAGCATTCCTCATGAAGCTGGTTGAGAAAATGCCAAGAGTGTGCAAAGCTGTCATCAAGGCAAAGGGTGGCTACTTTGAAGAGTCTAAAATCTAAAATATATTTTGATTTGTTTAACACTTTTTTGGTTACTACATGATTCCAACTATTTCATAGTTGTGATGTCTTTCACAAAAATTCTTCAATGTAGAAAACAGTAAAAAAAATAAAGAAAAACCCTTCAACGAGTAGTTGTGTCCAAACTTTTGACTGGTACTGTATATATAGTATATATATATATATTTGAAATAGAAATCGATGACAGATGCATGGGGACCCGGAACTCGTGCCCCCCCTGGGTTGCGTGGGTGTCCAGTATGCCAGTGCTAGGTACCCACAGTGTTTTGTTCTAGTCCCAGTCCACTACTATCACATCTGATTCAGCTAATTAACAATCATCAAACCCTTGATAGGTTCAATCAAGCATCTTAGTGCTGGGCTGGAATAAAAGCCTGCACACCCTACAGCTCTTCAGAACCATATGTGAAGACGCCTGCCTTGATGTCCTCATCACTGGGTTTGGAAAACTATAAATTGATTGGAGAGCTTCTAGAGATTCCATATGAAACGCATCACAATACCGCTGGACGACAAAGACATTCTTTCTCGTTGGTTCTCTGTGCCCCCCCGCCCTCCAGATAATAAACGTACGATGAGAGCAATGACAGGAGGAGCCGGGGAACATAACATGCAAACCAACCAACTAAACGATTCAATGGCCTCTCTATATTCACTACCACACACCCCTTAATCAATGACACTGCGCTGTATAGCCTGCGTCTCAATATCAGTAGCTATGGGCCCTGGTCAACAGTAGTGCACCACCTAGGGAACGTAACCAGTGCCTAGGCACGGTGTGAGGTTGGCTGATGAAAGAGGGGCCTCGTTTAATGACCGTTTTTTGATGGACCGTCAGATGTTTTGAAATGTAAATCGCTAGGGAGGGTGGCGAGGTGTTGTCAAGGTGTTGTCGAGGCGTTGTCAGGGAAGAAAGGAAAGACGGAGAGGAAAGGAGCCTTAGCTCTCAGGAGGATTAGCGATTAGAAGGCACTGACATCTCAGGCAGAAGTGTGTGTGTGTGTGTGTTTGGGGGGGGGGTGCATGAGTCTATGCTTATGTGTGCCACCCCAGTCAGAAGACGCCATCAGTCGACATGTGTCAAACGACTGGCTTGATTTATCCTTGGAGGTAAAAGGAAAAGAGGAGAGCATCTTTCTCTCATCTCAGATCATCATCTCACCGACGCCCTTATTCTGTCAACGCACTCTTGATGCTTACCGTCAGAGATCCTCTCTTTTGTAGTGTGCCTTGCTGCTAAGGATGTTGCGGATGCTTACTGCCGCTGCCGCGTTCCCCTCCTCTGCATATGAACAAGCAGACAGGGGGGAAGGGAGGAAAGGAGATGAAGAGGATGAGGAGGATGAGGAGGAGTATGGGGCTTGGATGAGGAGGGGCTGGGATGAGGAGGATGAGGAGGGGCTGGGATGAGGTGGATGATTAGGGGGCTTGGATGAGGAGGATGAGGGGGCTTGGATGAGGACAGGGCTGGAATGAGGAGGATGAGGAGGGGCTGGGAAGAAGAGGTGGCTTGGATGAGTAGGGAGATGAGGAGGGGACTGGGATGAGGAGGGAGCTGAGATGAGGAGGATGAGGAGCGGCTGGGATGAGGAGGATGAGGAGGATCTGGGAAGAGGAGGGGGCTGGAATGAGTAGGGTGCTGGGATGAGTAGGGTGCTGGGATGAGTAGGAGGATGGGAAGGGGGCTGGGATGAGGAGGGGGCTGGGAAGGGGGCTGGGATGAGGAGGGGGCTGGAAAAAGGAGGCTGACACACCATTGAGAATCTGTAAACCAAAGGATAGAGAAGAGCAGAGAGTATTCCTCCAAGGAATGAATAACCAGATTGATCTGAGAGGATGCGGGGAAGAGGAAAGAAGGAGGAATGGTGGGATAGAGGTATGCTCACGTCTCTCTGTGACACAGGGCTGGTGACAGCAGCGACCCAGGAGACCCCCTAGCAGGTAAGAGAGGAGATAGGGGATAGGGTCTTGTTATGATCAGGAACTTCTTCAGGAAGGGGCAAAAAATGAAATCAATTCAAATCAGGTGTCACCTGCAGAGGGCCTGTTCTCCTCACATGACACCTTAATCCCTAGATGCAACATTATTTGAAGGGACGATTAAATGGAATAGTTAAATGAAGCCCTAGCAGGGTGTAGACTAGAGGATAGAGGCAGCCTGAGGAGGAGACGTTAGAGGACCAGTCTACAGCAGTCTACCAGTCAGCTGTCTGTCATGTAATGAGACCCAGAGAATGAGGCCTCTGATTAAGCTACTACCCCCGTCCCCTACTACCCCCGTCCCCTACTACCCCCGTCACCTACTACCCCCTCCCCTACTACCCCCGATGCCTACTACCCCCGTCCCCTACTACCCCCGTCACCTACTACCCCTCCCTACTACCCCGATGCCTACTACCCCGTCCCTACTACCCTGATGCCTACTACCCCGTCCCCTACTACCCCGTCCCCTACTACCCCTGATGCCTACTACCCCGTCCCCTACTACCCGTCCCCTACTACCCTCGATGTCTACTACCCGTCTCCTACTACCCCGTCCCCTACTACCCCGTCCCCTACTGCCCCGTCCCTCTACCCCGTCCCTACTACCCCCTCCCTACTGCCCCGTCCCCAACAACAACGTCCCCTACTACCCCGTCCCCTACTGCCCCGTCCCCTACTACCCCGTCCCTACTACCCCTCCCTACTACCCCGTCCCTACTACCCCGTCCCTACTACCCCTGATGCCTACTACCCCGTCCCCTACTACCCCGTCCCCTACTACCCCTCCCTACTACCCCGTCCCTACTGCCCCGTCCCTACTGCCCCTCCCCTACTGCCCGTCCCTACTACCCCGTCCCCTACTACCCCGTCCCCTACTGCCCCGTCCCCAACAACAACGTCCCCTACTACCCCGCTCCCCTACACCATCTCTGCCCCAGCTCAGTGAAGGGGCATTACTGGGGACAGGACAAGACCGTCACCACGACACACACAGCATATCATCAACGATGTGAGAGAGATCTAAAAGGAGCTCCAAGATTCATGAGGCATCTCATTAACATACCATTAACATCTCATCATTATCTCATTAACATCTCATTAATATTGAATATCTTTTGTGGGCTGTGACTTCAAAATAAAACTGGCAGATGGAAGGTGAGAGTAAAGGAGGGAGGTGGAGGGAGATGGAGGGAGGGAGGTAAAGGGAGGGAGGTAAAGAGAGGGAGGGAGGTGGGGGAGGTGGAGGGAAGGAGGGAGGTAGAGGAAGGGAGGGAGGTGGAGGGAGGGGGGAGGTAAAGGGAGGGAGGTAAAGGGAGGGAGGGAGGTGGGGGGAGGTGGAGGGAAGGAGGGAGGTAGAGGGAGGGAGGGAGGTGGAGGGAGGGGGAGGTAAAGGGAGGGAGTGCATCACCAAAGTAAAGTTAAGTAAAATGGGACAGTAGAAGGGCGGGAGGGAGGTAGAGGGAGCGAGGGAGGGAGGGAGGGAGGGAGGGAGGGAGGGAGGGAGGGAGGGAGGGAGGGAGGGAGGGAAGATGTAAGTCGAAGGTAGTGGGAACTACATGAAAGGAGGGGAGATAGAGTGAGAGTTGGCAGAGGAGAGGAGAGGAGAGGAAAATGAAAAGCGAGGAACCCCAGAGAGTTGTACCTGTGGAGGAGGAGAAGAGGTATACTCCAGGGAGAATATGCATGGTCTATAATGAGGTGGGCGGGGCACAGTGTTGGCACGGTGATGCACTGAGCAATAGGGATGATAATAATAACCTGCTCTCTCTTAATAATGTGAGGACTGAAAGGAAAACACTTTCATCTCTCTCTCTCTCTCTCTCTCTCTCTCTCTCTCTCTCTCTCTCTCTCTGATAGTTTCACCCCAGAAGAAAATGAGGAATAGGATGGTTAAAGGAATTTCCATAAGGGAAACTAACGATACAATCCATTTACTGTATGGTATCTAACTCTCTGTATGATCAAGACAGCCAGACGGCCATTCCTTAGCGGCGAGGGGAAAAACAAACACGCAAACAAACAACAGTCCTGCCATCTGAGACGGCTGGGCCTTAACCTCAGTGTGTCAGAGCATTCCTGTGGTGATCCAATGGAACAGGTCTTTACGCCAGCCCTCAGGCCCAGGAGAGGACTCTGCTTGTGGCCTGGCCTAGTAGGCGAGCCCCTGGTCGGTTTTGAGGCCTACTGGCCTTACTGTACAATATTGATTAATGAGGCGACTCATCAATCCCCACCTACTCACCTGGAGGCACCGCTAGAGTCTGTCGTCCTGGCCCAGGTGCCTGGCTCAGGTGGCTGCGGTTGGGGCTGACCTGAGGGCTTCCTCCCTGGGAATAGAGTCTCTGGGAGGTCCAGGGGAGTGGAGCAGAGGGCTTTGGAGGGCGTGGAGCTGTCTGTCTCGCTCTGTCTCTCTCCGTCTCTGCTGGAAGATTTATGGTCTTCTCTAGAAGGATCACTCTCTGTCTCGTGTGCCAAGTTAAGCTGCCTGGTAATTCAAAAACTCAGTGGAATCCTTTTGAAGTTCATACAATGGCCTTAGAAACACATAAACACAAGGGTTGGATTCACACACACACACACACACACACACACAGGCACACACACACACTGCCTTGACACGCACTGCCTTTGCGCACACACACACACACGCACACGCACACGCACACACACACACACGTACACACACACACGTACACACACGCACACACACACACACAGGTCTATTGTATATGCAAACACATACACTGTGTATAAACCACCTCATTAATATTGAGTTGCACCACCTTTTGCCCCCAAAACAGCCTGAATTTGTTGGGCCATGGACTCTACAAGGTGTTGAAAGCATTCCACAGGGATGCTGGCCCATGTTGACTCCAATGCTTCCCACAGTTGTGTCCTTTGGGTGGTGGACCATTCTTTATACACACAGGAAACTGTTGAGCGTGAAAAACTCAAGTAGCGTTGCAGTTCTTTTCACAAACCCGGTGCCCCAGGCACCTACTACCATACCTCGTTCAAAGGCACTTACATATTTTGTCTTGCCCATTCACCCCCGGATTGGCACACATACACAATCCATGTCTCAATTGTCTCAAGGCTTAAAAATCCTTCTTTAACCTGTCTCATCTACACTGATTGACATCAACAAGGGATCACAGCTTTCACCTGGATTCACCTGGTCAGTCTATGTCATGGAAAGAGCATGTTTTGTACACTCAAGAATTGTCCTATACTTTCTCTATGGGTCTCTCTCTTACACACGCACGCATGCTCACACACACATACACGCACGCACGCACACGCACACACACACACACACAGAGAACAATTTCTCACATTAAATACGACCAGATGTTTAACAGTCTTCATTATATTTGACCTCACAAACACAAATGGAGAACAGTGAACGGGTCTATGTTTTGCTGAGTCTTCCTTGAACATATGCTGCCCCGGTCGATGGGAGCCTGCAGTAAGGCTTCCCTGAACATATGCTGCACCGGTCGATGGGAGCCTGCAGTAAGGCTTCCCTGAACATATGCTGCCCCGGTCGATGGGAGCCTGCAGTAAGGCTTCCCTGAACATATGCTGCCCCGGTCGATGGGAGCCTGCAGTAAAGCGGAGAGGAAAGGATACTGCCTGCTGTAGTTGTCATGTACAGTATTCACAGTGGAAAATACCCACACAGCTCTAGACTGCACACACCCCTACCAACCCCGACCTAACTAGCTATGCCAAGAGGGTTTCAGAGGTATCAGAACATGTAGAGGGGGGACAATAACAAGGTATGGGAGGGGTTATTTTTAGTGCACAGAAAGTTTTCTTTACCCCTTTCTTGGAACTGAGATGAGCTCCGTCTCAGATTTGATTGACAGGTCAAGAGAATGACGCGTTAATATTACCATATCATTACAGTACAACACAGCATTCATATTGATGCGATGGTTGTGTCGTAGGATATAACAAAGGGAATAATGAATAACAATGGGCTACATGAAGATGAAATTAATTATCAATGATTGTGTTCTTCTTCTGCCAACAGTTGTGAAAAGAATATGATTTCTGAGACTAAAGTTGTGTGAGTTTTCATTGTCCCCTTTTCTTCATGTACCATATAGGATCAGGGGTGGTGGGATTGAGGAGGGGGCTGGTTTGGATAAATGTCACTGTGGTGTGAGGAGCGTAGTGTGGTTGATCTGCTTGGCCACATAGTCAGACCTCTCCGCTGAAGGTTACGGATGAGACGGCTTTAGGCAGAGGAGCAGCAACCTCTATGAATATCAACCGCCTCTGGATCTCAACCTGCCGTCGGCCCAAAGGAGTGTGTGTGTGTATGTGTGTGTGTGTGATGGGCAGTGACAAGACCTGAGCAGTGTGTATTTAAAGGTAGTCCACAAGAATACAGAAGGATCGAGACCAGCGTTTCCCAAACTCAGTCCTGGGACCCCCTGGGGTGCACATTTTGGTTTTTGCCCAGATACTACACAGCTGATTCAAATGATCAAAACTTAATTGATTATTTAAATCAGCTGGGTAGAGCTAGGTCAACAACAACAAAAAAGCGTGCACCCTTTGTGGTTCTGAGGACTGAATTTGGGAAACTCTGACATAGAAACAGGATATAGCCTAATCTCTACAATATTGATGTCCAAAATGTCATAGGAAAGCTATGGGACTCATTCAAAAGGCCGAGCGTCCGGCCAGATCTGAGCCAGTGTCAGACAGCCTTGTATAATGAATGAATGTGAGGTTCCAGCCACAGGACTTAGTATTGCCGGGAGTATTCGTGGCCAAAGCTGTCAAGAGCTTTGTCTAGACTCACCACCGCAGAACACACAGCACAGTCTTGTGGGAAGCAGTAGCTCAGTGCATCCTTGTCTGTACTTCATACTGTGTTAGACAGACACAATAAGGCTATTATCATTATCACTGTGATTTCAGAACAAATTAGCTTTTGTCTGCTGATTGAAATAGTTGTTTCATTGATTGCACCAAGTCCTCAATCTTCCATTTTGTACATTTGCCTGTTTTGTTGCTCATTCTACTAGAAGGAATAAGGCTCTAAAACAAAAACAAAAAACATTATAATACTTTAGCTCTTGGTTTTAAATGTTAAAACCAAATCAAATGTCTTTTTGCAACACTTTTTCCCTTCAACTAGTTCCTGTATGAAAGAGGAGTGTGCCGCTCCCGGCACTCTGTGTATAGATTACAATTAGAAGAGGACGTTTGAAAGGGCTTGGCACTAATGGGTGACAATTGAGTGTCTAAGGGCTACCTAATCATAAAGGCATGATTCAAAACACCTCTGCTACATCGTGTTTAATTAAAATAGCCTAACTGTGAATGCGCCAAGTCTCCAAAGTGTAGCGGCTTCAGAGGCTAAAACCATTAGCGGTGACAATTAGAATAGCCTACCTTTGAATGCACCTACTGCCAAGCTTCCAGAGTGTTAATGGCTTCGGTGGCTAGTACCGTTAGTGTTTGACCAATGCTGAGCTCCCTAATGTCTCCATTGGGACCTTGGCCGCTAATTAATCTGGGCTAGCCAAGGCCTAGTGACGGCCAAGAGGATCTCCAGGGAGACATCAGGGAGAGCAGCGAAAACCATCTCACTTACCAACAGATTAACACCTTACATCCAGACTGGGAATGTGGAAGCGGGAAGGATTAAAATGATTTGGGGTTTAAATGAAAGAATTGTTATTGAAAGATGCCCCTTTCCGTCGGTTATTATTAGCTGGGCTTGGTTAAGTCTCCCAGTGTTTAGAGGCTGTTGTAAAGAAAAGTAATATCATACACGTTTGTCAACATAATTTGTTCGCCTCAGCCCTCGGTTTTGACCTGATCCCCAGAGGTTTCACATTCAAATGCCAACATCTGTCAGGAAACCAATAGTAAACGATTCAACCGAAACATTGCACATATCGTCTTGACAACTAGCCTAAATGAGACGGTCTGTGACAGAACAAGACCAAACAAACGTTCACGAGAGGAATCCTTCGGGTAACGGAAAGGGTGAAATACAATACAGATTGGTGTGCAGATCTAAGATCAGTTTCACATTTTCGATCATAATGAATTGGATTATATAGACAGGGGAGATCTGATCCTAGACCAGCCCTCCTACTCTGAGACGCTGCATGAATAAGGGTCCTGATATATGTCTGAGAGGGCACTATGCAGGAATCTATGAACAGACTAAAACACCATCTTGGTTGATATTGTGACCTCGATCTACATCTATGATTAACGAGGGGAACACATAAAGCTATTTCTTTCTGTCTCCTCTGACAGACAGGGCCTAAATCACCTGTTCGTGTGCAGTCTGATATGTTGATTTGTGACGTCAACGTTTCGGCGGCCATTTTGGAAACATGAAAACACTGCCGTGTTGTAATAATAGCTTCTTCTAATGTTGGAAGCTACTTGTGCTGTGTGTGTCTGTGTCTGTCTGTCTGTCTGTCTGTCTGTCTGTGTGTGTGTGTGTGTGTGTGTGTGTGTGTGTGTGTGTGTGTGTGTGTGTGTGTGTGTGTGTGTGTGTGTGTGTGTGTGTGTGTGTGTGTGTGTGTGTGTGTACTAGTGTGTCTGTCTGTCTGTCTGTCTGTGTGTGTGTGTGTGTGTGTGTGTGTGTGTGTGTGTGTGTGTGTGTGTGTGTGTGTGTGTGTGTGTGTGTGTGTGTGTGTGTGTGTGTGTGTACTAGTGTGTGTACTAGTGTGTGTCAGTGTGTGTGTGTGTGTGTGTGTGTGTGTGTGTGTGTGTGTGCCAGTCTGATGTAACCCAAGTCAACTGGGCTCAGGGTCTGAAACCAACAGAATAATTAACCGGCTGGCATGGCTACTTACGCTGATCCTCATTCATAAACAATATACCCTGTCAATTGGGGGTCCTCACAGATATATTTGGCTCCTATTATGCACATAGGCACACACAATGCAGAGACACATACATAAAATGCTTACACACACACACACACACACACACACACACACACACACACACACACACACACACACACACACACATACATTCATACAAACACACACACACACAGTGCACACACACAGTGCACACACATACACCATCCTCAGCTGCTGCTTGGGACAGACGTGACAGAAAGAGTGAGAAAGGGATCTTAATCCCCTACACTCTTAGAGGTGCTATTGTATATAGAACCTAAAAGGGTTATTTGGCTGTCCCCATAGGAGCATCCTTTCTGGTTCCAGGTAAAACCCTTATTGGTTCCAGGTAGAACCCTTTTGGTTCTAAGTAGAACCCTTTTGGTTCCAAGTATAACACTTTGAGTTCCAGGTAGAACCCTTTTGGTTCCAAGTAGAACCTTTTTGGATCCAGGTAGAACCCTTTTGGTTCCAAGTAGAACCTTTTTGGATCCAGGTAGAACCCTTTTGGTTCCAAGTAGAACTATTTTGGTTCCAAGGAGAACCCTTTGGGCTCCAGGTATAACCCTTTCGGAAACCCTATTTTCCAATAGTGTAAGCCTCTGTGTATCTCAGTGCTTTCATTATACTGTCATGTTGAATTACCAGCAGCAGCACTGGGCAGTGTGTGTTTGTGTGTGTGGATGACTGACACATTCCTATTGGCTGCTCTGATACAGTCTGGCCCTCCGTCATGTCCTGGCAAGCCCAGCATGTACATTGTGCCAGAGTACCCCTCACACACACACGTGCACGCGCACGCACGCACGCACGCACACACACACACACACACACACACACACACACACACACACACACACACACACACACACACACACACACACACACGCTTCCACAGACAGTCTGGAGATTGTTGTCCAAATGTCTGGCCGAGGGGCTTTACTAATTCTGACATAAAAGGAGGGAATCCCCCAAGCCTGCAGACACACACACACTCCATTTACAAACACACACACACACACACACATACGTACTGCCAGGCTGACAACAATACAACTCTTTTATAATGGAAGGAGATCCACCTGGGAAAGACAGGACCACATCCTTTAATTACAGATAATTACATAAAAAATGCCATAAAGATATCCATTGAAAAGACAGAGTGACTACATATTAATATTTGTGCGATATTTAAATGGAAATTTCACTCTGAAAATGTGACAAAATGGTGCCGACAGACAATGTTTCCCTGTTTCTAGCTCCTAGCCAACTTTGCAGTATTTATTTGTATTTTTGTTATTTCATACATCATTTGCTCAGAACATTTCTAGGATTATTACCTACAGACCAAAAATGTATTTTGGATAATACACTGAACACAAATATGAAAGCAACATGTAAAGTGTTGGTCCAATGTTTTATGAGCCGAAATAAAAGATCCCAGAAACGTTCCATATGCACAAAAAGCTTATTTCTCTAAAATGTTGTGCACAAATCTGTTTAGATCCCTGTTAGTGATCATTTTTCCTTTGCCAAGATAATCCATCCCCTTGAGAGGTGTGGAATATCAAGAAAATTATTTAACAGCATGATCATTACACAGGTGCACTTTGTGCTGGGGACAGTAAAAGGCCACTAAAAAATTATACAGAGGTCTCAAGTTTTTAGGGAGCTTGCAATTGGCATGCTGACAGCAGGAATGTCCATTAGAGCGTTTGCCAGATCATTTTATGTTAATTTCTTTACCATGAGCCGCCTACAAAGTCACTTTAGAGAATTTGGCAGTACGTCCAACCAGCCTCACAACTGCGGACAAGTGGAAACACGCTAGCCCAGGACCTCCACATCCTGCTGTAACCTCCGCAAGGTAATCAAAGAAGCAAAACGACAGTACAAGGACAAAGTGGAGTCCCAATTCAACGGCTCAGACACAAGACATACAGTATGTGGCACGGACTCCAGACAATCACGGATTATAAAGGGAGAATCATGTTGCGGACACCGATGCCTCTCTAACAGACAAGCTAAACACCTTCTTCTCCCACTTAGAGGAAAACATCAGAGAGCCACCAGCATGGGCCCCCGCCGCTCGCGAGGACTGTGTGCTCCTGGTCTCTGTGGCCGACGTGAGTAAGACATTTATGCGTGTTAACCGTCGTAAGGCTGCCGGGCCCAGACGGCATCCCAAGCCGCGTCTTCAAAGCATGTGCAGATCAGCTGGCTGGAGTGTTTATGGACATATTCAATCTTTCCGTATACTAGTCTGTTGTCCCCACTTGCTTCAAGATGTCCACCATTGTTCCTGTACCAAAGAAAGAAAATATGAACTAAATGACTAGCACTCACTTCTTTCATCATGAAGTGCTTACCAGACACCCTGCCCTACCTGCCCTATTCCAACCTGGACAAGAGGAATACCTATGTAAGAAGGCTGTTCATTGACTACAGCTCAGCATTTAACACCATAGTGCCGTCCAAGCTGATCACTAAGCACAGGGCCCTGGGTCTGAACCCCTCTCTGTGCAACTGGGTCATAGACTTCCTGACGGGTCGACCCCAGGAGGTAAGGACAGGCAACAACAATTCCACCACGCTGATCCTCAACACGGGGGCCCCACAGAGGTGCCTGCTCAGCCCCCTCCTGTACTCCCTGTTTACTGTGTGGCCGCACATGTCTCCAACTCAATCATCAAGTTTTCTGATGACACGACAGTGGTAGGTCTGATTACCAACAACGATGAGACAGCCTACAGGGAGGAGGTGAGAGCCCTCTCCATCAACGTCAACAAAACAAAGGAGTTGTTCGTGGACTACAGGAGGCAGCAGAGAGAGCACGCCCCCATCCACATCGACAGGGCCGAGGTGGAGAAGGTTATAAGCTTCATGTTCCTCTGCGTGCACATCACTGATGACCTGAAATGGAGACAGTACAGGTGCATCAAATCTGGGACCGAGAGACTGATGAACAGATTCTATCTCAAAGCCATCAGACTGTTAAACACCACTAGCCGGGCTCCGCCCAGTACCCTGCCCTGAACCTTAGACACCGTCACTAGCAGCTACCATCCGGCAACTTAGAGACTGCTGCCCTATGTACTGTACATGGAGTCATTTGGGCACTTTAATACAATTGACCTACTGTTTTACCCACTGTATATACTGTATTCTATTCAAGGCTTGTCCTATAAAACTACTGCTGTATACACCTTTTCTATTCACATACTGTACTGTCTATACTGTCTACACACACCATGGACATACCCATATAGTTCCTGACTCAGGTCCTGAAGCTAATTTCCTGCAATTCTATCCATTTTGCCATAGGTTTTTGTACTGTGTATTTAAATACAGTAGTCTCAACATAGCTCATTCTAATATTTCTACTACTGTACATTACATTTTAGTTACACTGTTTATATACAGCGTATATTTATTACATACAGGATTCTTGACTCTAATATACTGTATTAACTGCTGTACATATCATTCGTAGTATATCTTGTGTCAAATTATCCTCTGGATATAGGTATAGATTGCATTTGGATTACTGTTACAGTGCTATTTGGGTCGTTAATTGGATTCGTTACAACATTCCTTGATTTATGTAGTTTTTGTTGTTCTTTACATTTTTTTATTATTTGTGTACTTGTTTGACATAGACTACCGTTCAAAAGTTTGGGGTCACTTAGAAATATCCTTGCTTTGAATTTTTTGTCCATTAAAAGTTCTTCAGGATTGGTGGGTCCCGCAGTAACAAGAGCATTTCCCAGGACATAGACATATCTGATATTGGCAGAAAGCTTACATTCTTGTTAATCTAACTGCACTGTCCAATTTACAACTTTGTACAAACACTGCTGCCATCTAGTGGCCAAAATCTGAATTGCGCCTGGGCTAGAATAATACATTATGGCCTTTCTCTTGCATTTCAAAGATGATGGTACAAAAAAATACAAAAAAACAGCTGTTTTTTTCTTTGTATTTTCTTTTACCAGATCTAATGTGTTATATTCTCCTACAGTCATTTCACATTTCCACGGGGGGTAAAGCCCCGCCTTATCTCAGCTTGCTGGTCACAATAGCAGCACCAACCCCGTAGCACGCGCTCCAGCAGGTATATCTCACTCGTCACCCCCAAAGCCAATTCCTCCTTTGGCCGACTTTCCTTCCAGTTCTCTGCTGCCAATGACTGGAACGAACTACAAAAATCTCTGAAACTGGAGATACTTATGTCACTCACCAGCTTTAAGCACCAGCTGTCAGAGCAGCTCACAGACCCCTGCACCTGTATATAGCCCATCTGTAAATAGCCCAACCAACTACCTCATCCCCTACCGTATTTCTTTATTTGTCTTGTTCCTTTGCACCCCAGTTTTTCTACATTGCACATTCATCTACTGAACATCTACCATTCCAGTGTTTAAATGCTATAATGTAATTACTTTGCCACCATGGCCTATTTATTGCCTTTCCTTCCTTATCTTACCTCATTTGCACTCTTTGTATATAGATTAGTTTTTTCTACTGTATTATTGACTGTGTGTTTGTTTACTCCATGTGTAACTCTGTGTTGTTGTATGTGTCGAACTGCTTTGCTTTATCTTGGCCAGGTCGCAGTTGTAAATGAGAACTGAGAAATGAGAAAATGGTATCAAGAATATTAATTAATTTAGTAAATTGAGTAAAAGCCAAATTGGATTTATACCAAAAATCGCACGACTGATCATATTTACACCCTACACACCCTGGTAGATAAACATGTCCACCAAAATAATACCAAAATATAAGCTTGCTTTATCGACTTCCAAAAAGCATTTGATTCTATTTGGCATACAGGACTGTTCTACAAAGTTATTGAAAGTGGTGTAGGGGGTAAAACACATGACATAATTAAATCAATGTATACTGGCAATACGTTCGGGGCATTAAAATTGGCAAGAAAATAACAGAATTCTTTAAGCAGAGGCGGGGCCTTCGCCAGGGTTGCGAACTGAGCCCTGCACTCTTCAATATTTACATCAACGAATTGGCCACTATTCTAGAAAAATTCTCAGCCCCTGGTGTTAGTTTTCACAATTCAGAGATTAAATGCCTACTCTCGCAGATGACCTATGCCTGCTGTCACCCACAGCACATGGCCTACAGCAGAACCTGGGCCCTGGCAGTAAACCCCAAAAAGACAAAAATAATGATTTTCCGGAAAAGATCCAGATCTCAGGGGAATTAGACCAAAGTTCTCAATTGGTACAAAATATATAGAGTACTGCACACACTACCATTACTTAGGTTTAAAAATAAACTCAACTGGACACCTTAATGATGCAGTGAATGAACTGAGAGAGAAGCATGCATGGCATTCTACACCATTAAAAAACAAATTCAAATTGAAATACCTATTCAAATTTGGCTAAAACTAAATGAATGTGTCATCTACTAATACATTGAGCCTCAGGACCAGAACACCCAATCAATCAGAATAAAACAAATTACAACACAGTCAAAACAAAACTACAATGCTTATTGGGAAACACAAGCACAAGCACAAAGCAAAATGCAGTGCTATCTGGCCCTAAATCGACAGCACACCATGGCTAACTATTTGACCATGGTTACTGATCAAAACCTTAGAAAAACCTTGACAAAGTACAGGCTCAGTGAGCACAGCCTTGCCATTGAGAAGAGTAGAAACAGGAAAACCTGGCTCCCTGTAGAGGAAATGATGTGCAACCACTGCACCACATCAGAACATGAGACAGAGCTGCATTTCTTGACAAAATGTAAAAAATATAAAACAATTAGATAGTGTCATTTCCCCGAATTTCAAACCCTTATTCAAGGTTTTAAAGACCTCTCTGATGAGAATAGGATACCCGTCCTGTTGGGGGAGGACGCAGAGAGCTGTGGGTTGGCAGCGCACTACATTGCTGCCTGCCAAAAGATGAGGGACAGTGTCTGACAGACCAATCAACCTGCACATGTCCTCTACTGTATGCTTATTGTTATTGTTCAATGTGGTTATTTTGACCCTTGGTTATTGTTGTTACTGTTGTCTCGTTGACAATTTTGATTCGTATCATTTTCATATTGTATATATCCAAAGGAAGCTTTGGCAATATGTACATTGTTACGTTACGCAAATAAAGCAAATTGAATTGACTTGAATTGAGAGAAAGAAAGAAATAGAGAGAGAAAGAGAGAAAGAGAGAGAGAGAGAGAAGAGTGAGAGAGAGAGGGAAAGAGAGAGAGAGAGAGAGAGAGAGAGAGAGAGAGAGAGAGAGAGAGAGAGAGAGAGAGTGGGAGAGAGAGGGAAAGAGAGAGAGAGAGAGAGAGAGAGAGTCTGAGTGAGAATGTGTTAATAACAAAGAAGCCCAGTCCCAGAGCATTGCTAGGATCAGGCGCTATATTGTTATTTAGGCTAAGCAGTCGTTTGCCTCCGTCCAGAATGACCCGGCTTATCACGAATTTACGGCACCACCGCCAATAGAGGGCGGCTTGAGAATGTTCATAACAATGGCATGACGCGACCGAGTGACGGAGGTGCAACCTATGAATACAGTAACACTCACACATAAACCATGTTGCACACACTGGCACACACACAAACAAACACACACACAACCACAATCAAGGAAACACATACAGTATATATACACCCCCAGATGGGGCAGAGACTACTGCCCCAGCTCACTTTCCTCCACCCTCCTCCCCAAACTTCACCCCCTCACCCTCCCCTCCTCACCAACCTTCACCCCTCCCACCCCTCCTCACCCTCCACCCCAACCTTCACCTCCATGTGTTTCTTGGAACCTACTCAGGTTTGTGTCACATTTCATGGAAGTATATTGAGAGAGATTGTACTGTGGAAGATTTGCTCACTTTTTGGCACATGGCCTGTGCCGCCATGAATTCCATATGCAAACACATATAGTGCCTATCCTAAGTATTCACCCCCTTGGATTTCTTCACATTTTGTTACATTGCAATGTGGGATTGAAATTGATATAATTGTGATTTCTTTGTCACAGAATGACTACCCCATCTCTGTACCCCACACATCATCTCTGTATCCCACACATCATCTCTGTACCCCACACATCATCTCTGTACCCCACACATCATCTCTGTACCCCACACATACAATTATCTGTAAGGTCCCTCAGTCGAGTAGTGCTTTTCAACCACAAAGACCAGGGAGGTTTTCCAATGCCTCACAAAAAAACGGCACCAATTGATAGTAAAAAAGGAATTTAAAAAAGCAGACAATGAATATCCCTTTGAGCATGGTGAAATACTCACAGCAGTGATCGATCGCTGCTAAAGGTGCATCTACAAAGTATTGACTCAGGAGTGTGAATACTTAGGTAAATGAGACATTTTAGTTTCAATAAATTTGCAAACATTTCTAAAAACGTTTTCACTTTGCCATTATGGGACTTTGTGTGTAGATGGGTGAGATTATAGGTATATTTTTTAATCCATGTTGAATTCAGGCTGTAACACAACAAAATGTGGAATAAGTCAAGGGGTATGAGTACTTTCTGAAGGCACTGTATGCAACAGAATGCCTCCCATAATCTCTTTCCATTTCAGACACCCCTCCAGGCAAAGAATGAAATATGGAGTTGTTATATTTTTCCTCCATAATTTCGGTATTAAAGGGTACGTGTGTCTGTGAAGGCCAGGGCTCAGGGCTAAAGTACACAACATAGAGAGGGGTCTGATCTGGTCGCTGCTTAAACTAACTCTGGTTATAAACAATCTGACGCCACTTAATTGTTGGTTGGTTTGAAGATCAACCCCCCCCTTCCTCTTCTTTCCTCTCTCCCTTCACTCTTTCTCCATACAATTTAAGACATCATTGAATGCCGCCTGAGGAGAGAGAAAGAGAGATAGAGAGTGAGAGAAAGAGAGAGAGAGACTTTAGCAGTCAGTGGTGTGAGAAGGGGCGTATGACTGTCATTATCTTGTTTTTTTAAAAGCAAGTTTCTTTCCTCTCCTCCCTCTCTCCTACAGTACCTCTCTCTTTTTCTCCTCCCCTCACAGTCCACCATAGATATTTCAGAGGGGATCTGTGTGCTGTGTCTACTTCATAGGCAGCTGGAAGGCTCACAGAAGTTTAAACCAAGGGGTGTCAATGGACTGGAGTCTAGAGTATACAAAAGGGTTCTTCGACTGTCCCAAGGGTTCTAACTGGAACAAAAAATGGTTCTTCAAAGGGTTCTCTTAAAGGGAACTCTTTTAGGTTCTAGACAGCACCTTTTTGTAGCATATCTTAAAGCGCAGCATCTCTTGAACCTTGTTATTCTTTTTTCTTTAAATATTTTCTAATTGTCTTGAGACTCCCGGAATAACCAATACCCAGACTGCTCCCAAGAGGGACTGAAAATGACATGGGTCAAGAGTTAACCCTCATCACATGCCCTGACCTGGAAAAACTCCAAGGCTTTAGATACAGCATCGGCTATGGCCCAATGTGTCCCACTGGAGACGGTGTTGTCTAGAGAAGTATGGTATCGTGGAGAGCAATAGGTCCAAACTCTGGTTCGAATCAAAAACGCTCGACGACTTTGTAAGCTGTTTTGTCTAGAGCCATGACGTGACATCCTTGTGCTTTAGTTCTAGAATCTAAAGGAAACTACAGAATATTACATCATTTAAAGTGGGATTTGGGATTTTATTTGATCAGATATAACACTGTGGATCAGACATCACATGGTGGATCAGCCAAGTACATCAGATATAACACTGAGGATCAGACAAGTACATCAGATATAACACTGTGGATCAGACAAGTACATCAGATATAACACTGTGGATCAGACAAGTACATCAGATATCACACTGAGGATCAGACAAGTACATCAGATATAACACTGAGGATCAGACAAGTACATCAGATATAACACTGTGGATCAGACAAGTACATCAGATATAACACTGTGGATCAGACAAGTACATCAGATATAACACTGTGGATCAGACAAGTACGTCATGTATCACACTATGGATCAGACAAGTACATCAGATATAACACTGTGGATCAGACAAGTACATCAGATATAACATTGTGGATCAGACAAGTACATCAGATATCAGACTGAGGATCAGACAAGTACATCAGATATCACACTGTAGATCAGACAAGTACATCAGATATCACACTGAGGATCAGACAAGTACATCAGATATAACACTGAGGATCAGACAAGTACATCAGATATAACACTGTGGATCAGACAAGTACATCATGTATCACACTGTGGATCAGACAAGTACATCAGATATAACACTGTGGATCAGACAAGTACATCAGATATAACACTGTGGATCAGACAAGTACATCAGATATAACACTGTGGATCAGACAAGTACATCAGATATCAGACTGAGGATCAGACAAGTACATCAGATATCACACTGAGGATCAGACAAGTACATCAGATATAACACTGTGGATCAGACAAGTACATCAGATATAACACTGTGGATCAGACAAGTACATCAGATATAACACTGTGGATCAGACAAGTACATCAGATATAACACTGTGGATCAGACAAGTACATCAGATATAACACTGTGGATCAGACAAGTACATCAGATTTCACACTGTGGATCAGACAAGTACATCAGATATAACACTGTGGATCAGACAAGTACATCAGATATAACACTGTGGATCAGACAAGTACATCATGTATCACACTGTGGATCAGACAAGTACATCAGATATCACACTGTGGATCAGACAAGTACATCAGATATCACACTGAGGATCAGACAAGTACATCAGATATAACACTGAGGATCAGACAAGTACATCAGATATAACACTGTGGATCAGACAAGTACATCATGTATCACACTGTGGATCAGACAAGTACATCAGATATAACACTGTGGATCAGACAAGTACATCAGATATAACACTGTGGATCAGACAAGTACATCAGATATAACACTGTGGATCAGACAAGTACATCAGATATCAGACTGAGGATCAGACAAGTACATCAGATATCACACTGAGGATCAGACAAGTACATCAGATATAACACTGTGGATCAGACAAGTACATCAGATATAACACTGTGGATCAGACAAGTACATCAGATATAACACTGTGGATCAGACAAGTACATCAGATATAACACTGTGGATCAGACAAGTACATCAGATATAACACTGTGGATCAGACAAGTACATCAGATTTCACACTGTGGATCAGACAAGTACATCAGATATAACACTGTGGATCAGACAAGTACATCAGATATAACACTGTGGATCAGACAAGTACATCATGTATCACACTGTGGATCAGACAAGTACATCAGATATAACACTGTGGATCAGACAAGTACATCAGATATAACATTGTGGATCAGACAAGTACATCAGATATCAGACTGAGGATCAGACAAGTACATCAGATATCACACTGTGGATCAGACAAGTACATCAGATATCACACTGAGGATCAGACAAGTACATCAGATATAACACTGAGGATCAGACAAGTACATCAGATATAACACTGTGGATCAGACAAGTACATAAGATATAACACTGTGGATCAGACAAGTACATCAGATATAACACTGTGGATCAGACAAGTACATCAGATATAACACTGTGGATCAGACAAGTACATCAGATATAACACTGTGGATCAGACAAGTACATCAGATATCAGACTGAGGATCAGACAAGTACATCAGATATCACACTGAGGATCAGACAAGTACATCAGATATAACACTGTGGATCAGACAAGTACATCAGATATAACACTGTGGATCAGACAAGTACATCAGATATAACACTGTGGATCAGACAAGTACATCAGATATAACACTGTGGATCAGACAAGTACATCAGATATCAGACTGAGGATCAGACAAGTACATCAGATATCACACTGAGGATCAGACAAGTACATCAGATATAACACTGTGGATCAGACAAGTACATCAGATATAACACTGTGGATCAGACAAGTACATCAGATATCACACTGTGGATAAGACAAGTACATCAGATATTACACTGTGAAGTATTTCAGAGCCCATTAAACATGTACAGCTACATGAACAAGTACACTAACACATGCGCGCACACTCACGCAAACACACACACACACACACAAATGTTGCGCCACTATCAGCTAATGAAATAAACATCCACACCAGGCAACATAATTTAACCAATTTGAAATGTAAGCACCTACAGTACAATTCCCATTCAGCGGACCCTGTTAGCAAAAGGGTGTACTGGAGGTTGTCTCCGCATATGCACACCGACTGCACTCAGACCATACATTCTGCTTTGAGTCAGAGTGTTGACTCCCCATTAATTCCATAGAGAGGACTAGGTGATCTTACAGCGAGCCACACACAGCCAAGGGCTCTGAGTCCAAGGTTCCGTATTACAGAACCACAATCTGATGCCAGTAGAAGTTGTATGAAGTCACAGATCTAGGATCATTTTCCTCTCACTACAACCCAAAGTGTAATGTTAGGGGGGGGGTTACAATGCAAAACTGAATGTACAGCAGATCAGTGTCTAGGGAAAACTTTGCCCTGTAGTCTCTAGTCCTACAGGGCTGCACCGTATCTGTGTTAGTGTGTCCTGCTCTGTGATCCAATGTAATGACCATCATTACACACCACATTACCATATCAGAGCTATCAGAGCCAGAGGACACACATATACACACACACACGACCCTATCAGTTTTCAGACCATAGGGGAACCAGACCATGGTGGTGAATGCCATGCTTTGGTACGTCTGAATTACACAACTCCTGGGCCATGACTAACATTGTTCTAGTCCATGTCTGCGTCCAAAATGGCACCCTATTACCTATGTAGTGCACTACTTTAGACTAGGACCCATAGGCCTCTGGTCAAAAGTAGTGCACTACATAGGGAATATGGTACGAATTAGCACGCAGATGATAACTGCTAATGTAAGCGATGGAACAGATGCCCAGGGTAAAATGAACAACAAACAAGTCCAGTTAACCGTCAATGTAGGGCGGCTTCGACCAGTCAGAGAGGCTATTGCTAGGTCAAGGGCATAGGGTGGGATTGTGTTCAGTTGTACTGTTATGTTTGTGATACTGAGGGTATGTTGTGTTGTTTTGTGTTGTTTCGTGTTGTCTTGTGTTGTTTTGTGTTGTGTTGTTTTGTGTTGTTTCGTGTTGTGTTGCATTGCGTTGCGTTGTTTTGTGTTGTTTTGCGTTGTGTTGTTTGGTGTTGTGTTGCGTTGTGCCGTTTTGTGTTGTGTTGAGTTGTTTTGTGTTATTTTGTGTTGTGTTGGTTTGCGTTGTGTTGTTTTGTGTTGTGTTGCGTTGTGTTGTGTTGTTTTGTGTTGTTTTGTGTTGTGTTGTTTTGTGTTGTGTTGTTTTGTTTTGTGTTGTTTTTTTTTTTTTGTGTTGTGGTGCGTTGTGTTGTTTTGCGTTGTGTTGTTTTGTGTTGTGTTGCGTTGTTTTGAGTTGTATTGTTTTGTGTTGAGTTGTTTTGTGTTGCATTGCTTTGTGTTGTTTTGTGATGTGTTGTTTTGTGTTGTTTTGTGTTGAGTTGTTTTGTTTTGTGTTGTGTTGCATTGTGTTGTTTTGTGTTTTGTTGCATTGCGTTGCGTTGGTTTTGTGTTGTGTTGCATTGTGTTGTGTCGTGTTGTTTTGTGTTTTGTTGCATTGCATTGCGTTGCGTTGTTTTGTGTTGTGTTGCATTGTGTTGTGTCGTGTTGTTTTGTGTTTTGTTGCATTGCGTTGCGTTGTTTTGTGCTGTGTTGCGTTGTGTTGTGTCGTGTTGTTTTGTGTTTTGTTGCATTGCGTTGCGTTGTTTTGTGTTGTGTTGCATTGTGTTGTGTCGTGTTGTTTTGTGTTTTGTTGCATTGCGTTGCGTTGTTTTGTGTTGTGTTGCATTGTGTTGTGTCGTGTTGTTTTGTGTTTTGTTGCATTGCGTTGCGTTGTTTTGTGCTGTGTTGCGTTGTGTTGTGTTGTTTTGTGTTCTGTTGCGTTCTGTTGTTTTGTGTTGTTTCGTGTTGTGTTGTGTTGTTTTGTGTTGTGTTGTTTTGTTTTGTGTTGTTTTGTGTTGTGATGCATTGTGAATAATTAGTATACAATGGCCCTGAAGGAAGAAGTAGCTTTGGGAGCGCACAAAAAGCTACTTTGCCCCTCAGGGCCACCGTAGTAATACGATTTTACTGAAGTGTTGTGTTGTTGTGTTGTTGTATTGTGTTTTGTCTTGTCATGTTGAGATAGTTTATTTGACTGCATTGCTATGTTGCTTTGCGTTGTGTTTAGTCGTTTTGTGTTTGTCTGCACTGTGATTTATTTTCAAGGCCTGTGTTTATAAAGCCTACAACCACATGGTTAAACTTGAAAAGCAATCCAGTATGGTAATAAACGGCAATCAACAAAACAAACAAATATGTGTTTATGTAAGTAAACAGAAAACTGTCTGAGAAAAAGCATAGAAAAATACAAAAACTAAAAATAGATTACTTCCATAACTTTTTGTGACTCAAGTCTTTAACTGTTTGTTTGTGTCTGGAAAGCCAGTACATGTTAAGTACCGTACCCTGTGGTAAAAATACTATAATATTTTCTACATTCTAGAACACCAACTGAACACTAACACAAATAGAACTTCTCAGTATCCACCTCTCTCTCTCTCTCTCTCTCTCTCTCTCTCTCTCTCTCTCTCTCTCTCTCTCTCTCTCTCTCTCTCTCTCTCTCTCTCTCTCTCTCTCGACAGAGGGAATTAAACATGCGCCCCTAACCCTCACACACAACCCTCACACACAACCCTCACTCACTCCTGTAAAACGCTAGCTGCATCTTAGAGCAATTTTTTATTTGGTTAGGCCTGGGATTCCCTCGCCACAGACGAATCCAATTTACAGTATTTTTTTGTGTTCTTTGCCAGATCCGGCTCTCAGCTCCCAGCTCCCAGCCACCACCACATGCAGTCTCTGGCTGGGGATCGGGCCTGGTCCAAACCCTGACAGGACATCAGACCCCATCTGCAGATTCAGCTCTATGACCGTGGCCTTGATCCGAGCCACCGGGTGCGAAGCTCCAGAACGGTTGATTGAAACGCACCACACTTGAGAATATCAGCGCCTTGTATCCATTGAAATAATAAGCTGAACCGGAGAGCCGTTTCCCTTTGAGCTGTGGCCAAGGCATCTGAATCCACTCTGCCCAAATGAGGGCTTATTTTTCAAAGCCTGCCTCTCATGTGCGCCGTCCACGGCCACAGCCCCGACCCTGCACCCGTGCCTCTGTCGGTGTGTAAGTGTGCACATACGCGAGTGCGCGTGTGTTTTGACAATGTGCTGATCACTACCATGGGCAAACTGTTTATTTGGTGAGTAAGAAGTTCCAAGGAAGTTGTGTGTTCACACTTTTGTCAGTCCTGGAACTTCCCTTCTTTTCCCTTTCCTTTCTTTCCATCTAGGACTTGGTATCCAAATGATTTCTCGAAGTTAGCTCAAAAATGAAACACGCTAGACTGCTCTCATCCCTTGGAGTTGAACTCCGTTATTAGATATATACATATTTTTTTTACCTTTATTTAACTCGGCAAGTCATTTAAGAACAAATTCTTATTTACAATGGCGGACTACACAGATCAAACCCAGACGACGCTGGGCCTTTTGTGCACCGCCCTGTGGGACTCCCAATCACAGCCAGTTGTGATACAGCCTGGATTTGAACCAGGGTGTCTGTAGTGACACCTCTAGCACTGAGACACAGTGCCTTAGACCACCGTGCCACTCGGAGTGACAGACGTTCATGATTGTCATTACGTACTTGCTGGACTTAACAACCTTGTATAGATGATATTTCTGCCATCAGTGTCTAGGATGTGGTGATCAAACCAGGACAAAGTTATGTTCATAATCCCGTCAGATACCCTGTGACAGCGGTTTCCAAACTAGGGGTCGCGATCCTATGGGGGGTCGCCTGATATTTCCAAAAGCCTGGTGTGATTATGGTGTGCCTGGTGTGATATTTTATCAATAATATAATATCATCTTTGTATCTCAAAAAGCTTGTAATGTAGTTAACTTTAAACGACTGAAAGATAAAATATAACATGTCACCAACGACAGAGCACCCTTAGATCATGGGAAAAGGCCGCACTTGACCGGTACACTTTAATCATTCCTACGATGAATGGCTAGACTGGCTACGCTGCTGAAAAATTGAATGTTTTCTTAGACTACCATCATCGGCTAGTTCAGTGGCTAGTATTACATCAAGTGAAGCTAAGGTATCTGACCAGCACAAAAGCAGAAAACGTGATAAAAAATACAACGAAACCGACCTCGAATATGGCTTCACTAGCATAACTGAAAACAACGAGGAAAATCCAAAATGCCTCGTGTGGAAATGTCCTCTCACCTGAGAGCATGAAGCCCAACAAGCTTAAACGGCACCTTGACACCATGCACAAGGAACATGCCAAGAAACCCAAGTCTTTTTTTCGAAAGAAAGCTAGATAAACTAAATAAGCAACAGGTACAATTCAAAAAGCCCATGACTTTATCTGAGAGAGCCCAGAAGGCATAATTTGAGGTTCGTATAGCACAGGCAACGAAACCACATAATACTGCAGAGACTTTGATATTACCGGAAAAAGTACCCAATTGTCATACTTGAGCAAAAGTAAAAATACCTTAAAAGAATATGACTCAAGTAAAAGTGAAAGTCACCCAGTAAATACTACTTGAGTAAAAGTCTAAAAGCATTTTGTTTTAAATGTAATTGAGTATCGAAAGTAAATGTAATCGCTAAAATATACTTAAGTATCAAAAGTCAAAGTCAAAGTATAAATCATTTCAAATTCCTTATATTAAGCAAACCAGACTGCACCATTTTCTTTATTTTTGAAATGTATGGATATACAGGGGCAGACTCCGACATTTAGACATAACTTACAAACTAAGCATTTTGTGTTTAGTGAGTCTCCCAGATCAGAGGCGGTAGGGATGACCAGGGATGTTCTCTTGATAGGTGCGTGAATTGAACCATTTTCCTGTCAAAATGTAACTAGTACTTTCAGGTGTCAGGGAAAATATAAGAAGTAAAAAGTACATTATTTTCTTTAGGAATGTAGTAAAGTAAAAGTAAAAGTTGTCAAAAATGTAAATAGTAAAGAAAAATACAGATACCCCTAAAAAAGACTTAAGTACTACTTTAAAGTATTTTTTATTAAGTACTTTACACCACTGCCATTGATATGGTGAAAACAATGTATGGGAAGGCAGAGCCACGGAAACTCACATCAATACCTTTGGCAGATAACACTGTGAAACTAAGAATTGATGCTATAGCTAGCAGTCGATAGGAACCTCTGATTGAACGACTCAAAAAACTCCCCAGCCATAATATGCTCTCCAAATGGACGTTATCTGTGAGGGCTGAGATGCCCATGCATTGACTTTTGTTCGCTACATGTCGGGGGATGTTATTCACAAGGACATATTGCTCTGTCTCACGATTCCCGAGCAGGAAACGGCACAGGGGATGTTCAGTGTGCTGCGTGGCTATATTGACGAAAAACCTTCCACATGGGATCGAATGGTGGGCTTTTCCACAGATGGGGCTCCATCTATCAAGGGACGGCGGGCAGGCCTCTACACTCTAGTGTAGAGGCCTGCCTCTGCCATATGGACGAATTGTATGAAACACCCACTGAGCTAGAATGGATACACCGAGAGCAACTGGCGGCAAAAGAGCTGAGCACAGAACTCTGAGATATACTGAGATCTACTGCAGCAGGTAACTTTGATTGTAAACTACATCAAACCACATCCACTGCGCTCGCGCTTGTTCCTCAAAACTATGTGGAGATATGGGATCAGAGCATGACAATATGTTATTTCACACAGAGGCTTGATGGCTATCGAGGGTGTTAGAAAGATGTTTCAAATTGAGAGAGGAACTGTTGTCATTCACAATGGATGTAAAAAAAAAAATATATATATACACACTTTGTTGACTTTCTGAGTAATGAAAAGAAAATGTGTCTCCTTGCCAATGTAACAGACGCATTTGGGAAACTGAACGAACTGAAAGCAAGCATGTAGGGGAAATACAAAAACATTCTATAGATAAGTGACCGTATCAGTGGATTCAGAGGAAAGATTTCTTATTGGAGAGAGAGTCTTTCAAAAGCGAACCATACCAGCTTCTCTTGGCTGTGCAAGTTTCTAACAGACAACAGCATCAGTGAGTGTCCAACATGAGTGATAACTGCTCACCTTCAAAGCTTGGAAGAGCACTTTGGGACTTATTTCCCAGACTTAGAAATGAAACAGTATGGATTGGTGTGAAATCCGTTTGACTGTGATCCTGGCTCAGTTGACATGCCGGCAAGTGAAATCGAACAGTTGCTCAGTGGTGGAAAAAGTATTCAATTGTCATACTTGAGTAAAAGTAAAGATACCTTAAAAGAAAATGACTCAAGTAAAAGTAAAAGTCCCCCAGTAAAATACTACTTGAGTAAAAGTCTAAAATGATTTGGTTTAAAATATACATACTGTAAGTATCAAAAGTAAAAGTATGAATTATTTCAAATCCCTTATATTAAGAAAACCAGACAGCACCATTTTCTTGTTTTTAAAATGTACGGATAGCCAGGGGCAGACTCCAACATTTAGACATAATTTACAAACAGAGCATGTGTGTTTAGTGACTCCACCAGATCAGAGGCAGTAGGGATGACCAGGGATATTCTGTTGATAAGTGTGTGAATTTGACTGTTTTCCTGTCCTGCTAAGCATTCAAGATGTAATGAGTACTTTTGGATGTCAAGGAAAATGTATGGAGTAAAAAGTACAATATTTTCTTAAGGAATCTAGTGAAGTAACAGTAGTCAACAATATAAATAGTAAAGTAAAGTACAGATACCCCCAAAAACAACTTAAGTAGTACTTTAAAGTATTTTTACATAAGTACTTTACACCACTGCAGCTGAACGAGCTGTCATGTGATCGAATGCTGCAGACAATGCATTCACGGGTCACTACGGAGGAGAGTTGGCCTCAAAGTTGGTCCCTGTTGTCTTCCTCCGGGCATAAAAATTTGTGGAACCCTTCGCCAGCTCATATCTGTGTGAAGCTGGATTCAGTGCTCTCGTCTGCATTAAAATCACATATCGATTCAGGTTGGATGTGACAGCAGAGATGAGGTGCGCATTGTCGACCACTCCCCCTGACTTTAAGAAGCTCAAACACCACATGCATCAAGCCACACCCATCTCATTGAGTGAGACAAGAGACAATCAGAGACAAGAGACAATCAGAGACAGGAGGCAATCAGAGACAAGAGACAATCAGAAATTGTCGGACTAATTTGCAATTGACTGTCATAGCCCCACATTAAAAGTATGTGATGGTGAGTTGAGAAGACAATCAGACATACAGTCAGAATGTTTTTCATTTGACTGCCATAGGCCCATATAAAAAAAAAAATACAATTATATTTTTTTCACATGATTAGGGTGGCGCGAATTTTCAGATATCTAAATGTTTGGGAACCTCTGCCCTATGAGGTGAGTATGCATCCACCAGACAATCTGTTGCCAAACCATCCACTTCGTTCATCAATCTTTCCACTAGGAAAATAATTTAGAACATCTGATATGAGTTTGGCTTTTTTTTAAAGGGACAAGTTGAGACTCCTCATTTACCTTAATGCTCATGTATCCATTAGGATCCTCACCGCTTCTCAATCCTGATTGGGACTGTGTAGACGCCATCACATTGCGTCAGGGTGGGTCCAGACACACTATATTACAGATCACAGTGGTTTTCTGTTTGAATACATTAATGTGAATGAATACCTGTCTTTAGCCTAGTTTGATCTGATCACTTCACACAGACAGCCCACAGAGAGTGGGGGAGAGCTAGAGAGAGAGAGAGTGAGAGAGAGAGAGAGAGAGAGAGAGAGAGAGAGAGAGAGAGAGAGAGAGAGAGAGAGAGAGAGGAGAGAGGAGAGAGAGAGAGAGAGAGGAGGGGAAGGGAGAGAGAGAGAGGGGGGGGATGTGTGAATATGGGGAAAAAAACTATTCATCACCCCTTTAAATGTGAGGAGGAGGACAGACAGGGAGAAAGAACGAGAGGGGGAGAAAGACGTCACAGCAATTTGCGTCTTCAGCACAACGGTGTCTGATGTGGTCTGGCAGCTAGTTCACACACCCAAACCAGAGACACACATTGGCTTCATATACTGTATCCCTGGATGGAGGGAGGGAGAGAAGAATAGGGAGGATAGGGAGGAAGAGGTAGGAGAGGGAGGGAGAGGGAGGAGAGGGAGAGAGGGAGGGAGAATAATGGGAAGAGCGTGTCTTTTGTGTGTTTACTCACATGGAGGCAGTGCCAGAAACTTCAGACCACATAAGCTCTTCACTTCTGTCATATCGTAGTGCTGACCCAGTCGCATGGTAGTGATTGATGAGAGACATGAGGAAATAAAATAAACTAATCTTACAGTCACTCAGATGAAGGAGACGGCCTTCTCTTCAATGGCTGGAGTAGATTCAGAACCCCCTCCCCTTCTGTCCAGTCAATGAAAAGCAGCTTGCTGCCCTCTTGTTAACAGTATGGGGCTGGTTAAGAGAATGTTGAGGTTAGAGTGTTTAAGGACTGTGGCTTCATTAATCCAGATAAATTATTTAGTAAACAGGTTGCACAGACTATTTCTCAATTAGGAATGCTCTTTTCAAAGCTTTGGTGATCAGTTTGAGTTCGGCTTCATTTGTTTAGTTTACCTTTCAAATCTTTGATAATTTGATGATACAATAATCTGATGATGAACATCAGCAGTCACACAGTGTTTCTCTCTCGCTCTCCCTCTCGCTCTCCCTGTGGTCGTCCCCGAGGCCGGTGTCGTCCCGCTGCTGGTGCAGAGCATCAGGGGGGAGGTAGTGTCACGGAATCCCCCGGTACTGCTGCTCATTCCGTTCACCAGCTCCGTCACTGAACTGGATTCATTACTGTCTTGTCTCATTACGCACACCTGGTTCCCATTCCCCCTGATTAGTATGTATGTATATGTGCCCTCTGTTCCCCATTGTCCTTGTTGATTATTGTCCCATGTCCATTGGTCTTGTGAGTACCTTTGCTCTGTTGTATCGGCTTGCGTGTTACCGTGTTATTGTGCACTTGTTATTACGGGTCTCGTCCCGTATATTGTTATTACGGGTCTCGTCCTGTGTATTGTTATTACGGGTCTCGTCCCGTGTATTGTTATTACGGGTCTCGTCCTGTGTATTGTTATTACGGGTCTCGTCCTGTGTATTGTTATTACGGGTCTCGTCCCGTGTATTGTTATTACGGGTCTCGTCCTGTGTATTGTTATTACGGGTCTCGTCCTGTGTATTGTTATTACGGGTCTCGTCCTGTGTATTGTTATTACGGGTCTCGTCCGATTTCTTATTCCTGCGCCTGTCTCCTATCATTATACAGCGTGACACTGTCTGTCACCTTGATTACTACAATTTGTTTCTCAACCTGTGTGCACCTACGTTGTAAACTTTCATTCATAGGCTAGGTTGTAGCAACCTCATGATGGGTACAGGGAACATTAGAGTATCATGTAGTATCCTAAACCTATCGATGTTACGTTGAACTGGGTGAATGGAATATGAATGACAGTCATCCAATATGCTGTATTGAAATAAGGCCATGCTTATAAAAATCAAAGCATGAGAAGACTTTTCCTCTGTTTTGGTTTGTTTGTTTTTCAATTAGGGTGTGCAGGGTGAATACGTGGTCTGTCGTACTGTAATTTGACATTTGCTCAGTACATTGTCTTCTCACTCTCTCTCTCTATGTCTCTTTCTTTTTTGCAGTGTATGCCTTTGATAAACCTCTCTACAACACAGAAGCTACAGCCCAATGTATCCCTTTGTTCAACCTCTCTACAACACAGAAGCTACAGCCCACTTTATTGCTCTGCTGGCTGATTATGTGTATCCTATTATGAAAGGAAATCAACATCACCCATTGCAATCGTAAAATTGATGAATGCACAAATCCTTTGGAGGTAGTTCTCATATTTACAGCAGTAGTGCTTTAATCATTAAAATGTGATAATCCAGAGGGTTTTCTTCAGAGGTAACTAGTTCTAATTTAAGAGCAATAGTGCTTTAATCATTAAAATGTGTTAATACAGAGGGTTTTCTTCAGAGGAAGGTAATTCTAATTTAAGAGCAGTAGTGTCTCGACTGTTTCACAAATGGCACCCTATTCCCTACATAGTGCATTACTTTTGACTAGAGACATATGGGTAGTGAACTATATACAGTACCAGTCAAATGTTTGGACACACCGACTCATTCAAGGGTTTTTCTAAATTGTTAACTATTTTCTACATTGTAGAATAACAGTGTAGACATGAAATAAAATAATGAAATAACACATATGGAATCATGTAGTAACCAAAAAAGTGTAAAACACATCAAAATATATTTTATATTTGATATACTTCAAAGTAGCCACCCTTTGCCTTGATGACAGCTTTGCACACTCTTGGCATTCTCTCAACCAGCTTCATGAGGTAGTCACCTGGAATGCATTTAAGTTAACTACTTGGGAGCACTAGCGCCCCACTCCCGACACTACGCGGTGAAATGTGAGGCGCCAAATTCAAAATCCAAAAGTTGAATTATTAAACATTCATAAATATACAATTGTTGCATAGTCATCAAAAGCTCTGATTCTTGGCAATATCACAGCGTTGTCAGATTTCAAAAAGGCTTTACGGCGAAAGTACAACATTTGATTGTTTGAGGGTAGCACCTCTAATATTTATGCATTAGCATAAATCCATAACCCAACACGGGTCTCACAAAACGCATAAAATTGCTAATATAAAATCGCTTACCTTTGATGAACTTCTGCTGAGGGCTTCCCAAGTGTCCAATGAAGACAATCCATGCTTCTTTAGTTAGAAAAAGTCATTTATTATATCCATGAATCTCCGTTTGGTTGGCACGTTATGATCATAAAATCCACCGTTGAGTCGCCCATTGAACCGTGAAGAGAACACGTTCAAATTATACCTAAACACTTTCTACAAACAAATCAAACATCATTTTTAATGTATCCTTAGGTATCCTTTTGGGTATATTTGGTGTAATATTTCAACCTGACGATAACGTGAACGATAAGAAAGGAAAATAAAGTGGTGCACGTTCACAATCTCGCGCGAGTCAAACCTTGTTTACAAAAGTGGTCGCCTGACAATTTCCTCTCCCTATCCGTTCTGGTCACTGCTAGAATTCCCAGTCTTTGACTGTTGACTGTTGACATCTAGTGGAAGCCATAGGTACTGCAGTCTCAGTCCTACATAAAGTTGTATGCAATAGGCACAATGGAGAAGATGCTCATTTACAAAGAAAACTGCAAATCCGGATGGATTTTCCTCTGGTTTTCGCCTGCTATATCACTTCTGTTATACTCACATAAATAGTTTTAACACTCTTAGAAACTTCAGAGTGTTTCCTATCCAATAGTACTAATTATGTGCATATCCTATTTTCTGGGCCTGAGTGGCATGCATTTTACTTTGGGCACGCCAGACTCTCCAAAACCGTCACCTCGGGAGCCGCTCCCTAAGAAGTTAACAGGTATGCCTTGTTAAAAGTTAATTTGTGGAATTTCTTTCCTTCCTAACCTGATACGGATCCAATCCCGTGAACGGGATTGATTTTGACAACATCCGATGAAATGCAGAGTGCCAAATTCAAATTACAAAAATACTAATTTCAAACATTCATGAAAATACAAATGCTGCACACCCTTCAAAAGCTTAGACTCTTGTTAATCTAACAGCATTGTCAGATTTCAAAAGGCTTTACAGCAAAAGCAGAACATTTGATTGTCTGAGGACAGCACCCCCACTCAAAAACTCAATTAGCATAATAACATAACCAGCAGAGGTGTCACAAAATTCAAAAATAACATAAAATAAATCGCTTACATTTGATGATCTTCCTCTGATGGCATATCAAAGCGTCCAGGTTACACAATAAAAGGTCCTTTTGTTCGATAAAGTACCTCTTTATATCCATATAGCTCCGATTGGTTGGCGCGTTTTGTTCAGTAATCCACCTGCCCAAAGGCTTTCGACCATGCAGACAAACGATATCCCAAAAGTACCCGTAAAGTTAGTCGAAAGAAGTCAAACAGCATTTGTAATCAATACTCAGATACCCTAAAATGAATATACACTATAATATTTCAGACGGAATATAACCTGCAGAATAGAAGAGAAAAAGAACTGAGCATGCATTCCCTGTTACACGCAAAATCCAAAACAGGACACTTGACAAGAACTCAGGAACAAGTGGTTTACTCCCTTGATTTTCATGATTGAACGTTCCAACCTTTTTCTAAAGATTATTGACATCTAGTGGATGCCATAGGAACTGCAATCTGGGAGCTAAAATACCCTGCTTTGAATAGCATGCCAATTGAAAACAGTGTGACATGACTGATTCAGACATCCTGGATGGATTTTGCTCGGGTTTTTGCCTGCCATATCAGTTCTGTTATACTCACAGACATTATTTTAACAGTTTTGGAAACTTCAGTGTTTTCTATCCAAAGCTACTAATTATATGCATATCCTAGATTCTGGGCCTGAGTAACAGGCAGTTTTTCATTCATTGATTGTTTTTTCAAAATATCGCCCCCTAGCCCTAAGTTAATGTGTTTGAGCCAAGCAGTTGTGTTGTGACAAGGTCAGGTTGGTATACAGAAGATTTGGTAAAAGACTAAGTCCATATTATGGCAAGAACAGCTCAAATAAGAAAAACGACAGTCCATCATTACTTTAAGACATGAACATTTTGAGAACAATGAACGTTTCTTCAAGTGCAGTCGCAACAACCATCACGCCCTATTATGAAAGACTGGTGGAAATCTGTCATTTTGTCTGATGAGTCCAAATTTGAGATTTTTGGTTCCAAATGTCGTGTCTTTGTGAGACACAGAGTAGGTGAGCGGATGATCTCTGAATGTGTGGTTTCCATCGTGAAGCATGGAGGAGGAGGTGTGATGGTGCTCGTGATTTATTTAGAATTCAAGGCACACTTAACCTGCATGGATACCACAGCATTCTGCAGCATTCTGCAGCCATCCCATCTGGTTTGGGCTCAGTGAGACTATCATTTGTTTTTCAACAGGACAATAACCTAAAACACACCTCCAGGCTGTGTAAGTGCTATTTGATGACCTGGCCTCCACATTCACCCGACCTCAACCCAATCAACCCGAGTGAAGGAAAAGCAGCCAAGAAGGGCTCAGCAAATGTGGAAACTCCTTCAAGACGGTTGGAAAAGCATTCCAGGTGAAGCTGGTTGAAAGAATGCCAAGAGTGTGCAAAGCTGTCATCAAGGTAAAGGGTGGCTACTTTGAAGAATCTCAAATATAAAATATATTTTGATTTGTTTTTTGGTTACTACATGATTCCATATATGTTATGTCATAGTTTTGATGTCTTCACTATTATTCTACAATGTAGGAAATAGTAAAAATAAAGAAAAACCCTTGAATGGTGTCACGACTTCGACTGAAGTCGGTTTCCCTCCTTGTTCGGGCGGCATTCGGCGGTCGACGTCACCGGTCTTCTAATCATCACCGATCCACTTTTCATTTTCCATTTGTCTTGTCTTGGTTTTCACACACCTGGTTTGCATTCCCCAATCTTATTATCTGTTGTGTATTTAACCCTCTATTTTCCACCATGTCTTTGTGTGTGATTGTTTGTTTGTTAAGCCGTTTTTCGTTCCGGCTGGTGCGTTTTATTCATGCCTCGCTTGTGTGTTTTGTATTACACGGTTAGCGTTTTGTTTGTTTGATTCATTGAGTAAAGTGCTTTGCTCACTCAGTCCTGTTCTCCTGCGCCTGACTATTCAAGCACCAGATACCCACAAACCTTGACAGAATCACGCACCCACCATGGAGTCAGCAGGAGCAGGTTCCCCGGTCAGAGGAGTCGAGGAACGTGTCCAGGAACTCGCGGCTATGCTACATCATCTCGGTGCCATGATGGATCGCGTTGTCCAGACCATGGACTGCTGGGAGAGACAGGAAGTCTCTCCAGCGCCTCGACCAACGCAACCGGGGTTATCTCTACCCGTCCCGTCCGGATCCAGCTCCAGTGGGATTCGTCTCTCCCTTCCCAGGGAGTGTGATGGGACGGCCGCACATTGCCAGGGGTTCCTTTTACAAGTGGACCTATACCTGGCCACCGTTCACCCAGCTCTCTCAGGAAGGGAGAGAGTCTCCGCCTAGAGCTCTGGAGTGGGCAAACGCCATGTGGTGAGAGGAAGACGCTGTGTTGGACCACTTTGAGGAGTTCACCCGTTGCTTCCGGGCCGTCTTTGACCATCCGCCCGAAGGTAGAGTGGCGGGGGAACAACATTTTCATTTGAGGCAGGGGACGAAGAGCGCACAGGAGTTCGCACTGGAGTTCCGGACCTTGGAACTCCAGCGGAGCAGGATGGAACGACAGGGCCCTCATCGACCACTATCGATGCAGCCTGCGCGAGGACGTCCGACGGGAGTTGGCCTGCAGGGATGCCACCATCACTTTGGACCAACTAGTGGATCTGTCCATCCGGTTGGATAACCTGCTAGTTACCCGTGGACGTCCTGAGGGGGCTCTGTCGGTTCCATCTCCCAGCACTCCCGCTCCGGTGCCCATGGAGTTAGGAGGGGCTGCGCGTAGGGAGGCTAGAGGAGGGGCCTTCACGTGCACCATCTGTGGCCGCAGAGGACACACTGCTGGGCGGTGCCAGGTTAGTCCTTCTGGGAGTCGAGGCAATAGGCAGGGCACTCTGGCGTCACCCCAGGTGAGTCTGCACCACTCTCATCCAGAGTCCTCTGTTGTTCACCTGTTTGTACCTGTTTGCTTCCCTGAGTTTTCCCCCGCATTCCGAGCATAAGGCGCTCGTCGATTCAGGCGCAGCTGGGAATTTTATCGACAGAGCGTTAACTCTTAGTTTAGGGTTCCCCATTATTCCTTTCCCTGTTCATGCTCTGGATAGTCGACCATTAGGTTCCGGGCTAATCAGGGAAGCCACCATCTCCCTTTCCATGGAGACGCAGGGGGGTCACGAGGAGAAAATTTGTCTTTTTCTCATTGATTCTCCTGCGTTTCCCGTGGTACTGGGTCTTCCTTGGTTGGCCTGTCATAACCCCACCATTTCCTGGCAACAGAGGGCTCTCACGGGGTGGTCGCCAGAGTTTTCGGGGAGGTGTGTAGGAGTTTCCGTTGGTGCTACCACATGGAAAGTCCAGACCAGGTCTCCACCGTGCATATCCCCCCCAAAATATGCCGATTTGGCTCTCACCTTCTGTAAACGGAAGGCGACTAAATTATCACCCCATCGACGAGGGGATTGTGCGATAAATCTCCTGGTAGACGCTGCACTTCCCAGGAGTCACGTGTATCCCCTGTCGCAAGAGGAGACAGCGGTCTATGGAAACATATGTCTCAGAATCCCTGGGGCAGGGGTACATTCGGCCCTCCACTTCACCTGCCTCCTCAAGTACATTTTTTGTGAGGAAGAAGGATCTGCGCCCGTGCATTGACTATAGAGATCTCAATCAAATCACGGTGAGGTACAGCTACCCGCTACCTCTTATCGCCACGGCGATTGAGTCAATGCACGGGGTGCGCTTCTTCACTAAACTGGATCTCAGGAGTGCGTACAACCTGGTGCGTATCCGGGAGGGAGACGAGTGGAAGACAGTGTTTAGTACCACCTCAGGTCATTATGAGTACCTCGTCATGCCGTACGGGTTGATGAATGCTCCATCAGTCTTCCAATCCTTTTTAGACAAGATTTTCAGGGACCTGCACAGGCAGGGTGTAGTGGTGTATATCGATGACATTCTGATATACTCCGCTACACGCGCCGAGCATGTGTCTTTGGTGCACAAGGTACTTGGACGACTGGTGGAGCATGACCAGTACGCATGACCAGTACGTCAAGGCTGAGAAATGTCTGTTCTTTCAGCAGGCCGTCTCCTTCCTAGGGTATCGCATTTCCACATCAGTGGTGGAGATGGAGAGTGATTGCATTGCAGCCATGCGTAATTGGCCAACTCCCACCACAGTAAAGGAGGTGCAGCGATTTTTAGGGTTTGCCAATTACTACCGGAGATTTATCAGGGGTTTGGCCAGGTGGCTGCTCCCATTACCTCACTGCTGAAGGGGGGTCCTGTACGTCTGCAGTGGTCGGTTGAGGCGGACATGGCTTTTGGGCACCTAAGAGCTCTGTTTACCTCAGCTCCCGTGCTGGCCCATCCGGATCCCTCTTTGGCGTTCATAGTGGAGGTGGACGTGTCCGAGGCTGGGATCGGAGCCATTCTCTCTCAGCGCTCAGGCACGCCACCGAAGCTCCGCCCCTGTGCTTTCTTCTCGAAGAAGCGCAGCCCGGCGGAGCGGAACTATGATGTGGGCTGTGAGTTGTTGGCTGTGGTTAAGGCTTTGAAGGCGTGGAGACATTGGCTTGAGGGGCCTTCAGTACCTCGTGGAGTGAGAGGGGTACGGTCCGGAGGAGAGGTGCTGGGTTCCGGCGGAGGATGTATTTGACCCTGAAATACTGCGGGAATTCCACCGTCGCCGGCCGGATCGCCCTGCGCCTCGTCCTCCGGGTCGGCCTCGAGGCCGGTGTCGGCGCGCTGCTGGAGCCGCGGCGTTAGGGGAGTACTGTCACGACTTCGACTGAAGTCGGTTCCCCTCCTCGTTCGGGCGGCATTCGGCGGTCAACGTCACCGGTCTTCTAATCCTCACCGATCCACTTTTCATTTTCCATTTCTCTTGTCTTGGTTTTCACACACCTGGTTTGCATTCCCCATCATTATCTGTTGTGTATTTAACCCTCTATTTTCCCCCATGTCTTTGTGTGTGATTGTTTATTTGTTAAGCCGTTCTCGTTCCGGCTGGTGCGTTTTATTCATGCCTTGCTTGTTTGCGTTTGGCAAAGTGTTTTGTATTACGAGGTTAGCGTTTTGTTCGTTTAATTCATGGAGTAAAGTGCTTTGCTCACTCAGTCCTGTTCTCCTGCGCCTGACTATTCATGCACCAGCTACACACAAACCTTGACAAATGGGTAGGTGTGTCCAAACTTTTGACTGGTACTGTAGAGAATAGGGTATAATTTGGGGCATACCCTAAATAATTAAACTGTTAATAAACCGTGTTTTTCTTTGGAGGTAGATCTAATTTATTAAGAGCAGTCCAGTGTCTAATTGGTGAGTTGTTGAAAAGCACCACCCCTGGAGAGAACGTTCCACAGTCATACAGGATAATTCACTTTCAATTAAATCCTACAGTTTTCCAAGGTTTATTTAATTCAATGCATTATTTAAATCCAAATCATGGGGGTGGGGTTCTAAAATAACATGATGCCATTAGGTACTGTAATGACATAGGAGCAGAGTGTACGTGATATTCTGTCTATGGAAATATAGAATGATATGTGAACGAGATATCTGGAACGGAAAAACAATGGACGTGAAAATACTCTGTCGGATCTGACATGGGGATTGATGGAATAAACAATATCTTCAGCAAAGAAAATAATAATATTCCGAATAAATAATAATTAATCATTGTTTATATTTGTATATTTGAAATACTATTTGATTGAATAATTTGAAATAATAACATTTTACATATTGTGTATCTACTAGTATCTGAGGGACCTTCACTATTCCAATCCAACACATAAACAGACCTATACTGCAGGCGTTAAACATGTGATTACCCTATGTTGGAAATATAGGTTGGGATAAGAGAAAGGACTGCTGGCTATTTGGTAACCAATATGAACATTGAATCCATTCATGTACACCGTATGGAATTCCTCATGTTATTTAGGATCAAATGTTCTCATCCTTTTCAGTAGGTATCTTTGGTGTAATTTACATAGAATACATATCCATGACTGACCTCCCGTCATCTACAACTTTGACTTCAAGGGTTCCGACTCTGTCAATCACCATATTCTTATCGGCAGACTCAACAGCCTTGGTTTCTCAACTGATTGCCTCAACCGGTTCACCAACTACTTCTCAGACAGAGATCAGTGTGTCAAATCGGAGAGCCTGTTGTTCGGACCTCTGGCAGTCTCTATGGGGCTTGCCACAGGGTTCAATCCTCGGGCCGACTCTTTTCTATGTATACATCAATGATGTCGCTCTTGCTGCTGGTGATTCTCTGATCCACCTCTACGCAGACGACACCATTCTGTATACTTCTGGCCCTTCTTTGGACACTGTGTTAACTAACCTCCAGACGAGCTTCAATGCCATACAACTCTCCTTCCGTGGCCTCCAACTGCTCTTAAATGCAAATAAAACTAAATGCATGCTCTTCAACCGATCGCTGCCCTCACCTGCCTGCCTGTCCAGCATCACTACTCTGGACGGCTCTGACTTAGAATATGTGGACAACTACAAATACCTAGGTGTCTGGTTAGACTGTAAACTCTAATTCCAGACTCACATTAAGCATCTCCAATCCAAAATTAAATCTAGAATCAGCTTCCTATTTCGCAACAAAGCATCCTTCACTCATGCTGCCACACATACCATCGTAAAACTGACCATCCTACCGATCCTTGACTTCGGCGATGTCATTTACAAAATAGCCTCCAACACTCTACTCAACAAATTGGATGCAGTCTATCATAGTGCCATCCGTTTTGTCACCAAAGCCCCATATACTACCCACCACTGTGACCTGTATGCTCTCGTTGGCTGGCCCTCACTTTATATTCGTCGCCAAACCCATTGGCTCGAGGTCATCTATAAGTCTTTGCTAGGTAATGCCCCGCCTTATCTCAGCTCACTGGTCACCATAGCAGCACCCACCCGTATCACACGCTCCAGCAGATATATTTCATTGGTCACCCCTAAAGCCAATTCCTCCTTCGGCCGCCTTTCCTTCCAGTTCTCTGCTACCAATGACTGGAGTGAATTGCAAAAATCACTGAAGCTGGAGACTCCTATCTCCCTCACTAGCTTTAAGCACCAGCTGTCAGAGCAGCTCACATATCACTGCACCTGTACATAGCCCATCTGTAAATACCCCATCCACCTACCTCATCCCCATACTGTTATTTATTTTATTTATTTTTGCTCCTTTGCACTCCAGTATCTCTACTTGCACACTCATCTTCTGCACATGTACCACTCCAGTGTTTAATTGCTATATTGTAATTACTTCACCACTATGGCCTATTTATTGCCTTACCTCCATTATCCTACCTCATTTGCACACACTGTATATAGACTTTTTCTATTGTATTATTGACTGTATGTTTGTGTATTCCATGTGTAACTCTGTGTTGTTGTTTGTGTCGCACTGCTTTGCTTTATCTTGGCCAGGTCGCAGTTGTAAATGAGAACTTGTTCTCAACTAGCCTACCTGGTTAAACAAAGGTGAAAAAATACTCTTGCACGATTCTTTGACCTCTCTCATTTTTATCTCTTATTCTTATCCGTATTTTTTTAAACTGCCCTGTCGGTTAGGAGCTTGTAAGTAAGCACATCACTGTAAGGTCTACACCTGTTGTATTCGGCGCATGTGACTAATAACATTTGATTTGATTTGATCAACAAGCTGTTTTTGCCCACAGGACTGCCGCTGATTGGATGTTTTTTGTTTGTCGCACCATTCCCGGTAAACCCAAGACACTGTCGTGTGCGAAAAGCCCAGGAGGCCGGCCGTTTCTGAGGTACTGGAACCGACGCACACGGCACCGATGATCATACCACACTCAAAGTTGCTTGGGTCACTCGTTTTGCCGCGGCCACTTGACTTACTGTCTGTAGGAGCGAACCATTTTCGTGAACGGTGGCCAGTTAATGGTTCGCTGTAGGAGCAAACCATAAACTGGCCCTCTGTATATATTTCCACTCTATGAGGTTGGAATAATACTGGTAAATTGTGAACATGATGATAATGCCCTTTTAGTGTAAGAGCTGTTGGGAAAAAAAACACCTGAAATTCCATCCTGTTTTGGTGCGATGTAGTTTTAGCCTTCCACGGTGACATCACCATGCAGAAAATGTGTTGATAGACCAATAAGAAAGAGAGTTCTAAACCTCTCTGCCAATAACAGCTAATTTTCAGTTGTCCCCTCCCCACTCAGACTACTCCCACACAGTCCTAGTAAAATTCTTCCTTGAGAAATTGCTCTTTTCGAGATAAAAAATGTATGTTTCTTTTTGACCATTTTTATTGAAAACAATCACAGTAAGGTACTTAATCGTTACCCAGAAATTATTTGATATTGAGGTAAGAACAGCTGCATTGGACCTTTAAAGCAAGTATTCTGCATTTCTACACATTTTGAGAAAACGTAGCAATTGTATAACACATTTCATGCAATTCTATTCATTTTATAATGACTTATGCCATGTTAACATGATATCTAAGTGAGAATGACTAACAGAATAAATGGGTTCCCCCTGGAGGTCAGGGCCTATGGACACGTGCCCTGTGTTCCCGGTCGGTATTCGGCCATCATTCCTACAAGTTTACATAGCTGGCTAGACTAACTGCCAATCTACAAATTGTTAGCTGACATGGCTAATTGAGTGATTGTCAGTGACTGACAAAAGAGAATGATGCACAACAACATTTCTAAGTTGTACGTGGTGTATTCTACTATTCTAACTTTCAATAGTAAGTTGAGACCGCGACAGGGTTCATAAAAAAAAAAAAAAAAAAAATATATATATATATATATATAATGTATATTTTTGGGGGGGATCTCAAAAAGTTACCATTTATGTCACTTCTACCTGGAACTGGCCCTGACTGTAAGTATCACAGTTGAACTGTCATTCTGTGTCATTCTTTTTACCCCTTTTTCTCCTCAATTGGTAGTTAGTCTTGTTTCATCGCTGCAGCTCCCGTACGGACTCGAGAGAGAGAGAGGCGAAGGTCAAGAGCCTCGGGTCCTTGAAAAACACAACCCAACCACTGCCCGCTTAACCCTTAAGCCAGCCGCACCAATTTGTCAGAGGAAACACTGTACACCTGGCGACTGTCTCAGCGTGCATTACGCCTGGCCCACCACAGGCATCGCTAGAGCACAATGGGACAAGGACATCCCTGCCGGCCAAACCCTCCCTTAACCTGGACTCGAACCAGGATCTCTAGTGGCACAGATAGCACTGTGATGCAGTACCTTAGACCACCGTGCCACTCAGTAGGCCCATGCTGTGTCTTTCTCTTTCAATCTTTTTCCTTTGCTTCCTATCACTCCCCATCTCACTGTTTCTCTATATCTATAGTACAGCTTCCATTCCTCTCTCTCTCTCTCTCTCCTGCTCTCTCTCTCTCTCTCTCTCTCTCTCCTTCTCTCTCTCTCTCTCTCTCTCTCTCTCTCTCTCTCTCTCTCTCTCTCTCTCTCTCTCTCTCAATTCAATTCCAAGGGCTTTATTGGCATGGGAAACATGTGTTTACATAGCCAAAGCAAGTGAAATAAACAATACAAAATTAACAGTAAACATTACAATCACAAAAGTTCCAAAAGAATAAAGACATTTCAAATGTCATATTTTGTCTATATACAGTCTCTCTCTCTACACCTCTCTCTATGCCTCTCTCTATCACACCCTGATCTGTTTCACCTGTCCTTGTGATTGTCCCCACCCCCTCCAGGTGTCGCACATTTTCCCCAGTGTATTTATCCCTGTGTTTCCTGTCTCTATGTGCTATTCATCTTGTATGTTTCCAAGTCAAACAGCTTTTTGCATTTCTTATTTTTCTAGTCCTCCCGGTTTTGACCCTTGCCTGTTTCTGGACTTTGTACCCGCCTGCCTGACCATTCTGCCTGCCTTGACCACGAGCCTGTCTGCCACTCTGTACCTCCTGGACTCTGATCTGGTTTTGACATTTTGCCTGTCCACGGCCATTCTCTTGCCTACTCCTTTTGGATGAATAAACATTGGAAGACTCCAACCATCTGCCTCCGGTGTCTGCATCTGTGTCTCGCCTTGTGTCATGATACTCTCCCTCTCTCTCTGTAGCAGGTGTCTCACCCACTCTGTGGCCTCTCAGCAGCAGCACAGCACAGTGAGATAAGGGTCATACGTATAGAAACGAGCTCACTTCCTTTGTGAGGTTAGGGCTTCAGTGACAACGACAGCAGTGTATGTGTGTGTGTGACCGCAGCCGCTCACCTTCCTCGTCTCTGCACCAACGGAGCCTGTGGTCGCGGCCTCGCCGGCGCAGGTGTGTGTGATGATGTGTGAGACCTGAGAAACTGCGAGGTGCTCCGGTCTCATAGTCCCTTTGATAAGGCTCTAGAGGAGGTCATAGGGGGTGAGGTGTGTAACCGTGGGTTACAGTTGATATTCTGTGGGATACAGTTGAGATTCTGTGGGATACAGTTGAGTTTATTCAAACGGACACTCAACCTGACCTGCCTTCGCTCACTGATATCTGACAAATCCAATTCAATTAAGGGTTTAGGAAGTTTTGTCTCAGTTTCCTAAACACACAGTATGTTATGTACGTACTTCAGTCTCCATTATAGTGTTTTCAAGTGAAACGCTGTGGAAGGTCCTAAGGTAGAATTGAGTCCAGTTAAACTAAGGAATGAACTTGGAACTGAAGACTGGACAGCAATGCCCTCTCATGGCTGTAAAGGTACTATATCAACCTGTTCTCATTCTGATGGGGGAAACTGAGAATAGTGGGGGATACTCAACTAGCACATAACGTTCTAAGAAACAATTTGTTTCTTAGGTGGGAATGTCATTACTTCAGCATAACCTTTCCTACAGGGATCCTCATAGTTCTATTTAAAGTAATGTTCTCAAATTCTTCCAAGAATGTTAAGAAACTTCTTTCTTCTGTGGGAATTTCAGCATAAGGTTCTCTCCAGGTTTCCTCATACTTCTATTTAAAGTCATGTTCTCAGAACGTTCAGAGAACGTTAAGAAACAACGTTCTTCTTAGGTGGGAATTTCAGTACTTCAGCATGATGTTTTCTATAGGTTTCCTCATTTTTTTATTTAAAGTTATGTTCTCAGAACATTAAGAACACTTTCCATAAAAACCACAAGAAAACAGAAGTAACGTTCACAAAAAGTTAAAAGAATGCGTCAACAAAACTCTCTAACCTCTATCTTGTTAAGTGTGTTCAGGTGTGTTGGCCGCGCCCACTAATTGGCCACACCTGATCTTAATGATTGTTTGTTTCCTTTGAAATGGGGTCTGTTTGAATAAACTAAAACAAAAAATGTTGTAGAACTCCGTGCCACAATAAAAAATACATGTGTTTGTACAAATAATGCCAAAGCAAATTAATTTCCATGTGTTCTACGCTTCGAGTTAGAAACAGTTAACCCAAACTAAGCTAGCAGTGTTATTAAAAGTCTTATTTAAACATGTTCTCATAGCATTATTTAATTACCTTGAAATCATCTATAATTTCCATTCTTAGAACGTTTATAGAAACTCAGGGAACCATAGTAAAAAGTTCTCAGAACCTAAAAAATAATGTTCTCAGAACAGCCCAAATTTTCACTTCCGTTCTCAGAACGTTTAAAAAAACTTTCTGTCTTACCAGTCAGGAAACGTATAGCTTGGTTCCCAGAACTAAAGGCAAAGTAAAAATGTACATTCCCACAACTTCCAAGAAACCAAATGTGTGGGCTGAGAGGATATTGTCTCTATGGTGAACACAGCAGAACATCGTTTTATTTTTAATGCATACATTTTGTCACTCAGATTGTTAGTAGAAAAGTCTCTGAATAACCGAGTACTCTTTTTCCAGCACCAACTTTTGTATTTGTGTATCGTCCCTGGTGAGTACAGTAGCATGTTCGTTCTTTACAGCCATTTTTGTATGTGTGACCTTGTTGAACTTAAAACGTAAGTTGTAAGTACAGTATGTCTGATATCGATTCTTCTAGTACAGTGGTACACATCGTGCCTAGTTTTCATATGCCAGCTACAATGGACACTATACAAGCTGTCCCGTGACCGTTTCCACTCTGTCTCTTTCTCTCTCTGTCTTTCTCTCCATCTGTCTTTCTCTCTCTCTCTCTCTGTCTTTCTCTCTCTATTTTTGTCTTTCTCTCTGTCTCTGTCTTTCTCTCTCTCTCTCTCTCTCTCTCTCTCTCTCTCTCTCTCTCTCTCTCTCTCTCTCTCTCTCTCTGTCTTTCGTCTCTCTCTCTCTCTCTCTCTCTCTGTCTTTCGTCTCTCTCTCTCTCTCTCTCTCTCTCTCTCTCTCTCTCTGTCTTTCGTCTCTCTCTCTCTCTCTCTCTCTCTCTCTCTCTCTCTCTCTCTCTCTCTCTCTCTCTCTCTCTCTCTCTCTCTCTCTCGCCAAAGCAAGTGAAATAGATAATAAACAATAAAAATGTACTGCAAACATTACACTTACATTTTTTCCAAAAGAATAAAGATATTATGTATACAGTGCTGTAATGATGTGAAAATAGTTCTCTACTCTCTTTATCTCGCTCTCTCTCTCATATCAGCTCCTTGGAAAAGAGACGTAAATCTTCAGTGTTAGAGTAGAGAGGAATAGAAGAGGGAGGTGGGGAGAGAAATTGCAGAGAGTTTTGAAAAATCGCTTCCCCTTTGGATGTAACTTCACAGGCCACAATCAAGCGGTGCCAAGACGCTGCAATCGTGGCAAATCAAGTCAGTATCTATTAATAATATTTCTGGGGGTTGCATGTCCTCCCGCTGTCACATGGCCCGTGATGGAACTCTGCCTTTATCTCAGCTCTGGCACGCTTCTGTCACCGTGATAAACAATTCACACACAAATCTGAATAAAGATCCTCCCCACAGACCTCTCTCTGCTCTCTCCCTCATCTTCTTGATGGGAGGAATGTAATCTAGCAGAGCCTCTCTCTCTCTCTCTCTCTCTCTCTCTCTCTCTCTCTCTCTCTCTCTCTCTCTCTCTCTATTTTCTCTTTGCCCCCCACAGTTTTTTTCTTTTTCTTTCAAAGATATGTAAATGACTTGGAGATGAGACCTACGGTGGGTGGGAGGGAGGAACCTACGGAGGGTGGGAGGGACCTACAGAGGGTGGGAGAAAGGCACCTACGGAGTGGGAGGGAGGCACCTAGAGAGGGTGGGAGGGAGGGACCTACGGAGGGTGGGAGGGAGGGACCTACGGAGGGTGGGGGAAACCTACGGAGGGTGGGAGGGAGGCACCTACAGTGTGAATGTCAAAGCCCAGGCCTGTGAACGCTGCTCACACAGGAACCAGACTCTGAGGGGTGGCCAGTCCAGTCCTCTTCTGGCTGTACAGGGTAGACCAGATGAATAGGGTCTATAGGTAATAGGGTCTATAGGAAATAGGGTCTACAGGGAATAGTGTCCATAGGGAATAGGGTCCATAGGGAATAGGGTCCATAGGGAATAAGGTCTATAGAGTATAGAGTCTATAGGGAATAGGGTCCATATGGAATAGGGTCTATAGAGTATAGGGTCCACAAGGAATATGGTCCATGGGGAATAGGGTTCATAGGGAATAGGGTCCATGGGGAATAGGGTCTATAGAGTATAGGGTCTACAGTGAATAGGGTCCATAGGGATTAGGGTCCATGTGGAATAGTGTCCATAGGGAATAGGGTCCATGGGGAATAGGGTCTATAGGGAACATGGTCTATAGGGAATAGGGCCTATAGGGAATAGGGTCCATAGGGAATAGGGCCCATAAGGAAAAGGAACTATGGGGATAGGGCCCATACGGAACAGGGTCTATAGAGAATAGGGTCCAAAGGGAATAGGGCCCATATGGAATAGGGTCCACTGGGAATAGGGTCTATAGGAAATAGGGTCTATAAGGAATAGGACCCATAGAGAATAGGGTCAACAGAGACTAGGGTCTATAGGGAATAGGGTTAATAGGGACTAGGGTCTATAGAGAATAGGGTCTGTAGGGAATAGGGTCTATAGGGAAGAGGGTCTATTGAGAATAGAGAGTACAGGGAAAAGGGTCCATTGGGAATGGGTTCTATAGAGAATAGGGTCCCATAGGGTATAGGGCCCATAGGGAACAAGGTCTATGGGGAATAGGGTCTATAGGGAATAGGGTCCATAGGGAATAGGGCCCATATGGAACAGGGTCTATGGGGAATAGGGTCTATAGGGAATAGGGTCCATAGGGAACAGGGTCTATGGGGAACAGGGTCTATGGGGAATAGGGTCTATAGGGAATAGGGTCCATAGGGAATAGGGCCCATATGGAACAGGGTCTATAGAGAATAGGGTCCAAAGGGAATAGGGCCCATATGGAATAGGGTCCACTGGGAATAGGGTCCATAGGGAATAGGGTATATAGGGAATAGGGTCCATATGGAATAGGGCATATAGTGAATAGGGTCTATAGAGTATAGGGTCCAATGGGTAATAGAGTATATAGGGAATAGGGTCTATAGAAAATAGGGTCCATAGAGAGTAGGGTATATATAGAAAAGGGTCTATAGATAATAGGGTCCATAGAGAATAGGGTCCATAGGGAATAGGGTCCAGAGGGATAGGGTCTATAGGGAATATGGTCTATAGGGAATAGGGTCCATGGGGAATAGGGTCCAGAGGGATAGGGTCTATAGGGAATAGGGTCCATAGGGAATAGGGCCCATACGGAACAGGGTCTATAGAGAATAGGGTCCAAAGGGAATAGGGCCCATATGGAATAGGGTCCACTGGGAATAGGGTCTATAGGAAATAGGGTCTATAAGGAATAGGACCCATAGAGAATAGGGTCAACAGAGACTAGGGTCTATAGGGAATAGGGTTAATAGGGACTAGGGTCTATAGAGAATAGGGTCTGTAGGGAATAGGGTCTATAGGGAAGAGGGTCTATTGAGAATAGAGAGTACAGGGAAAAGGGTCCATTGGGAATGGGTTCTATAGAGAATAGGGTCCCATAGGGTATAGGGCCCATAGGGAACAAGGTCTATGGGGAATAGGGTCTATAGGGAATAGGGTCCATAGGGAATAGGGCCCATATGGAACAGGGTCTATGGGGAATAGGGTCTATAGGGAATAGGGTCCATAGGGAACAGGGTCTATGGGGAACAGGGTCTATGGGGAATAGGGTCTATAGGGAATAGGGTCCATAGGGAATAGGGCCCATTTGGAACAGGGTCTATAGAGAATAGGGTCCAAAGGGAATAGGGCCCATATGGAATAGGGTCCACTGGGAATAGGGTCCATAGGGAATAGGGTATATAGGGAATAGGGTCCATATGGAATAGGGCATATAGTGAATAGGGTCTATAGAGTATAGGGTCCAATGGGTAATAGAGTATATAGGGAATAGGGTCTATAGAAAATAGGGTCCATAGAGAGTAGGGTATATATAGAAAAGGGTCTATAGATAATAGGGTCCATAGAGAATAGGGTCCATAGGGAATAGGGTCCAGAGGGATAGGGTCTATAGGGAATATGGTCTATAGGGAATAGGGTCCATGGGGAATAGGGTCCAGAGGGATAGGGTCTATAGGGAATATGGTCTATAGGGAATAGGGTCCCTGGGGAATAGGGTCCAGAGGGATAGGGTCTATTTTTTATTTATTTTTTATTTCACCTTTATTTAACTAGGTAGGCAAGTTGAGAACAAGTTCTCATTTACAACTGCGATCTGGCCAAGATAAAGCAAAGCAGTTCGACACACAACAACACAGAGTTACACATGGAATAAAACAAACATACAGTCAATAATACAGTAGGAAAAAAAGAAATCTATATACAAAGAGTGCAAATGAGGTAGGATAAGGAAGGTAAGACAATAAATAGGCCATGGTGGCAGAGTAATTACAATATAGCAATTTAACACTGGAATGGTAAAAGAAAACTGTGCAGTAGATGAATGTGCAATGTAGAAAAACTGGGGTGCAAAGGAACAAGATAAATAAATAAATACGGTAGGGGATGAGGTAGTTGGTTGGGCTATTTACAGATGGGCTATAAACAGGTACAGTGGTCTGTACACTGCTCTGACAGCTGGTGCTTAAAGCTGTTGAGGGAGATAAGTGTCTCCAGTTTCAGAGATTTTTGAAGTTCGCTCCAGTCATTGGCAGCAGAGAACTGGAAGGAGAGTCGGCCAAAGGAGGAATTGGCTTTGGGGGTGACCAGTGAGATATACCTGCTGGAGCGTGTGCTACGGGTTGGTGCTGCTAAGGTGACCAGCGAGCTGAGATAAGGCGGGACTTTACCTAGCAGGGACTTGTAAATGACCAGGAGCCAGTGGATATGGCGACGAGTGTAAAGTGAAGGCCAGCCTACGAGAGTGTACAGGTCGCAGTGGTGGGTGGTATATGGGGCTTTGGTAACAAAACGGATGGCACTGTGATAGACTGCATCCAGTTTGTTGAGTAGAGTATTGGAGGCTATTTTGTAAATTACATCACCGAAGTCGAGGATCGGTAGGATGGTCAGTTTTACGAGGGTAAGTTTGGCAGCATGAGTGAAGGAAGCTTTGTTGCGAAATAGGAAGCCAATTCTAGATTTAATTTTAGATTGGAGATGTTTGATGTGAGTCTGGAAGGAGAGTTTACAGTCTAACCAGACACCTAGGTATTTGTAGTTTTCCACGTAATCTAAGACAGAACCGTCCAGAGTAGTGATGCTGGACGGGGACAGGTGGTAGCGATCGGTTGAAGAGCATGCATTTAGTTTTACTTATGCTTAAGAGCAGTTGTAGGCCACGGAAGGAGAGTTGTATGGCATTGAAGCTCGTCTGGAGGGTAGTTAACACAGTGTCCAAAGAGGGGCCAGAAGTATACAGAATGGTGTCGTCTGCATAGAGGTGAATCAGAGACTCACCTGCAGCAAGAGCGACATCATTGATGTATACAGAGAAAAGAGTCGGCCCAAGAATTGAACCCTGTGGCACCCCCATGGAGACTGCCAGAGGCCCGGATAGGGTAATAGGGAATAGGGTCCATGGGGAATGTGGTCCATGGGGAATAGGGCCCATAGGGAATATGGTCTATAGGGAATAGGGTTTATAGGGAATAGGGTCCATAGGGAATAGGGTATATAGGGAATAGGGTCCATATGGAATAGGGAATATAGTGAATAGGGTCTATAGAGTATAGGGTCCAATGGGTAATAGAGTATATAGGGAATAGGGTCTATAGAAAATAGGGTCCATAGAGAGTAGGGTATATATAGAAAAGGGTCTATAGATAATAGGGTCCATAGGGAATAGGGTCTATAGATAATAGGGTCTATAGGGAATCGGGTCTGTAGGGAATAGGGCCCATAGGGAATAGGGTCCATAGGGAATAGGTTCCATTGGGAACTCAACCACAGTTCCTCAGAGACCGACTCTCGCCATCAAAACCATGTTATTAGACCTAGGGAAAATAGCCATGTGATGGGAAAAATGATATACTGTCGTACATTTTGCACATAATAATAAATAAATAAAACTCTGCCTTCCTTGAAACGGATGCATGTAAATTACCCCGTGCCACAAAGACAAATTGGTCATTCAGGTTTGGAATGAAAATGACACTAAAGTGCAAAAAGGGAAAGGGCGCTGTGGAGTGAGAGAGGGAATAAGGGGTGGTTACAATGTCCCATTTCAGATGCCCTGCCTTTAGGAGAGGAGACGTACAGTCACAGGAGATGTGATGAAACAAAAGGCCAGATGTACAGCAGGCAGCAAATAGAGGTTTCATGTAGCAATAGCAGTCTTATACAATGCAACCCATTTAGATGTACTATACATTAGTGAAAGACAAACTGATGAATATGAAATTGGTGGTTAAAATGGTGGTTATAATGGTGGTTATAATGGTTGTGATATTGGTGGTTATAATGGTGGTTATAATGGTGGTTATAGTGGTTGTTATAGTGGTTGTTATAGTGGTTTGTATAATGGTGTTATATTGGTATTTATAATGGTGGCTACAATGGTGGTTATATTGGTGGTTATAATGGTTGTTATAATGGTGGTTATATTGGTGGTTATAATGATTGTTATATTGGTGGTTATAATGGTGGTTATAATGGTTGTTATATTGGTGGTTATAATGGTGGTTATAATGGTGTTATATTGGTTGTTATATTGGTGGTTATAATGGTGGTTATAATGGTTGTTATAATGGCGGTTATAACGGTGGTTATATTAGTGGTTATAATGGTTGTTATAGTGGTTGTTATAGTGGTTTTTATAATGGTGGTTATAATGGTTGTTATAATGGTTGTTATAGCGGTTGTTATAATGGTTGTTATATTGGTGATTATAATGGTGATTATAATGGTGGTTATAATGGTGGTTATATTGGTATTTATAATGGTGGTTATAATGGTGGTTATAATGGTTGTTATAATGGTGGTTATAATGGTGTTATAATGAAACTGACTCCTACTTCTTTAGTTTACCGATTACATTTCAGCATCCAGGACATGTGGACTCAAAAGAAAGCATTATTTAACGCATTTGGTTTTCAAACGTTGCAGATAGACATCAGTATATGTGGTTTCTATCATTGTGAGATGTTCATGCCAACGGATGAAGAGAGGAAAGCATTACTTCTCCGTCCGAATCAGGAGAATGTTTCTCTGAATGACACAGCCCAGGCAATAGACGTTTTAACTTCCTCCTGCATGACTGCACTGGACATGGCTTCATCACTTCTTATAAACCGGGTCCTTCGAGCCCTGGATGCTGACTGGCTGACAGCCGTGGTATATCAGACCGTATACCACAGGTATGACAAAACACTTAATTTTACTGCTCTAATTATGTTGGTAACTAGTTTATAACAGCAATAAGGCACCTCGGAAGTTTGTGATATATAGCTAATATACCGTGCCTAAGGGCTGTATGCGGGCACTCCGCGTTGCGCATAAGAACAGCACTTAGCCATGGTATATTGGCCATATACTGTACCACACTCCCTCTGGCCTTATGACTTAATTATTCCACAATTCCTACACTTGATATAGTGTAGGTACATGTAAACATTGTTGATACATTTCACAGAGATCCTCAGCTAAACAATATAGCCATAATTTATAATATACAGTGGGGCAAAAAAGTATTTAGTCAGCCACCAATTGTGCAAGTTCTCCAACTTAAAAAGATGAGAGAGGCCTGTAATTTTCATCATAGGTACACTTCAACTATGACAGACGAAATGAGAAAAAGAAATCCAGAAAATCACATTGTAGGATTTTTGATGTATTTATTTGCAAATTATGGTGGAAAATAAGTATTTGGTCAATAACAAAAGTTTATCTCAATACTTTGTTATATACCCTTTGTTGGCAATGACAGAGGTCAAACGTTTTCTGTAAGTCTTCACAAGGTTTTCACACACTGTTGCTGGTATTTTGGCCCATTCCTCCATGCATATCTCCTCTAGAGCAGTGATGTTTTGGGGCTGTCGCTGGGCAACACGGACTATCAACTCCCTCCAAAGAGTTTCTATGGTGTTGAGATCTGGAGACTGGCTAGGCCACTCCAGGACCTTGAAATGCTTCTTACGAAGCCACTCCTTCGTTGCCCGGGCGGTGTGTTTGGGATCATTGTCATGCTGAAAGACCCAGCCACGTTTCATCTTCAATGCCCTTGCTGATGGAAGGAGGTTTTCACACAAAATCTCACGATACATGGCCCCATTCATTCTTTCCTTTACACGGATCAGTCGTCCTGGTCCCTTTGCAGAAAAACATCCCCAAAGCGTGATGTTTCCACCCCCATGCTTCACAGTAGGTATGGTGTTCTTTGGATGCAACTCAGCATTCTTTGTCATCCAAACACGACGAGTTGAGTTTTTACCAAAACGTTCTATTTTGGTTTCATCTGACCATATGACATTCTCCCAATCCTCATCTGGATCATCCAAATGCTCTCTAGCAAACTTCAGACGGGCCTGAACATGTACTGGCTTAAGCAGGGGGACACGTCTGGCACTGCAGGATTTGAGTCCCTGGTGGCGTAGTGTGTTACTGATGGTAGGCTTTGTTACTTTGGTCCCAGCTCTCTGCAGGTCATTCACTAGGTCCCCCCGTGTGGTTCTGGGATTTTTGCTCACCGTTCTTGTGATCATTTTGACCCCACGGGTGAGATCTTGCGTGGAGCCCCAGATCGAGGAAGATTATCAGTGGTCTTGTATGTCTACCATTTCCTAATAATTGCTCCCACAGTTGATTTCTTCAAACCAAGCTGCTTACCTATTGCAGATTCAGTCTTCCCAACCTGGTGCAGGTCTACAATTTTGTTTCTGGTGTCCTTTGACAGCTCTTTGGTCTTGGCCATAGTGGAGTTTGGAGTGTGACTGTTTGAGGTTGTGGACAGGTGTCTTTATACTGATAACAAGTTCAAACAGGTGCCATTAATACAGGTAACGAGTGGAGGACAGAGGAGCCTCTTAAAGAAGAAGTTACAGGTCTGTGAGAGCCAGAAATCTTGCTTGTTTGTATGTGACCAAATACTTATTTTCCACCATAATTTGCAAATAAATTCATTAAAAATCCTACAATGTGATTTTCTGGATTTTTTTTTCCTCATTTTGTCTGTCATAGTTGAAGTGTACCTCTGATGAAAATTACAGGCCTCTCTCATCTTTTTAAGTGAGAGAACTTGCACAATTGGTGGCTGACTAAATACTTTTTTGCCCCACTGTATATTTTACTGTAAGAAGATATACGTGTGTGTATGCCTGCGAGCTTGTGTGTGTGTGTGTGTGTGTGTGTGTGTGTGTGTGTGAGAGAGAGAGAGTGTGTGTATGCCTGCGAGCGTGTGTGTGTGTGTGTGTGTGTGCATGTGTGTGTGTGTGTGTCAGTGAGTAGGGCTTGACAGTCGTCCCATGTCAGGCTTGACAGTCGTCCCCTGTCCTCTCTAAGTGTCTCTGTCCCTGGTCTCCTCAGGCTTGACAGTCGTCCCCTGTCCTCTCTAAGTGTCTCTGTCCCTGGTCTCCTCAGGCCTGACAGTCGTCCCCTGTCCTCTCTAAGTGTCTCCATTCCTGGTCTCATCAGGCCTGACAGTCGTCCCCTGTCCTCTCTAAGTGTCTCTGTCCCTGGTCTCCTCAGGCCTGACAGTTGTCCCCTGTCCTCTCTAAGTGTCTCTGTCCCTGGTCTCCACAGGCCTGACAGTCGTCCCCTGTCCTCTCTAAGTGTCTCCGTCCCTGGTGTCCTCAGGCCTGACAGTCGTCCCCTGTCCTCTCAAAGTGTCTCCGTCCCTGGTCTCCTCAGGCCTGACAGTCGTCCCCTGTCCTCTCAAAGTGTCTCCGTCCCTGGTCTCATCAGACCTATAGGACCAGAGCAGTACCCTCCACCCGGAGGAATGACAAATGGCCTTAATGAAATTGGACAAGTAACTCAGCATACATGCATGAGCCCTCTGTTAAATATTAATATATTTAGGAGTATCAACATATCCAATATTCCCCTGTTTAATATTTGATATGTGCTATTGAGAGGTAAATCCCTTCACTTCATCTCTCCATTCAGGGTGCTCATTTAACCTTACGTAATGGCGACCGCCCGACGAGAGGCATTCTGGAGGCTATGCATCAAAGCACATACTTTGCCTATAGGCACTAAACACAGTTTTACACATACATAAGAGGTTAAATGAAAGCAATAGATTTGATCTGGTGCATCTGGAACGATGACATTAGTTATATATATATATATATATATTTACATCTGCATAAAAAGCAGAAAAGGTGTTGTGTGGGTCAATGGCATCCTTTATTCTATGCTGGACTGATTGTAATTCCCGTAAACATTGTGTTAAATTATGCGGAAAGAAACTTGCCCTATCAAACACCATTAACATGTTGTAATATCTATTCATATCTTCCACTGTACAGTTAGCCTACATCTCCTTGAGGGTGTGTTGCGTCGTGCCTCGCTGCCTGTACTGTACTATATTGTACTGTAGCTACACTGAGGTAAAAGGTCTTGAATAACCATTATTCAAATCGACTCAAATTGGGGGACTCAAAGTAATCGGCTAATATCTAATATCCCGAAAATCTATTCCACTCCCATTTGGACACAATTGAATGAAGAGGGCAATTATTAATCACGCAGATCAGGTCCCATCATTGGAGAGATTGTCATGAAGGCTAATGCACTTATTTCTGGAGGGAGAGGGGAGGCAGACGCTAAGAGCTAGCAAATGTAGTAGGGGAGGGGCTGGGTGCCAGGGGGCTTTTGGGGGCTTTGGCCACCTGGTGACTGGCTGTTCCTGGAGGGGCCTTGTACACCCCCTCCCCAGCCACCATACACCCACACCCCTTGATCTCAACCCGAGGCTGTGTTGTGCTTCCAGTCCTGGATCTGACACGCCAGAGGGATGACCCTGAGAATCTCATTATGCAAATACCCAACACCCCCTCCACCATCACCCCTCCTCTACCATCATCCCTACCTCCACCATCACCCCTACCTCCACCATCACCTCTACCTCCACCATCACCCCTACCTCCACCATCACCCTTACCTCCACCATCAACCTACCTCCACCATCACCCCTACCTCCACCATCACCCCTACCTCCACCATCACCCCTACCTCCACCATCAACCTACCTCCACCATCACCCCTACCTCCACCATCACCCCTACCTCCACCATCACCTCTACCTCCACCATCACCCCTACCTCCACCATCACCCCTACCTCCACCATCACCTCTACCTCCACCATCAACCTACCTCCACCATCACCCCTACCTCCACCATCACCCCTACCATCACCCCTACCTCCACCATCACCCCTACCTCCACCATCACCTCTACCTCCACCATCACCCCTACCTCCACCATCACCCCTACCTCCACCATCACCCCTACCATCACCCCTACCTCCACCATCACCCCTACCTCCACCATCAACCTACCTCCACCATCACCCCTACCTCCACCATCACCCCTACCTCCACCATCAACCTACCTCCACCATCACCCCTACCTCCACCATCACCCCTACCTCCACCATCAACCTACCTCCACCATCACCCCTACCTCCACCATCACCTCTACCTCCACCATCACCCCTACCTCCACCATCACCTCTACCTCCACCATCACCCCTACCTCCACCATCACCTCTACCTCCACCATCACCCCTACCTCCACCATCACCCGTACCTCCACCATCACCTCTACCTCCACCATCACCCCTACCTCCACCATCACCCCTACCTCCACCATCAACCTACCTCCACCATCACCCCTACCTCCACCATCACCCTTACCTCCACCATCACCCCTACCTCTAACATTAATCTCTCCCCCTGCCCCTTAATTTGCATACAGAAGACAGCCCAAATAAGGCAATAAATCAGGTCCTATATTCAAATGGTTTTGCCTGGAGATTAAAACACTCTGCATCCACTCTGTCCCTGAGTAAATTGTCCCCATGCTTTTCCTCTGTCGCTGTGTGACTGCCTGGCGAGAGATGAGAGATATACCCCTGTTCTCATCATGGGGACAGAGGTGGTACTATAACCACCACCACACAGACACCTATATATTTAAATATAACCCCCTCTCTTCTATTTCTCTCATTGCATGGCCCAGGGATGAGCTAGTCACTCACTTCAATATATCAATATACATATGCTTATATCTCATATGCCTGGGGCAAACTAACTGCCTTGGTTATCAGGCTGCCCAAGATTTTATGACTGCCGAAGGTCACTTTTCATACGGGGAGAGAGGTGATACTTGAATATTGCTCTTAATGTAGGTCTGAGGACACTCTGCTTCCCTCCCTTCCGAGTCGATACACCCAATTCACTATATCTCATCAATTATTGAATTGAACCATCAACCATGCACAAAATCATTACGGAATTGAACCATCAACCATGCACAAAATCATTACGGAATTGAACCACCAACCATGCAAGGACATCATTATGGAATTGAATCACCAACCATGCAAGGACATCATTATGGAATTGAACCATCAACCATTCAAGGACATCATTATGGAATTGAACCACCAACCATGCAAGGTCATCATTAAGGAATTGAACCACCAACCATGCAAGGTTATCATTATGGAATTGAACCACCAACCATGCAAGGTCATCATTATGGAATTGAACCACCAACCATGCAAGGACATCATTATGGAATTGAACCACCAACCATGCAAGGTCATCATTATGGAATTGAACCACCAACCATGCAAGGTTATCATTATGGAATTGAACCACCAACCATGCAAGGTCATCATTATGGAATTGAACCACCAACCATGCAAGGTCATCATTAAGGAATTGAACCACCAACCATGCAAGGTTATCATTATGGAATTGAACCACCAACCATGCAAGGTTATCATTATGGAATTGAACCACCAACCATGCAAGGTTATCTAAGTAATTTCCCAAAGGGAGAAAAGACACAAAGGGTTTTCAATCTTCGAATGTAGTAGGCCTGTAGACTTTGTAGGCCAGTAGACTTTATCATGTAGATGTTGGTGCTTCCTTGCCAGGCCTCTGATCAAATAATGATTTGGTGGGAAATCTAAATGAATTCCACTTAACAGAATTCTCTTAACAGAATTCTCTTAACATAATTCTCTATTCCAAATATTATGACTAAAAGGGGGTGGGGAGAAAACAAGACAAATATGCATTTTTAGAATAAAATAGCGATCCATCAATCAATTTGTTGGGTCCCCAAACTCCCATCAAAGGTTCACAGGCTGTGAAGTATAGCGATTCGCCATCAACAAACGCAGGATTGGAACCCGAAAGCCTTCGACCTTAATTAATGTTCAAGTCTGCTACTATTACTTGGTGTGTTTAACACAGATGGCAACTCGTCTTTTATGTGAATCACTGTGCCACAATTTCACTTGTTCGACATCACTGAACTGTCTCTATCGCACAACAAAAAAATCCATCTCCTGTTAAATCCTTCTCCCTCAAGGAGTCATCATGTCATTTTTTTTTATTATCCCTGATGTGTAATGTGTAGGCTACAATGGGTCTGCTACGCGTTCCATTTCCTCCCTGCACATCTGATTCTACAGAGAAGCAATTGTAATTATTATGAAGCAGATCATTTTGTATTTGTGAAATAACCACTCCAGTTATCTGAAGCTGGCAGACAGTGTTATGGCACTTTGGCGTTCCTTGTACATCTAAGACGGAACAATCCTAACTATTGGGAAGCAGAAATTACTGTGTTTATAAAATAACCATTAAGTTCTCAGTGCCATCAAGCAGACAAACGCTGATTCAGTCCAGATGTATCCACCCCGATGCCGATCACGAATCCCTCTAAAAAAGTATATTTTCCCTCCAAAAAGTAAAGTCTTTGCATAACCAGAAAAGATTGCCAATTACATCTCAGTAAACAGTGCTGTGATTAAACTTCCTGTTTTGTCGGTTTCATTGTGAAAATGTAGCTTATTAATAGCTATAAAACACACTGAAGTTTGTTCAAAATGTCAAACCAAGACTTGGTTTTGCAGGGAGCCGAAATGGAAATGAGTCAATGTAAATACAATTTGATTAAAAATTCCCTCCGGTGTTACAAACTCAATTGTAGAAATTCTCCCAAAATACAGAGAAACTTTTCAGCCTCTTGAGCTAATAACCGGTGACAGCGAGAGGCTTAAACAAAAGATCAGTCAAGCGTTCATTTGAATTTTCAAATCCCTTTCAATACAACTCGGCTTGATTCATTTCCCTGAGAATTCATCAAAAACATCAATTTTACATCGAGAGAGAAGGAGATCATTTACATTTTTGAGTGAGACTGTAGCATTCAGAGCAGTGCAGTACCGGCTCCCAAACTTCATATGAGTACAATGGTGACATTCTGCCTCACATAAGACAACTGGCAGGTTTTCATGTGAGGACAAATAAAGCGGATGGTTGGAATGGCGAGCTTTATATGTCCTGTCTCTCTCTAAAGAGGCAAGCTGGCATGCACAAGACTGGTTCATACTTGTATTGATCTCTGAAATCATTTTTTTTTTTCACTAATGAGTTTGGCTAAATGCTCGGACACTCTAATAGCGTTTGCCTGCCAAGAGTACTTTGCCAACCGAGTGCAAACCTATGTAGAATCCGACGAAAATGTCACCACGAATATGTGAGCAGTCAGAGGTCAACAGCACGCTGAACGATTGGTAGACAAACGGGAGATCCACATTCGGTGAGACGCATTTGACCCTTAATATATATTTGAAACAGACCAGTTACATAACTCAGAGAAAAACCCTGTTCTAAAAGAGTGAATCCACCCTCCAAACATCAGATCACCTGATCTAATTTACCATGCTGTGAACTTCTCCAGCTTTTATCTCTGACTCCTCTGTTTCCAAGGCCTCCATCAGCACTCATAAACAAAGTGATTTGTTCAAATCAAATCA